>JAGPOW010001890.1:803379-816977 GCA_030014935.1 Caiman crocodilus | reverse complement strand
GGGGGGCGGGGGGCGGCACCCAGGGTGCTCCCCAGTGGACCTGAAAAGTGGACTGGAACTAATTTTGGTCCACTTCCAGGTTTGCTGCTGAGCATGTGGAGGGCGCCCCCACACTCCTGTGGGACGCTCCATGCGCTCCACCAGCCTTGCAGCGTTCACGAGCCACACTGGTACCTCAATGTATGCAAGAAAAAAAAACCAACCAACTTTTAAAGCTGCGTCTATGTCCGAATTGCTGATTCTCTGAATCAGCATCATATCTTCAAATTTGGGTTTGGCCGAATCGAATCAGGGACAGTGATCCGAATCAATTAATCAAATGACTGTCCCCAATTTGGGCTGAATCTGAATCAAATAAGGTCTGTTTTGCACATCCCTAATGAACAGTGCAGAACAGCAGAAAGAAAAACTGGGAGCAGAAACATGAAAGGCTCCACAACCTAGAGGCAATACATCTCAGTGATGGGAGGTGAAAAGGTGTCAGGCAGAATGAAATCAAGGAACGGGGGTTCAGGGAAAAGAAGGGAGATGAAACATGTGCTATGAAGTCTACATGTGCGAATTTACAGTCAGAAAGTGAGTTCAGAAGTCAATTATGACAGGTAAAGTCTTCTCTCACAGAAGGTGTTCCACTCCCACTGAGAACACCCAATTGCATAAAAGTGTAAGTACATGCAGTGCATGGGGCATCTATAAATACCTTGCTCACACTGTCCTTTAAGAATTGGCTAATATTTCCTATGTGGGCTTCTTCTTTGGACAAAAAGCTAAACATTACTTTTGATGAGAGGAAACAGTAGTAACTATGAGTGAATAATTTACCTTATCCCTTTGATGTTCACTGGACAACCAGTGCATACTGAAGCCACCCTGAAAAAGACTAAATACCTTAAAGATGCTGTTGGAGGGGGAAAGGGAGAGGATCATAAGGAAGAAATCAGTATAATCCCAGCTTTTATTTAAAGGCATTGTTGCATGTCTTAAAATTTACCTTATTTGCATCACAGCCTTGATATTAGTGCTGAAACTATGCCCTGAAGGTACTATATTGCAAAACAGCCAACTACATACATAATTAAGACCACACAAATGCATTAAGTGCATGCATTAACCAAACCTAAAACAGGCCTGAGGTAGTTTCGACATCAACTCTGAATTTCCTAGCTTACCGAGATCTTGGCAGCAATTCTACTCAATGCAGACCTTTTGCATGCAATTAAAGAGCTGTTTTAGAAATAAATCAATTATTTTAAATGCAACTATGCTCTGACATTATGGTAACGGGACTGTCAGAAAACCTAAAACACAGAGGTATGTTTCTTGTACAGATTTAACCTACCAGATCATAATGGTTACTTTGGATCCCATCCACCCTTTTGAATTAATGCATACTTTATTCAATAGCTTCAATTCCTAAAATTAGTATGGATTCCAGATTAACCACAGATGACTCTAGATGCCAAGTTAAATCCATTTCTAAAGGACATTTAAAGCAGCAGAATTTGACATTTTGAAATCATAATGGCTTTACTTGCTAACTACTTCTCAGTTGACAGGATTGCCAGTAAACCTGTAAGAACTGCATGTAGAATACAGTGGCTGTATTCAAGTCTCACCCAAATATAACTGACATAAATCATGTGCTATTAGTTACCAGATGCTCAGCCACTAAAAACTTCTCTGCGTGCACATGCCACTTTGTTTTAATCCCAAGCACTAAAGTGGTTTTTTTTAGACAAGTGTCCTTCACAGAGTACCCAAGAATAAGACAAGCAAATAGAAAAACAACACAGTCCAGACCCACAACACTTAGAGACTATTTCAGCAAGGCAGGATGGTGACTCTTAGGAAGTTTAATAAATACTTCTGAAATTAACCCAAACTACTGGTCTGCAATGTACCCAAACTGTTCCTTGACTGCACGTGAAGGTCTGAATAAAGGTGCAAGATCAGGAATTCAGCAACGTTTGTGAAAAGCACTGGAGTTGCTATAAACTGAGCATCTCTGTTGGAGTTTAACTGGGATTAGAATGGAGACAATGAGGAGTCTTCCATGTTTTACTATTCTGCTGTCTCCTTCATAAGCTGCTGCTGATAGCTAGGAGTAGGTATATTTTAAGATTTGGTATATTTTGACTAAGTGTAACAAGTGAGTCTGTCAATCGGGATACAAAACAAAACAAACAAGAAATAAACCTGCAGGACAGAAGCTGATAAACATCTGCAAGGAAAAAAATCTTCTGAGAAAAAAATAAAATGGCACATTTTTTACTCTTCTTTCTAAATGTGTCATCTACACCTTTCTGTATTCTGCAGTTGATGAATGAAATATCAAAGCAGCTTTCAAGAAAACTAAGGGGCAGAAAAGAATAAAAATGTTTTCTAAGGAGATGGAAGGGAAATGGGAAAACACATTAGCTGTATGCCTTCTCAAGACTTGAAAATGTTCAATTCAGGAAACCTCAACTGTCTGAAAAGGGTTGGGTTTTCTGAGCTGATCATCTTCCCTTGCTATTCTAAAGGATTTGTTTAAAGGGCTTGCCTTCTCTGCCCTGCTGAGTAGGTCTCCTCCACCCATGGATTCTGTTTCTCGAGTAAATCTTTTATATTTGGACTATGTTGTCCACTCTCTGTGCCATTTCATCTTGTATCATTTTTGGACTGAAAGAAGAGATGTTTGAAGAGCAAAACTCATAATAATGGAACGTGCTAATACAATGAACATCTTTCTTCTAGACATTTTCCTTGGCTACATTCGAAAGAATGCAGAAATAGCATTGTGAGTTTCCTCTATCCTTTCCTTTTCAGATACAGGGTCAAAAGTTTAGACAAATGTTTCTTTGAAAGCATTTCTGCAGTACTCCATGCACAGTTTTAACTATTTTGATATTTTAAAGCTGACTCCTAGTAATTTCCTCTGTTTTGGGAAACAGCACATCCATGAAAGCCAATCAGTCTTTGATAGAGCTTATTAAAACTGCAGACTAAAAGGAGTTAGAACCCCAGCAAGCTAGTTTAACAGTGATGCTCCATCCCAGGCAAATGGTATCAGAAGCTCTGGGCAGCTAAGAAATATAAACATTGTTTCTCTCCTCCGTACACAGAATCTACTAACATATGTAGGTTAGTGGCAGAAACTAAGGTCAGGGACCAAGTCACCTTTTCCCTTTTCTTACTGGCTGTTATATCGTGAACCACTTCATAATTGAAGTACCCAAAGTCAAGAATCCTGAAAGAACAGAAATGTCTTTATCTGCATCTCACCCTTCATTCCAACTACAGGATTAACTATGGAGTTCACCCACTTCTTTCCCTCTAAGCTCTTGAAGTAGCAGAGACGTACACTGGCATATTAGTCTATACATGTTGAAATCCAGAGATCCTACTATCTCACCACACTTTGCCAATCATATTAATAAAACTGTCATATCAGAACATGACAGAAGCAGCACAGCTTCCACCTTTGAAAATATCTGGAAATTATTTTGGTTCCTAGTACAAGTGTGCTAAAGAATCATGCTTTACACAGGGAGGTGTGATTTTTTTTTTCAGAGCTTCTCCATCTTTTCTCTCGTCTTTTTCTTGCTCTGCCTGCCTTCCACGTGTGTCCAGTATGTAGCCTTGGTGTCTTTACAGCCACTTTGTTGTGAAACTTTTCCCAGTTAGGATGACAAGTGTATTCCCTAGTCATCTTGCATTTGAACCATTACCTGGTATTTTGCCCTCATCCTGACAAAGTTACATATATTTAGACATGTATCATGACAACCAACATCTTACCAACAACAGTATCAAAAAAAAAAAGAAAAAAAAAAAAAAGAGAGAGTTCTGATCTCACCTGCACCCAAAAGTTGTTTGTAATAAAGTAGTGATTCCCACACAGAAGAAAATGGTCCCAATCAGTTGGCTGGTAGCCCACTGGTCAAACCCAACACACATGGCATCGGCTAGCAAAAAGGGTACTGCTATGGTTCCACTAAAACATGTCAGGTAGTGCTGTGAAGAGGAAGAAGGCATGCTTCATTAATACACCTAAAAGTACATATAAAATGTAAACAAATCACTATGTTTTCTCATGTGTTCAGCTAATTCTAGCCAGCTACTGCTGGATTCCTACTTCTGGACAATAAATTACATCACTAACTGGTTACTGTTCTCATTCTTGACAAGCGAGTATCTAGATAACCAAGCTGAAGCAGGTTAGAGATTTAAACAAACATATCACTCTCTCCACCTTTCAACATGTGAAAATGTCTGCTTACACATGAATTTAGAATACATTTAAGAAGTTCTTGAGTAAGAATATTATATTGTAGATAGGATCTTAACTGCTGAAAACTGGGCAATCATGGATTTATTCTGCTGGGAGCCAAGTAGTTTAATAAGACGAGTACCCTGTTTAGGTTTGTTTAAAAAAAATTCAAAAAACCCCACCCCTCTCAAAAAAACAGCTAGAAGAATTCCTGTGGAGTTGGCTGAACTTGAATAAATGCCAAAGTAAAAGTAGATGCCTTTACTTTTCTATGGAGTAATTTGTTTGAGGATCTCAAAGTACTTTTAAACAAAAGCTCAACATTCCTGTGGGAGAGGTTTTATTAGCAGAGAGACAGAATTAGCTGTTTTTGCCTGAAGTCAGGAACAAGGCAGGATAGAGGTGTACCTTGTGGACAAACTAAGACATACAGAGAGAGAAAGCTTTTGTGAATATGAGCTCAGGGCTTCATCAGAGGTTTTATTACCCATTTCGAAAGATATAACTGACAAGCACTCATCCAATCTCTTATCAAGTCCATGACACAGTTGGTATGATAATCCAGCAATTTTTGCTATCCATTAGGCTGTACTAACTAGCAAACGTACACTATATTCCAATGCCTAAAAGATGTCTAGCAAGTTCAGCAGGTTATAGGTGCTCTTTTTCATATCTCAACATCCTTCCAATGATAGAGCTGCCACTGAACTTGCTAGTCATTCCCAGAATTAACACTTTAAAGAGACTGTACTGCATCCCTCACTGCTTTCCCCTTACCTGAATTCAAGAGATGACTTGCTGTTCTACCAATGAATGATTTTTAACACTTAGTTAAATAAAATGACAAGCATTACACAGCAGCCCAAGTAGTTATTTCTTAAATGAATCTTCTGAAATTCCTCAAATGCAATAGCTGACCTGGAATATCAGTATAGTAAGGAGGGAAATGGAGGGTAGGAAACAACAGGATAAATACCCTGCCATGAAAGGCTTACTTGCACTTAAGAATGAAAATTGGGCAGTACTGAAGGAGAAACTGAACAGATGCAGGTATTTAGAGAAACTCCCAATGGTTTCCAAAGTCTCCAGCATTAACACGTTATCTGTTCTGCTTTACTCTCAGTCCATTGCCACATTACACTTAAGGAAATGGAATAAGATTGGGCTTCAAGCTTCCCAGCTACCTTTAATAATTCAGAGGGACACAAAACCTCAAAGGCAAATTATAAGCAACTACTCATCTTTATCATATTCACGCCATGAAATTAAATTAATATTGAATTTATTAAATTAATCTAGCTGGGGTCACCTGACCCTGGCGCTCTTTCCTGCCCAGAGCAGGGGGTCGGACTTGATGAACTACTGAGGTCCCTTCTGACCCTACTATGAATCTATATATAGATTTTTTTTTTTTTTAAGATTGTAAACAAAACCGAAGAAAAAATTCTCAACATCTTGAAATATACCTGTAACCCTAAGAATATGCAGAGGTACCAAGGGGGAACATCCTCAATTGTGTATATCATGTCAGTTCTCTGTGCGTCTAAACTTCCACTGCTGTCCAATGTCTCTGCCAGAGAGCTCTGTCAAATTGAAAGAGGGGGGAGGAAAAAGAATTAAGAAAAAAAAAAGACAGCTGCAGTTAATATTACAGAAGAATAAACTAAACTGGAAATGTTAGACTACTTAAAAGGGGCTCAGAAAACGACGGCTGTTTTATTCCCCAAACAACATTAATAGTCATTACAGCTTAAAAAACAAATCATACCTTTGAGATGACCAATTGATATCCTCAGCTCTACAGCTACTGCATCTGTGTATAAAAGATGCTCTCTCAATCTCTCATAACCTACGCCCTGCCTATTCATACTGACATAGTATAATTGTTCACTTGTGATATAACTGGTCTGGCAGCAAATTACGCCAAAGCAAACGTAGATTATCACGAGAGACTTATTTGTGTATATACATATAAAAAACGAGAGTGTGAAAAATGAGTACGTAGAAAAAGAGTCAACAACGGACGTTTCAATGTAAAATGGTTTTACTTGCACAACAGATCTTAACTGAGGACAAGGGAGTTCTTTGTTATAATAATTACTTCCTACACCTGCTTTGAGTTGTCTCGACCCATTTTTATCTACCAGATTTTTGCTTTTTACCCCACAGGATCTAGTATAGTAGGGTGGAAGTGACCTCACATGACCAACTAGTCCAGCTCCTTGCTCAAGGCAGTCATCCCAACCCATCCAAGCATTTGTTTAATCTACTCTCAAAAATCTCCAAGGATGGAGATTCCACAATTTCTCTAGGTAGCTTGTTCCAATGCTCAGACACCTTCATAGTCAAAGCTCATTCTAATCTCCAGCTTTAATTTCCCCGGCTACAGCTTGAGGCCACTGAGTCTAGTCCTGTCCCTTACAGCCACAGAGAAAAGCTCATTTTCCTCCTCTCTATAATCACTCTTTAGGTATTTGAAGACTGTTATCAAATCCCCTCTCTGAGTCTTCTCTTCTGCAGGCTAAACAACCCTAGTTTTTTCAGGCTTTTCTCATAAGTCACGCCTCCTACATACTTAATGAAAAACATACTGATATAGTTATATCAGAGCAACTCAGTGGCAGATTTACCACAGCCCAACCAAATTACTCTGGATTTACATAATCATTGAGATCCAAATCTGGCCTACATACTCAAATATGTCCTAGTTTGGAGAAGGTGGGCAAATGACTGAACAATGAACTACATGTCCTGACATATCTTTCAGCCTGCCCACATATTCTGCAAAATTTCCAAAAGCAACAGTTGTTTTCAAAATATTTCTTAGTAAATAGCGTAAAAGATTAGTTTCCACACAGGAGACTTAAAGCTGAGAACAAAACACCTTGGTGCTTTTCAGTGCCAACAGCAGGAGGAAGAAATTTGATTTCTATCATTTTAAGCCCTGGATGATAACTTATGCAACTACTACCTTGCCCCAATTCCCATTTGGACTGAACAAACTCACGTGAGGAAGCCTACAACCAAGTTGGGAACTCTGCCAGACTCATGACTTCAGATTAAGCGTTCTCTCCTTTTCACGTTCACTGCATCCAAGTATGACTCTTAAATAAACACCATTTAATTTATCCTCTAAAAGCTTATAGGAATGAACTGATCCATGACATTGGCTTTACACACCAGGGTGATTTAGTAGAACACACAACTGTTTGGGCCACATATTCACTTCTCAGGGAAGTTGCACACCAGCCTGCGGAAAAATGGAGACTTCAGAGGTACGGATCGAGTAAAACGATACGACTAGCCTAGAGGCTAGCTCAAAGCAATTGTTCAAGTGAGCACTTCTGTTCTACTAAAGCAAAAGGCACAGCCTAGGGTCACCGAGGAAGAACAGTTCCTTCCTTCTTCCAGTTGACAGACCAGCAGCACCATTAAGGTGATGTTTTCACTGATGAAAACGGTGCGTTTTTGCAGCAGGATAGTTGCTGTGCAACAGACACCCCATTATGAAAACACAACAGGGACAAGCACTTTAGATTTACTAAGTGGCAAACCACAAGAGGTCAAGCAAGGGTAGGTGACGTAGCATATACTATACATTAAAAGCTCCAAGTGGTTTGTCCCAACTTACCATTTCAGAGATCTATGTGCCATGGGTTTGCTCACACAGGCTTTTGTGTCTAAGTCTAAGCAGAGCGATCAGAAAACTTGCAGCATTTTATCTGATCCAGTATCTTCTGTGACAAGTACAAGTCTTAACCATTCTATATCCCTAGTAAACCAAAAATATTTCCCATCCTCTAAATTCATACTTGACATACTTGCCGAGATTATTTTATTTTTGAAGGAGTCTTCAACTATTGTTATAATCCTGTCTAGTTTTGTCTGCAAATAACAGCTGAGTCACGGGGCTTAAGAAATCCACTCAGTCATGAGTACATGATGCATGAAGTTGTTCAAGGGCATAGATCATCAACTTTTATATAACCTAAGCTTTCATTCTTACAGAAAGTGAATGGGCTAGACCCACAATTAGTGTAAAGCCCTATCTAATATGCAACAAGGGAAAACAATACAATTGTTATCATCTTAAACCTGCAGCGAGCCAACATCTTCACTGCTCCTTGGCTTTTTGCTAAGCAGTGACCTGGTAAAAATCACCTGACTCCTTAATTCTGCTGGTGGTATTTAGGATTCTGTGGGTGGCACTTACATGGTCACATCCTGTTGTTTGGAAGAACAATGAGTAATTGCAGGCAGGCCCCATGATCTATTTATTGACTCACTGAACACACCACTGAGAAGAAAGTAGGGCTTGGAAGACAGAGTAGGACTGTGGAGCATAGCTGTATTTGTAGGACAAAGCTCTATCACCTTGCCACAGACAAGAGATCTTAAAGGAGGAGAAAACAGGGAACCTCACACCTCTACCAGGTGATGGCTATGAAAGCTGAAGCCTTAGACTAAGTGCAAAGAGAGCATGCTAGTACGGATCCAGGAGCAAGTCCATGTGGAGCTTGGCTTCTGTAGTGGGTATAGTCCACTGATTCAGTCTCCAGGCTGATCAGTACCTGCTAAGTTTTTCAAGTCCAACACGAAGGGTTTAATACAAGCCAATGCAGTAGAGTGGTGGAATGACAGACTGATTAAACAAGTTACTGAAAAACAGTTTTTTGGGGCAAAGGGAACGAAACCAACAGAAAAAAAAACAGAAGAGAAGAGGAAAGAGAGTGCAGACCTACAGAGAGCAAAGCAGGAACAAAAGGAGGCAAACATGACAAAAAAGGAGAGGAAATACACAATGTAAACTATTTAGATGCAAGTACCATGAACTATTAAAATAAAATAATTAGAAGTAGAAGGGACCCCACAGGAAAAAATAAATAAACACAAGAAATGTAGTAACGTGCATTAAAAGTAGTTTAAATAATATGACAACAAGTATGTCAATTATATGCTAGGCAATTCACAACCATTCATATTGGAGGGTCACCCCAGTTCATTTATCCTCTTACTAATAGGCTAGTACTTAGAGCCAACATGTGTCAATTAATTTAAAGGTCCTATATACATACTATAAACTGACCAGTGTGTATATAGTTACTCTGCTCAGATTATGCAAGTTGTAGTCATCATTGCTAAGCAATTTTTCGTGTGCCTTTGTTTGTTCTTAGTGATGCTGAAGAATGGAAAAAAAGACAAAAACCACCAGGTTTATATAGATGCTACTGCTAAGGTGATGAATACAATATATGCTTACAATAGAGGATATTGTATATGGCAACAGTTGCTTCTAACAGTAAATGGATAATTGATAAAGCCCTTTCCTTTTAGTTTGTGTGTTTCAAGTCATACTAAATAGTCTAAATTTGACTAGGCTTTAGTGAATAAAGTTTTTATAGGCCAAGTAACATATTATTGAGAAAACCTGCTTGTGCACAGTACAAAAATCAGAAAAATATCCAGAACAGCACAGGGCTAGATGAACAATGAATGTCAAGTGTAATATTATCGTTGCTATACATGATTATCTTGGCTTCAAACTGAGTAAGAAGGGGCAACACATGAGAACCAGGGAGGAGAGATAAAAATATAATTAAGACAGATAAATACATGCTTTGAAATCTAAAGACCTCTAATCTAGTTGTGCAATTCAATTGTCAATTTTTGATAAATCTGTTTATGTTTATCAGGTTTTAACTGCTACCACAGGTGGACTTTACTTTGGCCATGGTCTATAGCATCCAGTATCAACATGAGATAAAACCTACAACTTGCCAGGTGTCAAAATACCTCTTTACTGAACCATATTTAAAACAGGAGTTTAACGAGTTACGCTATTAACCAACTTAAGTGATAGGATGAATGACAAGAACCACAATGACACTCTTCTTAATTAACCCAGCCTCCACAGCAAAGCCACCAGATTTTCTATATCCAAACCCCTAGGTCTTTGGGGGGGGGGCTGGTGTTTTAGACGTTTTTGTCAGCAACGATAATATCCTTCTGAAAGAGATTGCAATTCAAAATGATACTGGTAAGCTATTAGCCTTTCAAAGCTATTACTAGGACACCTCAGAACTTCAAAGAGCAAACCAAGTAGTGTTAGAGAAGCAGATCTACACAGCTGTCTAACAACCTCAGATACGCCCCTAATAGTTAACAAAGCACCCTTCCAAAAACGTTAATTATGGCCTTCCTAATAAAAAAGAAAAGCACATTTCAAATCCAACACTGATCGTGAAATAAGGCTGCAAGTCCTGTTTCAAATTTAGGTTAAAAATAGGTAGTGGTAAACCTGAGGAAGAGGCCAAGATTTTAAAGGAAGTTACTTGGATGTGGATGTCAAACTCCCACTTATGGCTTTGAAAGTATTCCCCTATCACCAGCAAAACAACTTCAAAGGACAGACAGTGACAACACCATCAGTGTTTGTAGGGTCCTTTTACAAAAAGAAAATAGAAAAAACTGCTAATATTTGCCATTGTCTTATTAACCATTTTGCTGGAATATCACATTTACTGAATTGTTGCTCACCATCCTGTGCCGTCCAACCCATGGCTTTGTGGAGGGGGTGGGCAGGGAAATAAAACCATTAACCATGAATGGGAAGATCTCACCCATATTAGAAATTCATGTTGTGCAGCTGAATAAACACTGGGGAACTTACTCAAAGAGTGCGATGTTGTGTGTGATACATTCTTAATGTGTCCTCTGCACAAACTACCCTATGCAAACTGTGTAGAATATTTAAGTCCTTATAAATAAATGAGCATCTCTCTCAAAGCATGTCTACCAGAACAAAAAACCTGATCAATCTTTTAACTCAGTTCCTGACAGAACCAATTCACCCAAACACAACCACACCACCCACTACCCACATGACCCGTGTAGATATAATCTAACACCTTTAACATAACCAGCTCAAGTAATCTTCAAGGTATGGAACTGAATCTCTATGGGTACTGCAGAAGTTTGTTAGGCTCATCAACAAGCTCAGAACTGAGCTGCTACTCTCATGGACCACTTGACAAGCAGCACCCAATTTTGTGGCATGCTTGACAGCATGGACCATGTAAAGGTTGCTATTGCCCACCACTTCTCCCTGTCATGAAAGCATTGTGAGATCATTACATTGTATATGGATGGTATGGTGATGTGCATCCCTAATGCAAGGAGCAAGTTCAAGAAAGCCTGTTATGTGAATGTTCTCTACTTCCCTTAATCGATTAAAAAAGTGATTTGCCCAACATATTTCTTTCTTTCCTGGAAGAGCAAAAGAAAATCATTATCATCTCTTCAAGCTCCTGGCAAGTTATTATGGTTACTGCCATGCTCCACATGTGAGCCAAGTATTTAGCTAGTTAAAGATGCCAAGGTTTTAATCTAAAGGTGCAATTTCAGAGATATCATTACATTGGAACAAACAGCTGTGCTGATGCACCGTCTTGAACTTAATGCAGGCTTCCTGAACTATAATTTGAATTTATGCGAAATACACATATGATGAACCGAAATCAACTGTTTATAGTCCAAAGTAACAGAATCAGCAAAGACTCATATTGGTTTAATGTAATCGGTTTGAACTATTCAAGTTAAATTAGAGCAAAAGTTTGTTTAGACAAAGCCTAACTCAGAGCTCATTTGACTGGAAGACTTCTTATCTGTACATTCTTTGACAGAGACAGACAAGAAGCAGATAGTGAGAGGAGACAATTTAGATAAATGCTGGAAAATCAAAACCAAGCTGATCGGTGTCGTTTTGATGGGAGTCTGTCTCAACAGTTAACAGTCTACTAGCAGAAAACATTAATGGGCCATATGAAGGACCTCAACCTTACTCATAATGCATTGAGAAAATAATAAATATGTCCTCTACTCGGAGGAAGGATCAGACACTTGGCCATATGAGAAACATGAAAAGGATGACACGTCACTACAGCCTTAATATGGAGATATATGTTGGAAAGCATTTCTCTCCTATAATTCTCATTTCCACATTCTAGAAAGAAAGAAAATGAAATTATGGCCCAAAACTGCCATGTCTCAAAGGTGTCTGAATACCTTTCATCAATAATCAGAAGCGTCATTACCTTACCACAGACTCATGTAAAGAGTCAAAATTACCCATGTCCTCAATTTGAGAGCACAGCTATGGAATCCAACCTACTGGAATTAGCACAGCTTTGCATACAGATACTAGGCAAAAAAAACAGACTATGTACAACCAGTCCCTTTAAATTCCTCTTTGGTAGACATTCAACCATACCACCTGGCTTGCCAAAATGCACTTCAGAAAAAGCACAAGGGTTGCAGATACGGTTCCAGTTTACTCTGGTTGCATGCAACAAGGGACTGCTTCTGCTGCAGCTCTGTAGTTTACTGGCATCAAGATCTTGTAACCTCAAGACCCACAGGAACTTGGGCTTTGCACAGAGGGGAAAAGCCTATGGTCTTCTGTTTCCTTTTCTTTGAGCCAATCCATTTTATGAGTCCTAAATGCTTTCAAAATAGAAGAGATGTATGAGAGGATACAAATTTCTGGAGGTATGGCTCACATAAAAAGGTAAAAAATTGTTGAAAGCTACTAAAAACAGCATATTAGGCATTAAGAAAGCTGTTTGCCCAATTTAGCATCCTAAATGTTTTCACCTCAGCTTTTGAATTCCCATAACCTAGAGTCTGACTCCACATGAAGATGAACTCGTAAGTTAACCCAAGTCAATGTACTTCAGTACTGCCATCTTGAGAACTAATGACAACACCATGAGACAGAGAAACAACAGATGGGAGTCTGTCTGAAGAGCACAGCAGTACTAGCTGTATAACATATTTAAATTCTTCATATGTACCTTTTCAGCTGTGCCATTTTCTGTGGTGTAGATTGCCATGAGCTCTGTGTCCTCCGTATCCTGATCACCGCTGGATGTTGCTCCACCGTTTATCACAACCTTAAAAAGAAAAAAACTATTTTTCTATTTTTCCACACAACTATTTTAGCTCGGTAAAGATGAAGATTTCTGCGCAGCCCTGTTTGATGTCAAGCAATGCTGAAAATATGGTGAGTTAATCAACATTAAGAATTAAATCAACTTCAGAACAAAATACCAAGTAATGAGCATTGTAGAATTTAAATAGGCTCTACATTATCCTGGATAATAAAATGTGATTATGGCATTAAGATTACTGTTCACGTATACCCAAACTGTAGTTAGGATTATACCATAGGACATGGGAACAAGGAGAAGCAGTGAATCAAAGAAAGTTTCCAAAACCAATGAGAACACAGATAAACACACTCACATTTCAACCTTCATCAGTTGATGATTAACAAAAAAAAAAAAAA
>JAGPOW010001890.1:777736-788100 GCA_030014935.1 Caiman crocodilus | reverse complement strand
AGAAAGAGACTTGGGGGTCATCATTGACCACAAGATGAACATGAGCCTGCAGTGCGATGCTGTGGCTAGTAAAGCAACCAAAATGCTGGCTTGCATCCAGAGATGCTTCTCAAACAAATCGCAGGACATCATTCTCCCCTTGTACTCGGCCTCAGTGAGGCCACAGCTGGAGTACTGTGTCCAGTTTTGGGCTCCACCGCCAGAGGTAGTTCAGGCACCTACATTGGACACTTTCAAGAGCAAACTGGATGCTTATCTTGCTGGGATTCTGTGACCCCAGCTGACTTCCTGCCCTTTGGGCAGGGGGCTAGACTCAATGATCTTCCGAGGTACCTTTCAGCCCTAATGTCTATGAAGTCTATGAAACTATGACATTTTATTGAGGCTCTAATTAGCCAGGTTTACTTACAGCATAGCACCTCCTCCCACAATAGCCAATTACATGAAAAAGCAAGGCAATCCCTAGCTAATTATGGAATGGCAACTTCCTTCTGATTGCTACTGGTTTAGACAATCATCAAACCAGTCGTTCACAATTTCTGCATTTATTTTTCTCTAACCTAAGCACAGATTTTTAAAAATACACTCCAACATAGTGATGCATGCTCCATCTTCCTAGTCCAAGTCACCTTTTACATAGTACTCTGGCTACATATGACCACAACTGCTCTCCACAGATGTGATCAGTGTTCCCTCCAAGCTGCATGGCCGCACAGGTACACCTGGCAGTGCAGCATCAGCACTCAGCTTAGAGGGAACACTGGTGCTGATGCTTGTTGTCATAGCAATGAAGATAATATCAAGTCCCACAGAAATCTGTGATAAATAAGTGGTGATGAACAGTGACCGAATGCCAGCAAACCGTGCTCGCTACAAGAGGAAACAGTGGGTGCAGCCCAATTAGCCGCACGAAGCATGTATACAGCAAAATCCCCAGCTCATGCAGCTTGAAAAGCACGCGAATGTAAGACCCAAGCTGATTGGCCGCTGGGGCAGTATAAAAGCAGAGCCTGGGAAAAGGGAAGGCAGGACCACATGTAGCATCGGGAGGCCTGATCACCCTCACCGAGGTCCTACGTCCATAGCTCCCTTTCCCCCTGGATGCCCCCCATCAGATAGCCTGCAGCGAATAAGCGAAAGAGTTCTCGAGTTCCCTACAGTTGAGGTTTTTTTTTTGGTTGTGGCGTTTACTATGGAATTTAAAGGGAACTGCCGGCATGGAGTGGTACGAGGCGAGTGCCTCACGGTGGAGTTTGCAGAATGCGTCTACGGTGTGTTCACGTTGTAAGTAAAGCATTTGTTTCTTACATCGGCTTCGGATTTCTTATTCAGGACAGGAAAAGAGAAATAGGGTGAAATGTTCCTGAACCCTTTCGTCCCCGGCCTGTTCAACTTAGGGGTTAATCCCCCCCCACACACACACTTTTCCTCCTCACAAAAGCCATAAGATTTTTATGCACAATTTATAATACAATTATTAAATACTTAAAGCTATGCTGCATGAGCATTAGCTGCTTCTTCTTAACAAAAAAACCCTGGAGTTCCTGCCATTTCGCTGAAAGCAAGAAAACTTGATCTTCAATACGTAAAGTATTTGGGGCAGAGCCTCTCACTGTCTCAAGAATGCCTAACACAATGGGGTCTTTATCTCTGGGCCCTGCCATAACAAATTCTACCTACTGTTACTTCACAGCTTGCACCGCCTACAGCTTTTGACATTCAGGATTGCCAAGTGAAAATCTTCTATTGGAAGATGAATATTTACACCCAAGTTATGAGTATTTGAAACCCAGGGCTTAAGATCTATTTTTGCAATTTATGCTGCTCCGAGATTTGCTTACCATTTTCTGTAACACGTACAACAAAGTCCCTGTCCTCAAAAGCTCAAAACTCAAATTCCAGCTCAAGTGTTGGCAAGGCTATCTGCAGCTGTGCCATCAGACTTTGTGTAAAGTAACTCTCCACCACATGGGTATGAGATTAATGAAGACCAATATGCACTAAACACATGTTATACGAAGAGAATACTGGACTGGAGACCCTCTCTTTCAAAGGTGATGTCTTACACTCAGCATTCCTCCGAATACTCAAGAAATGAGAGGGGCTTAAACTGAGACCATATAAATACATAATTTAGTAGTGTATATCCATAGCCCAAAAACTGCTCCAGGCAAGCAAAGGGATTTGTTTATTTGAACGTCTTTCAATCTTGCTAGGGCTACACATAAAATTAGGTTCTTGCACCAACACACTATTTTTAAACTTTAAACTACTTTTTTCTAGCTTAGTATAAAGGACAACTTTTCCCAAAGACATTTTCAATAAGCGTGTGTGAACAGGGAAGTATTCAACTCGGATTTGTCTGAGCCATGGGGGCTTCTCCCACTGCTCCTCCAGCTGTGTCTGCCTCTGCCCCAGCGGGGGAAGCTGAGGGAGGAACCTCCATGGATGCCCAGCCTGGTCCCATGCCCCGCCCAGCCTAGCCCGCGTGTGTGTGTGGCGGGGGGGAGGGGGGCACGATGCAGGCATGGTTCACTCTGGGCAGTGGCAAGGCCTAGTCCCTGCTCCCAGTACTACCATGCCTGCATCAATGCCGGGAGTGGGGGGGCTCTATCCTGCCGCCGCTTACTAGCCAGTGCAAAAGGGAATAGGATGTGGGCACAGCAGTGCTGGAAGTGGGGGCTATGCCCCGCTGCTGCCTGTCCCCATCCAAAGGGGGAGGCGTGCTGCATCCCCCCCTCCTCCCCAGCAAGCAGAAACAGGGCACAGCCCCCCGCTCCCAGCGCTGCTGTACCCACATCCCACACACCCCTGGCCCCCTCCCCAAGTAATGCGCGTCAACTGGGCAGCTTGCCCGAGCCCCAGCCCCTCCTTATCCCAGGCTGCTTCCCTCCCCATCAGACTTACCAGTTGAAGGCAGCTGTGTCAGCTGCCTGTTTAGTTTATGGCTGAATCTCTGCAGCGGCCCAATCTTTTCTGAAGCTTTTCTGAATAGACTCGGATGCTTCAAATTGATTTGGAGCTTTTAACTCGTCTCCTGATTCAATTCAGATTTGGAGATTTGATCCCCAAATTGGGCCGAATCTCCTCCAAATCGAATCGGATACCGAAGCTTCACACAGCCAAAAACTTTCTTTGCTTAGAAGAATTGTTACAATTTGTTTGCTTTCAATGCCTTTCAAAACAAAAATAGTTTTCCATAATATTTACTTTAAAGCTTTTAAGCATTGCTTAGCAAAACAAAAGCAAACTGCCAGTGAAACAACTGTTTCCAAGCTGTCCTCTACCGGGCCATGCTAATAGGCCATATGATACTACCCTCACCATACCCTCTTCATTTTGAAATCTGAAGCTAAAAGTGAATGCTGGGCCACGAGAAATTTTGAGGTGTGTCAGTGGTTCGCTGTCACAAAAGATTGGGAAGCAGTTTACTAAACAATCAGCACTCTCAGCAAATTAATTATTCACCAAAAAATTCAGCCAGCTCTACAAAGAATCAACCTGTCTCCACTACTATGTTCTCTACAACTTCATCTCTCGTACTCTTTCTTTTGATCCTTGACTGTTTCAATATGTGACTACCCTCCCACCAAACCGCTTTATTATCCTTGATTAGTTCAATCTCTTTTTGCTTTGCAACATACTATGCATTAAATTCACCTGCAGATGAGACTTTAATGAAAGATCAAGTGGGAAGCCTACAAAACTAACTCCAGAAGTAAATTTCAAAGATGGCAAACAGTATTTGGGAGATCAGCATTTAACTGAATTAAGTTAAACAGTATAAAATCTGGAAATTAAGTGAATTGCTGACTTTCCTTTAGATAAACCTCATTATCTGAGAGAAAGCATGACATCTAGTATTCCTTGTAGGGCAGGTCATGGCACAATTCATACAATTTTATAAACTGTATGTTCTATCTGGTCTCCAAAGGTTGACTACCCAGAAATTTAGAGAACTCCAAATTCTTCTGGATGCTACACATGGTGTTAAATTCTTTTTAATGCACTCAGAAAACCTCCTTAGTAAACACTGCACCTTTTAACACTCTTTAGATTTCTACCTGACAGTTTATTAACATAAACTACTTGAATCTAGAAGACTAGACACATTCCTCCTCTGATGAAATGACTCCCTTCTAAGAATGCTTAAAAAATAAGAATGCTTAAAAATAAAAAACATAAAAAGCTATTAAAAATACACATACACCAAAAGTTGGAGTTCACTTTCCAGAACTCTGGCATACCTCCAGCCATAAACTATTTCCTCATCTAGTCAGATCAATTATGCAAAAGAAAGCTAATAACTGCTCATACCTAACATATCCTCATATTTTCTAATTTCTTTTCTAAAACCAGCATCAGTCTGTGAAAGTTTTAGCTACCAGATTCTTGAGGAACAGGGGGGTTTTCTGAACATTTTTTTGCAGCTCCAAGATGATCAATTTTCTACAGTAAATACTTTTCTACAATAAACAACACTAGTTTTCTACATTTCTAATAAATAAAACTAGTTAAATTCCTCAAATCCAAATGACAGCGACTTCTTAAAATCTGAAGCGTGTCTTGTTTTATAGCTTATGATCTTTTTATTTACAATGCTCTTAATTACCTAGATTTAAGCAGCTGATTTTTAAACTGATTCATTTCAAAATTTAAAAGGGAATTCAGGAGAACTAATCATACTTTAAAGAATCTGTACTAACCTCTGCAGCTCTTCTATACCAGCCAGCCTATTCAGTCTCTCCTGTTTTCTACAATCAGCAACTGTGTAGCCTGTGAGTTGTAGACATAATGACGAAGGATTTTTATAATCAGGATGGGATCCCCACATTGTGTAACTATTTTATCCAATCAAAATCATTATGTACATTACACAACAGCTAAAATAAAAAGACACCACATGGTCACAAGCTGGTACTACACGCCTCTAACCCAAGTAGAAAAATTATACAAACATACAAGGGCTTTATGAGTAATAGCCAAATGTACACAAACCACATTAAATTGCTGGCACTGGTTTAGGCATGATAAACTAGCTTAAATATACTGGAATTACAATCAGAGAAGAAGTAGAATACAGCCAAAATACACAAATCAAGGTATGCAAATATTTCAGTGCCTGATCCTGTACAACTATAATGACAATATCTTTCTCCACCCACTTCCCTTATAAATGATGCACAGTACTTACATAAACCCACATTATATAAATTGTTATGAAAAGATTTTTCCGTCTTCTCCATTAACAAGAACTTGGGTCCTGGGTACGACCTTAAACTGCATCTGACTGGAGGGCCTGGTGACCACACAGTTGGGCTAAGAAGCACCACAAAGTCATAACCTCCAGAACTAAGGGAGTATAGGGCACCCCAAACCCTAGTCCCTTGCAGCCTTGGGGCTGCAAAGACTGAGGGACATCACCCTGATAGAAACTGAGGTGCAAGGCAGTCAGCAGCAGTTCTTATCTGTTGACCTCTGGCTGAAAATACAACCATCAAGGCACAGAATGTGGGGATTTGGTCTGGCCTTTGAATTCTGTCTGT
Organism: Caiman crocodilus; assembly: GCA_030014935.1. Lineage (NCBI taxonomy): Eukaryota > Metazoa > Chordata > Crocodylia > Alligatoridae > Caiman > Caiman crocodilus. The sequence continues at coordinate 782,554 of JAGPOW010001890.1, read as the reverse complement.
CTCAATGGTCTAAAGGTGTGGGAGGGTTAGGTTTTGGGTGGCCTCTATTCCTACATATTCTTGTCTAGATGTACGTCTGGAAGGTCTTGATGCAAGTCGCAGGACTCTGTATAAGAGGATTCATCAAACACTTGTCTAATCCTTTTATGTGTATACCATGATCCAGAGGTTCAGAGGTCGGTTACTACTCATCAGCCCTCGCTTCTGGCTATACTCCCTTCTCTCCACAGATAAAAAGCCAAACGTCACTCTTACGCTGATTCCCACTTCCTTTGCTCACTCTCACCCATGTGCCCTTTCCACTAATGCTGTTTGACGATGTGCATACCCAAGTCTTTTACTCTTTAGAACTGCCCACGTCACAATAATTTTCAATTATAATGATCATTTGCTAAATCTCTGCATTACCCTTACCGCATTAATTTGTTCCAATCAGCACTGAAGCCACCCATGACAGTGTAGATGCTGTTTGGCACAACACTCTAAATACGCTGGATTTTGTAAACTTGCCCCCTGTATAAAAACTACTCTTCACTACGCTCAATAGATAAAGTGGTAAATCGCAATTAAGAAAGTTGAACCCAACCACAGATTCCTTCTGACAGATGTGTGGTACCCCCCGCGATTCCAGCATTGGTGATAAGATGGACAAGTATTGCATACTGCTAACTAAACAATGTACTACTCACTCCCACTTCCAATTTCGAGTGATTTTGAACCAAGATTTTTAGTGGCAGAAGACAAATCAATGGCGCCACCTAGCTCCCAGCTCTTGGTAAGCAATTTAAAAAGTATGCAAACATACAGCTATTTTTTCCACTAAAGACTAAAAGTGAACGCCACAGTTACAAAAGCAGCAACTTTCACAATGATTTTTACAATGATTTCCAAACCCTGGGAATTTTCTCCCTTTGTTTTACCTTGTCTTATGCCAACATGCACTTCAGTGACACATCTTCACATCACACTGAGGTTCATTTAACCCTGCTTACATTTGCTGCTCTTCACATAATCAACATGAAGTACTGACTTATTGACTCCATACTAGTTCAATCACCCACATTTTGTGGAATATCTTCCTCATAAATCTTCCCCCAGAATGTTACTGTACTTTTTATTTAGTTTGCATACGGCTTGTACTAGGTGTGGCACAATGATCAGCCTACGCTATCACAAATACCAATAAGGCAGGATGACGCGGTAACACAAACTCTTGCCTACAAAATGACTTCTTGGATCTTCCATCAAGTCTTGGAAAACAACTGAAGAAAAATGCTATTACCAAAAATTAGCTAATGGACTTCTCTCTCAGGATGTTTCAAACTTAGCTGCAAAGCCTGATTTAAAAACCGCCCCAAGTTTCAAGTGTATTAGCCAGCATTCAGCTGCTTCAGGCTGCTCTTATTCAAGGCAGAACTTCTACCAAAGACAAATATCCCTTCATCTAGGGAGCAACAGGGGAAAAATCTGATTCATCAAGCGGAGGGAAAGGGTTGCCATGTCAAGTAGTCTCTCAAAATCACGATGGCAGATTTACGAAGGCAAACGGTGTAACAGGAGCGTAGCATTATACGTTATTAACTACATTAATTAAATTCAAGTCTCCTCACAATTTTGAAAACCTAGAAGAAAAATCCTAAATCTGATCTTGCAGGACGTTTACCTAACCTTAGGGCTTCACATTTTAACTACAATTTCAAATACAGTAAAGCTGTCTGTTACGAGAAGTAATTTCATTTCTAAGCAAATGCTCCAAGACTTTAAATCTGGTCTCGTCATCTCAATTAAAAAGCACTTGTAAATATGAAAACATGTAGGGCTCCTACGCTTGGCAGTGGGTGAATTATAAGCAGAGGACTATATTAGTAGAATTATTCCGAAAGCCTACAACACATGACTGTAATAAGGGATCCTTAAAACTGGATAAATATTTGCTCCCAACACAACTGGATTTGTCACATCTGACACTTTCTTCTCCAAAAAAAGAGGGCCCTATCCACCCTCACACATCTGAAGAGCTTGGATTCCTTCTTGGTGAGAAAGCATATGTATTTCAAATCTGATTTCTTTTTCAACTTTCTTCTTTTTTTTTAACCTCAGTTTCTTTGAGGGAAGAGTAGCCTTCATGCAGGTGAGATGGTTAACACTGCACGGCACAGACTAAACTTATATGGAAAAAAAGGGGAAAAAAAATTACAGGCAAGATGGCACCTAAATATCTGAAAAGGTAATGCCCTACATTTACTGGATCTCTACTTACTTTCAGAAATAGGCCCTAGGGCAGGGGTGAGTAAAATGGCAGATCCGGCTGGTGGTCAGACTTCATTTCCCAGCAGCCCCTGCCTGCACAGCCCCAGCTGTCTCCGGAGACCCTGGGGCCAGCAGGGCCATGACAGCCCAGGGCTGCGACAGCACGGGGCTATAGAGCCAGAGCCCGGCCCTGGACCTGTGCTCCTGGGGTCTCCATGGAGACTGGCAGGTAGTGGCATGGGTAGGGAGCTACTGTAAGGCCAAGGGAGGCTCAGGATCTTGTGGTTGTAACAGCAAAGGGCAGACCTGCTATTTGTTCCCTCCGCACTTGTTGCAGGGGTCTACAGGCAGCAGGCTGCAGCTCTGCCCTGGCATTAGATCCCACCATTAGCCCTGTCACCACCATTAGATCCCAAGTCTCCCTGCATACCTATCTTGCTCCTGGGTGCTGCCCTAGCCCATCCTATCCCAGCTGCCCATCCTGCCTGCATGGGTCCCACACTCATCAGAGGGTGCAGGGTAGACTAGAAAATGGCCACAGGCCTGATCTAGCCCATGTGCCAAACTCTGCCCACCCCTGCCTTAGAGTATGTTTTAATATGGCTTTACTTGCTGTTGTTGGGTGCAGCATACAAGTAAACATTCATAGACTGTAAGGCCAGAAGGGACCTCGGAAGATCACTGGGTCCAGCCCCTGGTACCAAGCAAGAAAGACAAATGGAGGTCAGGTGACCCCAGCAAGGTGACTATCTAGTCTCCTCTTGAAGATTTCCAGGGTAGGTGATTGCACCACCTCTGGAGGGAGCTTATTCCACAGCCTGGACACTCTGATTGTGAAGAAGTTTTTCCTAATGCTGAGCCCAAAGTGATCTTCCAGGAGTTTGTAGCCATTACTCCTGGTTTTCCACTCGGGTTATAGATTAACTATTTCATTCAAGTTTCAGTGATATCATTGACCTTGGGGAAGCAAGAGAGATTCAACATTCCCATGAAATCTGCTACCCACTCAAAAATGTACAACAGAACAGACGGTACTCAAAGAAAAACTTATCGCTGGAACTGGAAAAACCACTTATCTAGTGGTGAGAGTCATCTCCTACTCAAGAAGGAAATCAAGAACTCCCCAAACGCCTGATATTTACCAGTATTTCATCAAATTAGTCATCCATTAGATTGGCCAATGCCAGAGATAACAATATTGCTGGCAAAATTTAGAAACTTGAACAAGCCTACATTTGAAACTTCTGCTAGTATAACTTTGTCTGCTAGGGATGTAACTTTTTATGATGCAAGTCCAAGCTTTTTTACATTTTAAGAATATATTTAATATAGGATACTGTTATTTTCATTTTCTAAGAGCAAATGCAAGTCCAAGCTTTAACAGTCTTTACATCAACATGCTGTTTACACAGGTGCTTAAAGAAAACACCAGACCTAAACACCAACCCATCACACAGAACACTCACTGCAACTCCGAAGATGTGTTAGAAGCAAAGGAAGCAAATGTAGAGTCCTCTTCAGCTGAATCATCTCCTCAAACCTGTTACCTCCATCAAGGTTCAATATGGAAGCAGGACCTGCTGCAATACTGCTAACCACTAAAGCATACATAATGCACCCCGCTTTCATTTGAAATTAAAAAGCCCCTCCAATCTTCAAAGAATACCCAAAAGTCAATTGAAAATTTAGCACACTTTCTCATTTTCTTTCCATTTATCCAGCTGGCAGTTATGCCTTCCTCACTCAGTGACTTTTCATTCCCACAGGATCATTTCAGGAAAGCTTCTTGAGAAACAGTCAGCAAAGTTACCTTACTTGTGTGGAGGGATTATTGCTTTGTATCAAACATAGGATTCTCAATTTTCTTTAACTACACTTACTTCTTATCTACTGTAGAGTTCTCCAGAGGATGCTACAGAACACCACACCTCTAGACTGCAGAGCTTAACACACCTATGGGTTGTTAAATCTTAATACTACCATGTTGGCCATCTGTATAGTATATACCCAACACGAAAGCAGGAGCCACAAAAGGAAAGAGAAGCAAGTGGCCAAGGGACCACTCTGCTTTCATGTATCATGGGGTCACAAAACCTTTCTAAATTCATTCTTGTTTGATATGGGAGCTTTAGAATTTATATCCAATCTTTATTTTTACATATGGAGAACCCACCAAAATCCTTGGAAGGAAGAAGAAACAAAGAGCAAAAAACATGGGAGAAAAAGGGGGAAAGGGAGGGAAGCAGGTGCATCAGAGATGCCACTTCTCTTCTGGGAACAAATGTACCCAAACCTCTTAGCATCAGGCAAGACAGTCAAAATGACTAGGCAATCTCTAGGCAATCTACAAAACTGAAAAAAACTAAGACTGGAGCCCCTAAATATAGGAAACTAGTGGGGAAAATTACTATTGTGGTCCTTTATATAAGGGAATACAAATTTCCTTCCAGACTACAAGATATTACATGTTGACAGCCAATGAGCCCGGACCGTCGGTCAAACGGGAGTACCAGGTAAGTGATGGGGGCCGGGGCATTGTAGAGGCTAGGGGGTCAGTGGGCACAACCG
>JAGPOW010001890.1:756010-777636 GCA_030014935.1 Caiman crocodilus | reverse complement strand
CCGGGGTCATCTGACCCTGGTGCTCTTTCCTGCCAAGGCAGGGGGTCGGACTAGATGATCTGCCCAGGTCCCTTCCGACTCTAGACACTATGACACTATATGGTATTGTTTTAATGTTGCAAGTCTTCATATTTCAAACTTGACAAATTGCGTAACTGTTTATAGGAAAGACTGGAAGAGTGAGAAACAGTGTATTTGGAAGAGGAAAGGATTGCCTAGCAAGACCCCAAGCATCCCAGATCCCAGTTGAGTGCACTGATAAAGGAATATGGCCATGGCTGTGACCAGAAAACTTAAGCATATCCTGGAACTAAGGCTGAATTTTGAAAAGGGATCAGCTGATGAGTTTTCCCCTCTGTATACTTTTAATAAGAACTTAAGCCTCAATTCTGAATTTCTTTCAAGGTTTTTATCCAAAGGGAACTAAAACAGGGTGGTATCCTGTAGAACTTAATCCGAATAGGCCTTCCAGTAGCTGGCCACGACAAGCTGCTGCTATGACTTCAAAGCAAGTAAGGAAATTCCTGAAGGGCAACTCTGACTTTTCCTGCTCAGGTTGACGGAATGATGGAACTGAAGAAGTTACAGCAAAATGATCTCTAAAAATGAGGTGCTAAAAGTGGATGGCTTTTCAAGACACCTTATGTATAACTGAGTTTTGTAAGACTCCAAGCTGAAGACATTTGCAGCTAGTAATGATGGCTTCCTCTGATACACTAAGGAAGATTAGTGACTAGAGCAAGAACCACATTCAGCCAGAAGTTCACAGCCTAAATGAGGGGGTAGCAACTACTTGTAATAAAGAAAAATAACCATTTGAATTTTTAACAAACCATTGTTTTTGCTCGATGACATTGTCTAACGCTGCTCCAATTCTCCTGCAAAGTTAATAGTTTAGAACAGATTTAGAACTACTACTTTTTGTGCATCTTTTAAGTGCAAATATTTACCTAAATGGGTGATAATGTCCAAGGGACACATTCTCATTGTGGTTTGGTATTGCTGCCGACTTAGTTATGATAAGAATCAGCCAGATCGAAACAAAGACACTGTGCAGCTTACCAAACAGTACACAAGATACAGATTTTATTGATGACTGAGCTCTGCTTAGTGATGGTTAAGCCACAATGGCAAGTGACTAATAGATTTCCAGACACACATACATACACAGTTAACTGTTATTTAAAAATGAAAAACAATACCCCCACCCCTATCAAAAGCAAGTCTCAGCAATTCCCAACTCGCATATTAATTTAGCAGATGAAAAAAAATGAAGTGGGGAGCCAATTCACTCACCTTGACAGAAACCTGCAAGCAAACTAGGAATCCAAAAATGGAAGTCATGACAAATGAATGGACAAGGTACCATTTACCTTCATCAGTCAAAACTAGAGCTGGTCACTAAAAAACTACTATTTAAAAGACCACTGGTAGCAGGGCACTGGAGTATGCCTGCTTCTTCAGTGGATACAAAGTGCGGGAACTAAAAAGGGGCTGGTGGCAATTAAGGACTCACCTGACCAGCAGCAGGCTGGGCTAGAGCTATATAAACCCCGAGCCTGAGCCAGCCAGCCAGCCAGCCCTGGGAGCCAAACAGCGAGGAGCTCGGGGTTCCTGAATCCTAGAAAGATGCCACTCTACAATGCAGGAAACAAGGAAAGGTGCCTGGGGCAGTGCCACAGGGGCTTAGTTATACAGGCAGGTGACCCTGGTTTATGTTAAGCCTAGGGAAGGCTTAAGGTGCTCATTATAAAGTTGTACTAGAAATTTAGCAAGGGGAGGCAAGACCTACTCAGAGGGCCAACAGCCCAAGAGTGGCTGAGAGTGGGCCCCTGCAGGGCATACAGGGGCCTAGAGAGTAGGAATCCTGAGATTCACAAGCCCTGGGTCAAGAAAGGGCCAGGAGGGTGATCAGGAGTCCAGGAACACAAAGCAGGGCTGACAGAGCAAAACCAAGGAAGTGCCAAAGACAGGCAGAGCTGCCTGGTAGGTCTGTGCGTGGCTTCAGTCCCTGATTTGATTCAGCGGAGATTCGGCCCGATTTGGTGGCCAAATCTCCGAATCCGAATAGAATCAGAGGATCCTTTAATCTTTCCAAATCAGATCGGAACCCTGTGAATTGATTCAGAGAGATGCAGTGATTCAGATGTAGACACAGCTTTAAATGTTTTTCCTACATACCTCTGGGTAGCAGGTGGATTGTGAATGCTGCGATGGTGGGGCAGATGGAGTGTCCCACAGGAGCACAGGGGCTTCCCAGCACAATCTGCAGCAGACCCAGAAGTGAATCAGAAGCACTTCCGGTCCACTTCTAGGTCTGCCAGTGAGAGCACTGGGGTCCCCTGGCATCCCCCCCCCCCCAGCTCAGTGACTGATGCCTCCTGGGTCTGGGGGTGCCCCTGGGATCCGCCCGCAGCCAATCACTGAGCTGGGGGTACCGGGGGCCATCCAGAGGGGTAGTACTTCCGGTCCACTTCTGGGTTTGCCACCAAGCACATGGGGAGCCTCCCACGCTCCTGTGGGACGCTCCATCTGCCCTACCATCACAGGTTTCACAAGCCACCCGCTACCTTGAAGTATGTAGAAAAAACATTTAAAGCTGTGTCTATGTTCGAATCGCTGATTCTCTGAATCTTCAGATGTAGATTCGGCCAAATCGAATCAGGGACAGTGATCCAAATCAATTAATCGAATCACTGCCCCCAATTCAGGCTGAATCTGAATTGAATAGGGCCCACTTTGCACACCCTTAGTGCCTGGGTGTGGGTCATGGAGCTTCAGAAGCCAGTGACGGCCTGACAGTCTGACCAGAGGGTCCATGGGCCCAGGGATGGGGTGAGAGTCAGATTAGGGTTCATGAGTATAAGAGGGGCTGTGAGTTGGACCAAGAGTCTGAGACCCTAGAGAGAGGAGCTGTGCATGGGGTTAGGGGTCTGAAAGCTCAGAAGAAAGGCTGACTGAGGGGCCATGGAGGAGGGGGTGTGACAGTAACATTGTAAAACCTAAGTGATAACACCTGTAAGGCTTGGAGCATGGTGTAGCAGAGGAACAGAGCCACATAATTTGCCTTTAAGGTTACAAGTGCCCTGCAGGGGCACAGGCAGGCCAAGGGGGACCTATCAGGCCTAAGGTCTAGACTTAGACTAGTGGGATCCAGGAGAGACACCCAGCATGGAAATAGTCCAGATTAAGACTCACTCGAAGGTCCATGGGCAGTCTCCCTTACTCAACTTTCAGGAATAACAAGGAAAGGTGGGCTAGCAACTAAGGGAGGACAACATTAGAGTCAGCTGGGCACCAACCCATTGATCTTCAACTCAAATGTCATTTCAGCCTCAATATGTGGATGTGAAAAGTGGCAATGCAGAGTAAAAAAAACTATCAGCAATGCTCAAAATGTATATGTCAAAATGCTCAGACTAAGACTGATACAAACTTTGCTTCATTAGTTTAGACCTACATGCATGCATTCAACTCTAAAATCTTGTCTACAAGCAAGGAAGCACATGGATTACAAGGGGTATCTGCCTCATATAGCAAGTCATTCAGTAAAATATTAATTGAAGTGGTGGACCAGACATGTAAGGATAAGGCAGTACTGAAGCTACCTGGAGGAACACTGAAGATCTCAGGTATTGCTTCCACAATTAATATTAAAACCCCAAATGCCTCCTGTGCTCGCCTCTGCTCGAGAAGGCATTCCCAGGCTGCCATGTGGATCAGCCCCGCCTCTGCGGGATGGTTCCCAGAGGGAGCCCCAGGTGTCGGCGGTTGCTCCCCAGAACTCACCCCACGTGGTCCGAACAGGACCTTCAGCGGCGGGGGTCCCAATCTCCACGGCCTCCAGCCTCCCCCTACACCCCGGCCAACGCCACCTTAGCTTGCAGGCTCGTCAACCTTGTAGCCCGGGCCTGAGGACTCCTTGTCCCTGGGCCCCGCCGCCCCTGCAGGCTTCCCCGCCTGTGCCTCTGCCGGCTCTCTCCCTGGCTCCCTCGCCGGAGCCTCTGCCGGCTCTCTTCCCGGCTCCCACGCCGGAGCCTCTGCCGGCTCTCTTCCCGGCTCCCTCGCCGGAGCCTCTGCCGGCTCTCTTCCCGGCTCCCTCGCCGGTTGTTCGCATCCCCGCTTCCCTACCAGTTCTGGAGCTGGTTCCACTGCCGGGCTCCTTGCAGCCGCGGCTCCTGCTCTCCCTGCTCCTGCTGCCGTTCACTCCTTTGGCATCTGTGTCACCCCTCGGGAGTCTGTTGAAGGCCTCCAGCTGCGGGCTCCTTCCGGTGGCCCCTGGAGGCCCCTCCATGCCCTCAGAGCTGCCCTTTATTCCGGCCAGGTGGCATCTCTCTCTGATGTCACCCAGCACCAGTGGAATGTAAGCGCGGCTGATGAACCGGGCGGGCGGTTCCTCTGCGTGAGCGCTTCTCCGGTCTTCGCCTCCTGGGAACGGTAAGTGGGTGCTCCCCCTGGGCATGGGCCGGGGCTTTCCCCAATCCCGGAGTCCCTGGGACACCTCCTATTGTCCTCTGGCATGTAATGGACTAATTTATGCTTAAAGCACAGATTTAAGACATATAAAACACAATTTTAATGCAGTTATGATAATGTAACCACAGACTACATAGTCTTATTTTAACTGAATATTTCCAAAAGGAAAGCAAGTTTTCTAGTTGCAAACTGAGCCAAAGGTTGCAAAGAACCCATTATAGGTTCCGCCAACCCCTTATGTATTTAGCATGTTATTACTTTCAGGGTGCTATTATTTAAAGAAAAAAGAAACTAAAAAGAACATGTTAGTTTCAAAGTACCTCAATTGCAAAAGTGGTTTTCAAAGGCTGTTTAATGCAGATATTCTTAACAAAAAAAAATGCTTTCCACAGAGTTATCCCATGGAAGCAGCTTTCTTTAAAGCAGGCGTCCCCGCCTTTCAGGGTAAAGGAATTTAAAGCCCAGATCCAAGGATGATTTAGGTGCCATCCACAGAAACTCCACCTAACTCTCTGGGCATCTAAAATTTTGTCAGTCAGGTTTCTGGTTCCCTCTACACCTAAGGTTCTGCTTCTGCAAGTGCCAAAACTGCCACCCACATCCTACATCTGAGCAGCTCAACATTTATGTCATGCCAGAGGATCTATGAGCTAAGAACTGCTCCACCTGTCTGCCGTAAGCAGTCTAATCTAGTAGGCATCTCTGAGCTTGCCTGCAACACACCTACTAAATTGAATTCTGCACAAAGGCACAGAAAGTCACAGTCACCTTCATTTAGAAGACAGATAGAGAAGGAGCTGGTACCTTAATGTTATACAACAGTCTAGTGGTCAGGGCACTCGCTTCAAATTTGAGAGATCTGGAGCCTTTGCTCAGTGGTGCACCACAGCCCATGGCCTATAGACTATTCTGGGGTAGGGCACTCTCCACTCCTATTTTTGAAACTTGGCTACTGTACAAAGATACAGGATTCACTGGGCCAGAGAAAGGGAGCACAACTCCATAACCCAGCACTCAGGGCACCCACCTGACAGAGGGGACACTTGGGTTCTCTAGCCAGGATTGTTTCTGTACTAGGGATTCACCACAGTTGACATTCCCCTTCCTAAATGAATGCCATGATTACTGACCTACAGCAGGGATAAACATCAGGCCCATGGGGCTCCTGATAGGCCAGCGAATTCAGGGGTGGGGCATAGCTGTTGGCAGCAGAGGAGTAAATGTAGGCTGTGTCAGCATAGCCCTGCTCAGCTTGCTGCACCCCTGAATTAGCTGACCTAACTGGAGACCCACCGCCACCACACCTGCTGCTGCCATTTCCACAGCTGTCACTACTGTCATTGCTTTTAGCCCCTGTTACTCTTTCAATCTATCGCTGCCTCTGCTGCTGATGTTTACACCTTCTGCTGCCAGCCCCATCATTGCCAGTGCTGGCCCCAGGGAGTTGGGGAGCCAAGTGAGTTTAACACCCTCGGGCTACAGTGTCATGTTCCCTCTCTTTAGCTTAGTCAATCATGAATTCTTCTTTTTTTGGCTGAGTGGCACAGCTTCAACGAGAGAAATGGAAAGTCCCCTTACACAACAACTACTCACATGTGGGTGGCTGGTAAAGCCCCCTAGGAGTTGTAGGTTTGAAGTGCCTCCTGCTGAGTAAGGCAGCAAATCCAGAATTTCCATAATCAAGGTGAGTGGACTGTTATATGCTGTTGCGTAATAACAGGAACACAAACCACCATCTCCTCTTCCTACTTTGCTTTAAAAGAAAGGAACAACTTTTGCTCCCTTTTTGCAAAAGATCTAGGCACCAAAAAAGGTTTCATGCTTTAAGCCTCTCCTTGACAGGGATCCATTCCACATTCTGGCTGCTGTCAATTCCATCCTCCAGCACACAGCTCTTCCCATGCATTGTGGAGGGAGCCGAGGTGCCCAATGCAGGGCTGTGGATTACATTCCCAAAACAACACCCCCGGAAGTTAGTCTTTGTGCTAAGCTAGAAAATCTAATTCGGTTGGTAGTTCCAGCCCTAAAAGCAGCCAAGGACACATGATCTTCCTGGTGGCTTCGCTACTGGTAACTGATCATTACCTGTTCTCCGGTACCAACATTTTAAAAGCCAATTTGAACCAGAAATTGCAGAACAAAAAAATCACACATAGACTGGACTGTGCTGAGTATGGTTTAAACAGGAATGAATTCTTATTACCCAAGTTAGCTGTGGTGATGCCTTTTGTTTCTTTTTTGCTCATCTCTAACAACAATGTCCCTTCCTTTCCCTGCATCTTTCATATTCTAATTACTTTCTCTTTATACTCTGCTTTCTACACAGTTAATTGGGGGGGGGGGGGAAAATGTTTGCACTCACCCCTCTCTCTATATATATCCATCTACTTTGGCTAACGTATAACAGTGGCTCTCAACCTTTTTTGTACCAAGACCCATCTGTAAACATCAGTGATCAGTCCTGACCCAAGTAACCCTCACTTTTGACACCAGGCCCCAGCCCCCCAGTGTGTAGGGCAGAAGGGGAGTGGAGTATAGGGAATGGGGGTCCCAAGCAGCCCCTTGCAGCCTGGAACTCTGTTGGCCTGCAAGGGAAAAGCCACCTGTTTTTCTCCTTTAAAGGAGAATCCATTTTTAAAGCTTGTTGATCCATTTCTTTAAACTGGTTCATGAATCTTTCTTATGACGAACAGGTTGAGAAATTCTAGTCTACAAAGGTGCAAATCCTCCCTGCCTCCTAACTAACCACTGTGACGGACTCATTTTTTTTCAAATAATACGGACAGCTAATTGAGTCATAATTTGGCTTTGGGCAGTTCTTCCATCCCAAGGAAGGCCGTTAACCATTTTCAATTACACAAACACTACATACTCTTCAACCAAGTACTAAAAAATTACTTGTAAATTTGCACTTCAATTTCAATGTGCTAAGGTAATGAATTAGTTATTATTGGAGGATGGAATTGAAAACAGTCAGGATGTGGAAATGGATCTTAGTCAGGGAGAGGTTCTGAGCTAAAGACAGGAAACATGCTCTACTGGGCTAAAGAGAGAACAAACTTTACTGAACTAAAGAGAAGGAGCATGACTCTGTAGCCCACGGGTATTTCCCGTACATTGGAAAAAGTTATAAAAGACTGTTTATGAAGACAGGCACTTATTTAACTAGTCCTGCTTCTCACTCCCATTTCAGCTATGTTTACATAAAGGCCTTTACTCACATAATCATCCCAGCTTCCCCCTCACCCCACCCCATCATTACAATCTCCAACCTGCTCTGTTATATACAGCATCTCATAAAGTCTTACAAAATCTTATGCCTCCATAAAAAAATTAGTCTAAAGCAGGGGTAGGTGATTATTTGGGTCTGCAACCCACATAGGCAGTTTTGGGGACCTACCGTAAGCTGGTCATTACCCCAGCCCCCACCATAGCCAGGAGCCTGCGCACCCTGCAGCTCCTCCCCACCACCGCCAACAGTGTACAGCCTCAGCTCTGACCCTGGCCCACCTTGCACCTGCTCTGGACTCTCCCCAGCCAGAGCGGAACAGCCTGAAACTGTGCACACAGCTCCAACCCCAGCCCACCCCACACCTACTCTGGACTGTTCACCCATACTGAGCAATGGCAGTGGCTGGGCAGAAGCTGAAACTCCGTACAGGAGAAAAGCACCCCCTCCCTCTAACCACTACTGGGACCTTCTTGCTGCAGCCGCCTGGAGCCCGTGCCACCCTGCAGCTCCTCTCTGCCACTGTCACTGCTGCCTCTGGGCCACCCAGTGGGGCAGCAGTAGCAATGCAGAGGAGCTGCAGGGCAGCCCAGCTGCAGGCTTTAGGCAGCTGCAGCAAAAAGAGTCCAGCAGTAGTGAAGGGGACGGGCTGCTTCCCCCCCAGGCAGAGCAGCATCTTTTGCCCAGCCTCCACCACTGTTTACTCTAGAGCAGGTGTGGAGTGAGCCAGGTCGGGGCTGTTCATATGGGTTCCACCTGGTCCGCTCCGCCAAGTTGAGTCTGGAGCAGACATGGGGTGGGCTGGGGTCAGGGCTGTGCACGCAGATCTCCACTGGTATCACAGGCCTGGGGTCAGCAGCAGCAGCAACTAGAAGGAGCTATCACTCCCTGGACTGCATAGGGCTTCTTAGCCCCGCTGCATGTCCAGAGGCAAATGGGACATACCACAGCACCTGGCCAAGGCAGAATTGAGGAACCTGCCATGGGATGGACAAAATCCCTCTGCAGGCCAGATGCAGTTTGTGGGCCATATTTTATCTACCACCGGTCTAAGGGATGCCACTTTGCCCTCACTTCTGCCAAACTTACAAGAGTTTGCCGTCTTGGAATTAACTTGTCAACACAAGTTTAGCAGTGCTATTGTACAGCAAAAACAAGTAGAAAGCAAAAAGTACAAGTAACAAGATGTTGTTTAAACATGACCGATACATAGCCTGCATAACCAGTAAAATGTTTAACATGGAATAACGAGAGGTGCCCGATGGACCGAAGGACTTAAATATTTTCTGTAGCACACTAGTCCAACATGCAGTGAGATTTTTGAGGCCTGACATCAATTTTCCTCCAACCAACATAAATGAAAAGATAGACAAATGGAAATGCTCTATTTCTATCACGATGGCTCATCAAGAAATATCACAAAGGTAATTACAATATTTTGACAGTGTTCAGACTGTCTATGACGACACCAAGGACAGTAAAACCTCGAAGCATTTTTTTTTTAAAACCAGGCTAGCTCTTTATGACAACTTCCTTTTTCACCACATACTAAAGAAATTTTCTGATTTTTTCAAATTGTTTACTAGACTAGCAATTTATTCACTTATTACCGTGGATTAAGTTTAAGTACGTTTACTGTGCTTCTGCCCATAACTTGATTTGAAACATTTTAATAAAGATTTCTACCATAACATCACTAGCAGCACTGCTAAAATTATACCTAACCTCACTTAACTCACATCATTCAATGGCCATATAAACTATTTAAAGCATATGCAAAGTTTCTTCTCCTCATAGTGCCTTTTTAGAGCAACACACTTCACTCATACATTCTTTCTTCAATGCATTTTCTCATCTGAATAATTTAAGGTAGAAGACCAATTCACATACTCCGGTTCTTAAAGATACCAACAAGCTGTACTGTCTCCCCAATAGATCTATTACATGCCATTCAACAAGTCATTACCTGTCACAACAGCTTCCAGAATAAAATGCATCTTTAATATTCTGGGTGCATTGTTCTAACTACTAAAACAGAAGCAATCTGAGATCTGGAACAGCTTGAACACAGTATACTGAAGTCTAAAACATGGGCTCACGTTGGTCATGAAATCTTGCTCAAAGTAGTCAAAGACTCTCAGTTCCATTGCTAATATTTAGTGGTGTAGTGGAACTAAATGCAATATGTGTAACCTAAGCAAGGATGTTGCTGTTCAGCCTCAGTTTCTTGTAAATGTTACCAGATGAAAGGGGCAATGAAGGATTTGCTCAGGTTGCTATTTTATGAATTCTTCCTTTGGCTCTCCTATGTAGTCACAAGAGACCTGGTCTTTTTAGCCCCACGTAGATTAAACAATGAACAAGCAAGTGGTTCTTAAATGAGGGAGCAGTAAATTTCTTTCCAAAAAACAACTGTTTTTGGCTTCAAAAAGGAAAAAAATAAAATCACCACAACACCTACTTTCTCATCACACAACCATCAGTTACATAGTTAAAGGAAATGTTACAAGAAACTAGTTTTCTAACAGTCCACACAAGGAAGTTTCTTCTCTCACATCTGACATGATAAGATATTGGAATTTCTGTATAAAGGGTCCATTTCTCTCTTTCTGCCTCGTTTATCATTTGTATTTGTTATTGCAAGCAGGACTCAAACACTAAGACTTCACACCAAAATAAGCTTATCTTCCCATTAGAAAGATGAAAGTCTCAGCAGGTTTAAATCTTATCACAATGCAATCAACTCTTAACTGCTATCTGATTTTGAGGCACTGGAAAATTGTATTTAAAAACATGTTAAAGGAACACAAGAGTATTACCACTTTAGTTTGTGACATTTTATTCCAATTACACTAGCTCTTTTTATCTTCCTAAGGGACAAACAACAAGATCATGAAAATATCATCAAGATTTTTTTAAAGAAAGCATTTATATGCCCACAGATACTGCAACTTCATTTTTACCCTCAAATTTAATCAGGATCACAAAATAGAAAATCTCCAAACCATACACTTAATACAGGTAGTGAAAATACTGCTAAGCTAGTAACACCAGAGAGAATACCTAAGAACAATGGTATTAGCAAAATAACAGCCATCTAGATGGATAGTGTCACAAATGGACTCTATCGCCTACCAATGGTAGGATGTTAATACCACTTCAACATCACTGACACTTAAAGTACTGAGAACTGAGTGTAGTCTAGCCAGCCGCACTTTATCTACCATGTCAGGAAAAAAAAAAATCACCCAGATCAATTTTAGGGGGCATACTGCTTAATATACCAGGAAAAAAGCTGTTCATACTACGGCTTCCCCTATATACTTATTTCTACAAAACCACCTCCCACCGCCCTTCCTAGCCCACTATTAATGTTTTCACCATATTACAGCAAGAATTACACACCACACTAAAGACCCTTTTAGAGAACATACTTTCCAACGACCCACCTCTGTTATTTGGGAATGGGAAGCAAAAAAACCCACAGAACATGTGCTAATCCTGCCTCTGATCCACTAACAGGGCTCAAGATTTTTAAGCAACTCTAGTTGTAAGAATATATGGAAGTGCTTGAAATAAAATTAGGCAAACAAGTTTACTTGCCTGCCAATATAAATTTGTTCTCTACAGTATATTTTCAAATGTTTCCAATCTATTTAAATTACTCCAGCAATAAGATCATCTGACACATTCAGACAATGACCTTCAGGAATGCTCAGAACATTCCACCAACCCTCTGAACAGTGCTTGATTTGATCTAACAGGAAACACTTGAAACAACTTTCCCCTCCACTTTCAGACCAATGTGACAGGGAACTCAGGGCCATTTTAATCTAAAGCAAACACATTTTTGAAAATGTTAGCAGAATCTTCCTGAATTAAAACTGCACCTCCATAATCACAAGACAGATAATAAACATTCTCTTAAACCTAAAAAATGATTAGCATTTGCATAAATGCCACCCCCAACACACATCACTATGATTAAGCCACCAATTTTACAGTAGATGGAGCCTAAAAGCCCAAGAATATGGTTAAGGACTGTATTGTTACTTACAGTTCTTCAAATGCAATTCCACCAGGGCTAATCTTCCTCTACCCTCTATTTAAGATCCTGCTTCCATTAGCATTTTCTCCAGCACTGACATCACAAATACAGGATCAAAACATCTTCGGTATAGAAAAGCAAGGATACATTGTCCTCTACAGAATGTGAGAGAAGATCCAGCTCTTCATGGAGGTACCTAATTATACCAAGGTACTGAAGGACATACAGCCTGTCCTCAGGAACATCAGACTTGTTCTGTATTTAACCTGCATAACTTAAAGAACAAATTTCAGTCTCAATGCCTCAAGTGGGAGAACCTCTGTTATCCCCCGAACACTAAAAATCAAAAGATGACAGAGTTTTATTTGATGGAAAGATTTATTAGATAGCAACTTTTCCTTCAAAGCAAAGCAACACTCTCCAGGTTAAGTCAGAACAGAATCTTTTTGATCAGTTCAAAACTATGAACCTGACAAGGTATAAGCTTTGCAGTTAACTCAGGCCTGGCCACCAATACTTCTGTATAAATAAGGT
Source organism: Caiman crocodilus (assembly GCA_030014935.1). Taxonomy (NCBI): domain Eukaryota; kingdom Metazoa; phylum Chordata; order Crocodylia; family Alligatoridae; genus Caiman; species Caiman crocodilus. The sequence continues at coordinate 765,349 of JAGPOW010001890.1, read as the reverse complement.
TTTAAACCAAGTTGGATACAAACAGGGTCTTGGCATCATCTAGCCAGCCAAGGTGGACAAAACTAAATTATGCATTTTGAACACCAGCCCTGTGTGGCTGTGACCACTCTGCACATTTAAAGACAACTAAGCCACCACAAAGACTAAATGAGGCTGAACCCTATTTTTTCAATCTGTTTAACCAAGGTAGCCTGTGCCAAGTGATGATGCACAGCCAAGGCAGCAGACAAGACTCTATATATACTTTCGCCTCAGAACAAAAAAAATGACTCAACGTTAGCCAGACAGATGACAAAATTCAGCAAAGAAAAACACCTCAAGTTCTTTAAGAGCACGTTTAGATGGTAAGCTTCGAAGGACAGAATAAGGGACTGCCATGTCCTGCAAAGGGATGAGTGCGTTTTGATATCATATGAAGGCTTGCTGCTATATTTGACAACGAAGCTGAAAAATACATTTTAGTACACGGAATAAAACTAGAGCATGAGACCCGTTTGTGTGCGTCATGTCAGTAAAACCATGCATTTTGCCACCTGCAAACTTTAATCTCATGCAGAGGTGAGGTTTTAAAACCCTGAACCCTCTTGCAGTATGCTTTTTTTTTCTTTTAGCCAACTTCTCATGGCAATAAATTGACAGCTTACTCATTCCTTAAAAGGGTGGCAAATATAAGAAACTACAGAGTGATTTGTTTTTCTACAGCATCCAGATGTCCAAAGATAGATGCTTAATTAACTCCTTGCCATGATATGGAAGGTGTGCAGAAATCTAAAATGACTTGTTTGCTCCCTTAAGTCTGTAAATAACCTAATCATGCTAGGGTTTCAACCCCATTCCCCAGTGTCAGGCTGGAGTTGTAATAAGCCTTTAACCACCCTTTTCCTCTTTCTATAGGAAAAGTGCCCCACAATAATGACAGCAATATTATATGCAATATACAATAAGTGAATAAGCCATTTTTGACTCCCCAGCCCAGCCCAGCCCCTGGCTTTTTTTTACTTTTCATTCCATCCAGGAAGAGCACACATCAACTGCTGAAACTTCCTTAGCCTGATGAAGGGTTTTTGAACCCGAAAGCTTGCTTAATAACTATTCTCCAACCATTTGGGTTGGTCTAATAAAAGACATCAAATTCACCCAACTTCTAAATATAACAAACATATTTTGTGAATTCTTAAAACAGTTCATAAGCATTCATTCTTCTGGGCGTTAGAGAGCAGTAGATACCAATTAAAGATTCAGCTGCACAGGGACTACCACCTATTTAAGGAAATTTCCTTTTGTCAATTGCCCAGATATTCCTAATAAATTTCAGTGCATCTCATTCTCACATCACATACTGGTGCAAGCAATACATTGAATTTCATTTACATGCAAGATTCCAGAAGAGTTAAGAATATCTTGAATAGTCTTTTTCTTAATACCTTAAGCTTTACAGATAAATGCATTATTAAACACATTGAAAAAGATAATTTCACTTTCATAAAAGGCTCCACAGTTACAGTAACTAAGGGGTTGGTTATTATTATTCTTTTTTCCTTTGGGCTAGCTACACAGGGGAAATTGAGGGGAAATAACTGTCGCAAAATAAATGATTCCAGAATAGCTCCCTGGACAGAGACTTGGATTTAAGTCTTAGAATAGCGTGTCCATGCAGGGAACAATTGCAGAACAGCTTATTCCACAAGAGCTGTTCTACTCCATTTCCCCTTGTATAAGAGAAGATAATGCTGTGATGCAGATGAAATCATTATGGCAGTTCAGCCATCACTTCTTCAGGAATCCATGCTCACACAGGAGGGGAAAAGTGTGACAAGGTAATCTAAACCCCTTCCCAACACACACAACCTAAACCAAGAAAAGCTATTTTATATCGGAATAAAAGCATCCATACGGGAATTTTTGCTATAATGATATGAATGAAAATATACAACTGGGTGGGGGGGAGCACAGACTTCCTCATGTAGACAAGGCCTAAGGAGAGAGAAAAGCAATAAACTGGCTTGATCCCTTTGAACTGGAAAACCGAACATTAACATGTTGAAACCCTGCAATTGCAGCATCTCCTGCTATTGTCCTTTTCTACAGAATCTTGTAGAAATGTGAGGAGGAAAAATCATTTCTTTCCATTATGAAAAATAAACCTTCATAAAGCTTCTCAGCTGCTCTTTTCCTGGTGCAAGGGGAGTGTAACCAACTGCAAAGCACTGACCTTTATTCCTCACTTGGAATTCCATTTTCAGTAAACTTCCAAGCAGTGGGAGAGACTACTTAAATGCTAATGCTGTTAAGTGTGATGGAAAAATAAACACTAGGGGTGCACCGATAAAGATTTTCTTGGCTGATACTGATAGCTGATTATTAACCAACCATATTGGCCAATGCCAATCAAATAACTGATCTACTTTAAAATGCAAGACACTTTAAAGCACTGACATAAATAAACTTTTTTTCTCTTTGGCATGCTCCAGCAGCCGCTTGAGTTGCATGTATCAGCATCCAGCGCTTAAAATTGGTGGGAGGGGAACTTGAACTAAAGCTCATTGAATGAGCTTTAGTTCACATGCTGCCACCACTATTTTTAAGTGCAGGGATGCTTTTAAGTGGAGCAGAGCCAAGCAAGGCAAGGACAGATGCTGGCTGCCTGCTGCAGGCTTGGGGCTCTTGCTGCCTTTGCTCCAGGAGCCCGGCACCAGCCACATGCTTGGCAGTGGGGGACACAACTCACCACCCCCAACTCTGCCAGGTGGGGCAAGGGGCATGCAGCCCGAGCAGTCTCCTGGGGCAAAGACAGCATAGCTGAGAGTCCAGAGCCCATAGCGAGCAGCCCAAATCCGCCCCACGCACAAATCCCGAGGGGCACATACCCCTCCCATACTTCCTCCAGGGGGAGCCGCACCCCCTGGACAACCAGTCTGTGGTTGTCCAATTCCCGGCCCCAGCTCCATGCATCATCTTGGCTGGACAATACCCGCAGCCCCCGTCTCACTCACTCACTCACCACAGAGGCCTTGATCTGCACCCCCCCACACACCCCTTCCTCCTCCATGCCCCTTCCCCTCCATATACTTACCTGCAGAGGCCTTCTCTCCATGCTGCCCATCTGTATTCCTAGCCACACATATGCATGCAGCCACACACACACACACGACAACCCCAAACAGGACCCCCTGCAGGGTAGAAAGCTGCCCACCATTTCCCAAGGGAACCCAGGAATACAGGGGCCCCAGCCCCGTGGAAGCGTGGGAACCCAGGTGTCCAGGACCCTGGCCAGAAAGTATAATTATTGGTAAACATTATCAGCTACAAGTGCCAAAAGAAGCTGATAACGTTATTTTCCTTTTTATCAGTGCCGATCCGACAGGCCACCAATATATCAGTGCACCACTACTAAACATGCACCACAGCATATTTTTAAAACATCTCTCTTTCTTCCCGCCCATTTTAGGGTGGACGCTCTGCTTTTTCTCACCATCATATTATGCATTAAAAACCTGAGTAGCAATCTTGCCGCAGCACCAAAGGCAGCATGTGCTGACTGACCAAGCATTTATCCTGCATCTCAGGGGGGCTTTCCAGCCTGCAGCCAGGTCTACACCACTGTGAACACTCAAATGAGCTGACCTGAAGCCCTAGTGTGCCTACCACATATAGCGGTGCCCACAAGACAGGGATACGAAGAAACAGGGCAATGCTCATTCCCATGGACAGCAGGTGAAAGTCAGCAGATAAGCAGGACTGGCAAGCTGAGGTTTTTTTCTCAACATGCTTAGGTCAGTTCAAAGAATTGATCACATGTGACAAAAAGGAGGGAGAAAGAGAAGTGCATCCAATGCTTTGGCTGTTTCCATTGCTTCAGGGATTTCCCCTTTCTGCCAGAACCTTCTGGTGGGGGCTCCTGCTCAAGCAAGGCGGAGGTGGGGGGCCGAGAAGCCGCGGGTGGGGGAGGGCACCCCAGGTGCCTGCTACTGTGTGTGAAGGCAAACCCCGGGCAGCCGTGAATGTACCTGCTCTGGCCACGTGACGGGGCGCTTTCAACAAGAAAGGACCGGGGGACGAGGATGAGGGATATGCAGGCAGGCATACGGGTGGAGGACACGCATGGTGGGGTCTGCAATACACACACGGGGACACACACCACACAACACAGACGCGGACAGCGGTCCGTGCATATGGCCATGAGTGTGTTGCATGGACACTGGCGGTTGGCACATACAACACGGACACGAACATGGACACATACACACACATAGTGATGCCAGGAGATGCACGCGCGGCCTGTCCCCGTTCCCCGAGCCGGGCCAGCTGGCCGCCCCGCGCCCCCGGTACTGAGCCGGCAGCACCTGCCCCCGCTGCCGACAGCCCGGCCCTTGGGGGAGCGGAGCCGCAGCAGGAGACGGCGGCGCGCTCACCTGCCATGGCGCTGGCGCTGGCGCTGGCGATGGCAGCTGCAAATGGCGCCGGCGGCCCCGGCGAGTGCGGAGCGGCGCGGGGCAACGGGGCGGGGCCCGCGCGGGCCCCGCCCCAACATGGCGGCCGGGCCCCCTCCCCGCCGCGTGCGCGGGCGCGTCCGCGCTGGCTTGGGGACGTGTGGGGGGCGGGGTAAATATACACGCTGAAGTGGAGGAATACAGAGGTACAAGGACACACGGTACTGGGCTGTGTACTGCAGTGGGGGAGGGTACGTGCCTGTTCTCTACACATGCATACTGGTGGGGGGAGATGTACATCCCTGCTGGGATAACACAATGTGTGGAATACGTCCCCCACCAGTGTATACACACATGCACACTGGTCGGGGTAATACACACATACTCATGCAGTGGTGTTGGGCAATACACACACACACACACACAGTTGGGAAATATACACGTGTACTGGTGTCTGGAACACACACTGGTGTTGAATACATGTGTGTATAGTGGTGTGGGGAAATATTTGCACATATACACACTGCTGGGGGGAAATCCTGGTGTGTGAAACACATGGGGACACTGGTGCTGGGAAGCACATTCCCCACACCAGCGTGCACATGTGTAACACATTCACACAGCTCAAGGGGGATATTTGGGGAGCAAATACCTGCAACAAACAAAGGGATGCCCGGCCTGCTTATGTCAGCTTTTGCTCTGCCCTTGCTGCTGCACCAGCCCCCGCACACAGCTCTTTTTGCATCATGCCTTGAGTTACTGGCCTCTGCATGAAGCGCACTGTCTGTGTGGGGATGTACTTGCCCCTCCCTCAGCACCCCATAGCAAGGGCAGTCATTTGGGGCACGGCTGTACACCAGAGGGTCCTTTCCCATAGGAGACAAGGCAGATAAGCTCAAATCACTTTGTTCTGTGAGCTGTTCTGGGGCCTGATGCCATTTTTTTTTAGAGCTCCTTACCTCAGATTCTCCATTCCCCATTTTAAACCTTTTGAAATGGTCCCATCTGGTTCCTTCCACCATGGTGTGGTTAAGACTGTGGTAAAATCAGCCTGCTGCAGCACTATCCCTTTATCTAGTTACAATTAGATTTGGTCTGGTCCAGCCACAGAAAAAAACAACCCAACACACCGCCCCCCATTACAATTTTACCTTAAGTTCAACATCTTGAGAGAACTGGGGTTTAGAAATGCCAACTCTTCACATGCTAAGTATTTCCAGAAGCAAGGCCCCAGGTGATTCTGGATTAAGTAACTGGAGCTCATCAGTTGCCAACTTAAGTCATTTTATTGCTCCCACACCACCCTATTTCCTAATGCCCTGGCTTCTGATCTCACCTTCTTATACCAGGATTTCAGCTGTTAGTAAAAAGAGTAGCTTCCCAGCCCTGTTTGCTGTGTTTCTGGGAAGTCATACCCAAACCGTCTTTGCTCAGCCTCAGATAATTCTTGTGACATCCTTTCTCCTGCAGTGACATTGCTACCCAGGGCGGGCATGCTAATTTACCGTCAGTAAACCTGCAGTAACATTGCCGGATTCTGAGTTCTTTTGAATCCTCCACAGAGGTTATTTGATTAGGGTGCCTTGCTGCTATCTGAGGAACTTGGGTCAATAGGAAAAACTTGCAACCCTAGGCCAATGACACTAATTGTAATCCATGATACTAAATTGCTACTAAATGCAGCTTTTGAACCCCTGCCACCCCATGGCCCCAAATTAAAACCACAAGCTGATAATTAAAATGATCCCAACTTTTATGAAGCATCTGGCAAGTTTGTGCATCTTATCCTTCTATAGCACTTAATTCCATGTTCACTGGCTTACTCACATTGTTAAGCCCCTAAATGGGTTTCAACTGAACCATGTGGAAAGATTACAGGATAAGGATAAGTCATGATGCACCTCCCTCTCTCTCTCTCTCTCTCTCCTGCCAGCTATGGAAATTGATTCACAGCACACCCAGCATTAAGTCAAGCCTATGTCATTTCTTTTAAAAATGCAGCTTTTTAAATGCTAATGGCCTTTGCTTCTTACCGTAAATTAGTTCAGAGCCCTGAGGCAGGAGACATTTTACCAGTGCAAGATTGATTGATTGAAATCCAGGCAAGTCTGAAGATGGCAGAAGTTTTCAGTGGGAAGATCAACTGGCTGCATTCACTGATTCAAATCTTCAAATTTCCTATATAGACTTACTGTATTTGAAAATGGGTGGCAAATAAATGCCTCTCTTTTTCCAGCATTGTTTGAATTTGAGATATGTGGGTCAAGAACTACATTAAAATTACAAATAAAAGGTCTAATTTCATCCTTCTATTTTGTGGTATAAGGTTCTACTCAATGTGGGTAAGAAAACAAACTGAGATCTAATCATTCAACCACCTGTATAAGGAAAAGGGCATTGGAGCCAAACACTGCACATAAAGACCCCCACTATTTGGGCTAGGGCAAGAAAGAGAATGTATTTATTTAGTGGCTAGCTAATTGCTCCAAACAATGAACTTGGCATAGCTCAAGTCCCTAGACCACAAATTCAAATCCTCCCATGCTTTGCTCAGCCCTCTGTCCTTCATAGAAAAATAAACAGCCTATCAGGTGGCTTCCTCTGCTGCAATGTTTCAGATAAGACTCTACAAGTTGAATCCCTATCCAAATGACCCCAGTACCGCTAAAAAAAAAAAAAAAGTTAGGGTTTGTTCAGTAATTAAAATGTTTCCTCTTTCTCACTGCTACATTATGTAAGCATGAACTCTTGTTCAATAGTTTTTTAAAACAGAAACCACAGTGGTAGAAATGTGCAGCAAGGAACAATTTATTTATAAACATTTTCAGTAGTTTTTTGTGCCCATATGAATCACTGGATAAATAACTTAGAAGAAAGTCATAGACATATTTCTATACACATATCCTACTAAAACAAGTCTAGAGGATATTGGTACCACTTAACAGAGCTTAGTCAATCAGTGTACAAACATTTGCTATTCTGAAAGACAGAGCATCCCTTCATAGTTTGCTTTTACATAAGCGCATCTAATCTAGCTGTTTCTCTGAGTAAGCATTTCTTATGAATTTGTCATCATGAACACCATGTGTCCTTTGAATTTATACAAGAATGTAACCTGCCCAGCAGCTCTCTGCCCCAGTTTCTGAATGCAGATGGATGTTGAATCTCAGGCCTTATCTATGCTTTATTAGTGCCATATTCCAACATTTCCTGATCATGCCATAAGAGATGTGCTTTTTGCCTGGGCAAATAAAATCAAATCCAGTTTTAGCCTTGTTAAGGAACAGGGCAGTAATAAGATTCCTTTAATAAGGTTATACTCACGGTCAGGACACAATGTATTGTAAACACAATGCTGTGGACAATGCAGGAGTATGGCAGTCACATGAGAAAGGTGCTTTTGACTAGAAACGCATCCTGTACAGCACAGACCACCAGAAGATCTCCAGCCTGATGAGGCTGTAGCCAGTGACTCCCAGAATGCTCAAAGCCCACAGTCAGTTCCTTCTTCCATCCTTTCTTCTAATCGCCTGATATGCTCCTCCAGATCTACAATGTAAAGATCAAAGTGAACCAAGCTTCTCTGGGTATATGTGATATCTTTTATTAGACCAACTGAGTAGTTGGAAGAAAAAAGTTCTTTGCAAGAAGGGTGCTTGTGCCCAAAAGCTTGCAAATAACATTTTTCTTCCAACTACTCAGTTGGTCTAATAAAAGAAATCACATCAACCCAAAGAGGCTTGCCTGCCTATATCCTTAGACCAAACATAGCTACAACCAAAAACCCTGCTATATCAATGCAAGAGATACCAATGATTAGAGAACGCCCACAATCAACTTCATCCACGAGTCAAATAAAGTGATATTGCTGCATTAGCCTGAAGAAAACATCTATGAGCACATTCCCAAGTATGTCTGTATTATTACCTTGTTTGTTTCTCCAGGCCACTGTAATTATAAAGTGGTAAGGGCATGGCTATGGACGGCCAGGGTTTTCTTGCAACACGGCAAGTATGTTACCAACATAAATTTCAATGCTGAGGTCTTTTTGGCAGGCATCTCCACTGTTTATTCAGTACTTCCAGTTTAAGCTCAAGCACTGCTTTTTTTTTTTTTTTTTTTTTTGAGACAAACACAGGTCTCCACACAAGATAAAAACAGAAAATCAGAAGGAACCTTCAGTTTATAAGCAACAACCTTAACAGCCTGATTAGAAAATAAACTGGATGGGGCCAGGAGGCTTCCTTGGCTGACCAGAGAAATCCAGAGCAGCCTATGGGCCAAAAGGGAGCACATAAAAAATGGAAACAGGGATAGATCACCAAAGAGGAGTATACCTCCTCTGCTCGCACTTGTAGAGAGGCAGTTAGATGGGCCAAAACCACCAAGGAGCTGAGGATGGCATCCCAAGTAAAGGATAACAAGAAATTGTTTTTTAGATATATAGGGGGTAAAAGGAAGGCCCAGGGAGGAATAGGACCCCTACTAAATGGGTAGAAGCAATTGGGAAGCTCCCCTCTTGCTAGCACGGTGGAGGAACGGGATCTTGGTGTCATAGTTGATGTCAAGATGAACATGAGCCGCCAATGTTAGATGGTGGTTGGGAAGGCCAACCGAACCCTAGCATGCATCCAATGATGCATTTCGAGCCGGGGCAAGATGGTGATTCTCCCCCTTTATGCGGCGTTGGTCAGGCTGCAGATGCAGTACTGTGTCCAGTTTTGGGCACCGCACTTCAAGAGGGATGTGGACGGTCTCGAGAGGGTCCAGAGGAGGGCCACTAGATTGATATGCAGGCAGCAGGATAGGTCTTATGAGGAGCATCTGAGGGACCTGAACCTGTTCAGCCTCAGTAAACGGAGGCTGAGGGGGGACCTGGTGGCTGCCTATAAACTGCTGAGGGGAGATC
>JAGPOW010001890.1:730421-755910 GCA_030014935.1 Caiman crocodilus | reverse complement strand
GATCGTGCCTGACTAATCTAGTCTCTTTTTATGACCAGGTTACAAAATGCCTGGACACAGGAGTAGGGGTGGATGTCGTATACTTAGACTTCAGGAAGGTCTTCGATACAGTATCCCACCCCATACTGGTGAACAAGTTAAGAGGCTGTGACTTGGATGACTACAGAGTCCGGTAGGTGGTGAATTGGCTAGAGGGTCACACCCAGAGAGTCGTGGTGGATGGGTCAGTTTCAACCTGGAAGGGTGTGGGCAGTGGGGTCCCACTGGGCTCGGTCCTGGGACCAATACTCTTCAATGTCTTCATCAGCGATTTGGACAAGGGAGTGAAGTGTACTCTGTCCAAGTTTGCAGATGACACAAAGCTATGGGGAGAAGTGGACAAGCTGGGGGGCAGGGAACAGCTGCAAGCAGACCTGGACAGGTTGGACAAGTGGGCAGAAAACAACAGAATGCAGTTCAACAGGGAGAAATGCAAAGTGCTACACCTAGGGAGGAAAAATGTCCAGCACACTACAGCCTAGGAAATGACCTGCTGGGTGGCACGGAAGTGGAAAGAGATCTTGGAGTCTTAGTGGACTCTAAGATGAACGTGAATCAGCAGCGTGACGAAGCCATCAGAAAAGCTAATGGCACTTTATCACGCATCAGCAGATGCATAACAAATAGATCCAAAGAGGTGATGCTTCCCCTCTATCAGGCACTGGTCAGACTGCAGTTGGAGTACTGCCTGCAATTCTGGGCACTGCACTTCAAGAGGGATGCGGATAACCTGGAGAGTGTCCAGAGAAAGGCCACTCTTATGGTTAAGGGCTTGCAGGCCAAGCCCTATGAGGAGAGATTAGAGAACCTGGACCTTTTCAGCCTCCGCAAGAGAAATTTGAGAGGAAACCTTGTGGCTGCCTATAAGTTCATCATGGGGGCACAGAAGGGAATTGGAGAGGTTTTAGTCACCAAGGCACCCCCAGGGGTTACAAGAAATAATGGCCACAAGCTAGTAGAGAGCAGATTTATACTGGACATTAGGAAGAACTTCTTCACAGTTCGAGTGGCCAAGGTCTGGAACGGGCTCCCAAGGGAGGTGGTGCTCTCCCCTACCCTGGGGGGTCTTTAAGAGGAGGTTGGATATGCATCTAGCTGGGGTCATCTAGACCCAGCACTCTTTCCTGCCTATGCAGGGGGTCAGACTTGATGATCTATTGAGGTCTCTTCTGATCCTAACATCTATGAATCTACCAAGGCATGAAAAAAGTCAGGAAGCATCTTTTCCTATGACTCGAAAATTCTGTAAGATGGTGTTTGTTGCACTAGTCAGGTTCAGACTTTGCTGCTCTTACGCACATTAAAAAAAAAGTCTGCCCTACCTTGTTATTTAAATGAGACAGCTGTGAAAATTGAGTTGGAGTTGCATTAAAGCCTTGGATAAGTGACAAGAAGCATGGACCTTATTGTCAAAAACCAGAGTGGTTTCAAAACAGATGTTCAGAAACACAAACTGCACACTGCATTGGTTTCATGCATACAGCAAGGGGAAACCAATGTCTGGGTAAACAGTGAACTGGGGAGAGTCTGAATTTCTATCTGTTCTTTCAAATTAGATATAAAGTAGAACTGAAACACCAGCTCTGAACACCCAAAATGTCTGGATCTGGGATCTCTAAAGGGCCAAACCAAAGCCTCAGATCTGAACATACTTAAAGAAGTTGGTTCTAATGCCCCAGCTTTCTAACTCATTCCCATCCTGAATTATCTGCTGTCAGCGTAGTTAAAAACAGAAATTTAAAAAAATTGCAACTATTTAGTTGATCTAATAAAAGATATCACCTCTACCAAGAGTTCTGCAAAACAATACAATTTCATTAAATATAATTAATCTGTGCAACTCACATCCACACAATGTTATTCAGGATGAAAGTTCAGTAGGTTTCAAGAAAGGATTATATATTTACATGCAAACATGTATAATTACATTAGACAGGTAAGAGTTTAAATTTGGGTGTTGCACTGGCTGCCTTGTATTAGGAAAAAACTTTCTCAGAGGAAAGTTTTATTTCATAACTTACCTTCCCTGGCTTCATGCTGTCTTAGAGGAGAAAGCATCTAGTAGCAGCCAGTGATGGGACAGCCTATTGAACTAGGCAGACCAGACTAGACTGACAGCAGACCATAAAGAAACCTCAGATGAATAACCTATATTTAAATGATGCCATATAACACCACCTAGTGGAAAATGGATAGAATCATGTGTTCCAAATTCCCTGAGTGACCCATGGGACAGAAAAGAGATATAAAAGTTCAGCTCAGAATATCACATAAAAATACCAAAGTTGGTGTGTGATAGAGTGTGTTTGTTGTTATTCAGGTCTCATTTTTCCAGCTGTAACATGGGGATAATGGGATTCCCTTAACAATGGTGCAGTGAGGTCTGATTAGTTAAAATCAGTGCAGATTGCTGTCTCCAAAAACAGCACTTTTATACAAGGGTCTAAAACCACTTGTTATTGGGATTTCAGAGCCAACCAAGAGGGAGATGTAGTGCCAGGAGGATGAGCTAGATCTGGAATTCTCAAGGCAGCTCTCAAAGGTTGTATGGTCAAGAGATACAGTTGTCATGGATGAAACTACTCTGACATCTGCTAGGAGCAGTCAGCCAGATCTAAGTGCTCACGTAGGCTCTTAACCTGCATGCAGGACCACCACCTAACACAGGAGGTACACAGTCCCATTGCAGGAAATGCCTTGCTGGATTTGGTGCTAGCTACTGGGGATGACCTGGTGGGGAATCTGCAGATACAAGGTAACCTAGGGGATGGTGACCATCAAATGATGGAATTCAATATCCGGGGTAGGGTGGGAAAAGTAACCAGCAGGGCAGAAGTGCTAGACTTCAGTAAAGCTAACTTCAATATGAGCAGGACATTAGTTAGTGAGGCATTGAAGATCAAGAGCATTGGCAAAATGGGAGTCCAGGAAGGGTGGTCAGTTACTCAAGGGAGCAATCCTTCATGTGCGGAAGGAGACAATCCCATTGCGCACAAAAGGGGGCAAAGGGGCCAAGAAACCCTCTTGGGTGAACAGGGAAATCCAGGAAAGCCTAGGGGCAAAGAAAGAAGCATATAGGTTGAGGAAGCAGGGGGTAGTTACCAAGGAGGAGTATACCTCCTTGGCTCACACTTGCAGGGAAGTCCATCAGAAAAGCCAAAGCTACAATGGAACTTAGGCTGATGACAAAAATTAAAGGCAACAAAAAGTCCTTCTTCAGGTATATAAAGAGCAAAAAGGTGGTGTAGGGGTTGTATGTTACCCTGCAAGACAGGCTAAGGCAATTGGTGACAGATAAGAGGGACAAGGCTGAACTCTTCAATTAGTTTTTTGCCTCCGTATTCCTGAACATGAATTGAAACAAATCTCCCAACTGCTTTATAGATAGGCACAGAAGGAACACCAGCCCACCAATGGTCAGGTAAAGAGATACTTGGAAGGGCTGAATGTGTTTAACTCAGCAGGTCTGGATGATTTTCATCCAAGGGTGCTGAAGGAATTGGCCAGTGTCATTGCAGAACCATTGGCATGGCTGTTTGAACACTCATGGTGCTCAGGTCAGGTCCCAGAGGACTGGAAAAGGGCCAATGTGGTCCCTATTTTCAAGAAGGGGAGGAAGGAAGATACAGGTAATTATAAGCCAGTTAGTCTTACCACTATCCTTGGGAAAACCTCTAAAATATTATCAAGGATCACATTTGTGGGAGCCCAGCAGGAAAAATAATGCTAAAGGACAACGAGCATAGCAGATCCCACCTGACTAACTTTGTTTCTTTTTATGACCAGGTCACAAAATGCTTAGATGCAGGAGCTGAAGTAGGTGTCATCTACTTGGATTTTAAGAAAGGCCTTTGACACGGTAGTTCATTTTCATCCTATTCTCACAAACAAACTGAGTGCTGTGACAGATGATTATACAGTCAGATGGGTGGCAAATACCTTAAGGGTCACTCCCCAGAGCGTGGTAGTGGATGGGTTGGTACCAACTTAGAAAAGATGTGGGCAGTGGGGTCCCCCAAAGCTCAGTCCTTGGACCTGTGCTATTTAATGTTTTCATCAGTGACTTGGATGAGGGCTTGGAGAGCATTCTGTCTAGATTTGCAGATGGCATAAAATTATGGGGTAAAGTTACCACACTAGTGAGAAGGGATTGAATCCAGGCAAACCTGGACAGGTTGGAAAAGTAGGCAGAAAAGAATAAAATGCAGTTCAACAACGACAAGTTCAAAGTGCTGCATCTAGGAAGAAGGAATCACCAACACACCAATAGGCTAGAGGATGGCCTTCTCAGCAGCAGAAAGGGATCTTGAAATCATAGTTGACTCCAAAATGAGTATTAGCCATCAATTCACAGAGTGTAGATTTGGAAGGGATCACAATGGATTATCGTGTCCGGCCCCCTGTCCCTAGCAGGAAAGAGGACCGAGGTACTATCTAGCCTCTGCTTAAAGACCTCCAAGCTAGATGACGGCACCACCTCTCTTGGAAGCCTATTCCAGATCCTGGCCACACTTACTGTGAAAAATTTCTTCCTAATATCCAACCTAAATCCACTCTCAATTAGTAATCACCTGTTATTCCTAGTCACTCACTGAGACACCTTAGTAAACAGTGCTTCCCCTATTCCCTGCTGACCTCCCTTAATGAATTTATAGGTGGCCACAAGATCTCCCCTCAGCCATCTCTTGTGAAGACTGAAGAGATTCAGCTCTCTCAACCTCCCCCCACATAGGGTCTATCACGAAGGCCAGTAATCATGCGAGTGGCCCTCCTCTGGACCCTCTCAAGATTCCCCGTGTCCCTCTTGAAGTGCAGCGCCCAAAACTGGACACAGTACTCCAACTGTGGCCTGACCAGTGCCGCATAGAGGGGGAGCATCACCTCCTTTGTTCTACTAGTCATGCACCTGCTAATGCACGACAAAGTGCAACTGGCCTTGTTGATGGCCTCATTACACTGCTGGCTCATGTTCATGTTGGAATCAATTATGACCCCAAGGTCCCTCTCTGCCTCAGTTAAATTGCATCCTATTTCTCTCTGCCCATTGATCCAACCTGTCCAGGTCAGCCTGAATCTGCTCCCTGCCCTCCGGTGTACTAACTTGGCCCCATAACCTGGTATCATCAGCAAACTTGGAGAGGGTGCTCTTCACACCCTCGTCCAAATTGCTGATGAAGATATCAAATACTATTGGTCTGAGGACCGAACCCTGCAGGACCCCACTGCCCATCTCCCACCAGGCCAAGAAGAAACCATCCACCACCACTTTCTGGGTGCAGTCCCTAACCCAGTTGGCCATCCACCTGACCATGCAAGCATCCACTCTGCAGTCTGCTAGTTTCCCAATGAGGCTAGGGCACAAAACTGTGTCGAAGGCCTTCCTAAATTCCAGGAAGATGACATCAGCCTCAGCTCCCTCGTCCAGGCAGTATGTGACCTGGTCGTAGAAGGGCTACAAGGTTTGTCAGGCAGGATCTACCTGTGACAAACTCGTATTGGTTTCCCCTCGGCATTGTTTCCCCTGCTGGGCCTGCACAAATGTGTTCTTTGATTATTTTCTCTAGCATTTTCCCAGGAATAGAGGTAAGACTGACAATGTGACAAAGTGATCAGTAAAGCTAACTACACTCTATCATGCATTAGCAGGTGCATCACAAACAGGTCCAGGGAGGTGATGCTTCCTCTCTATGTGGCACTGGTCAGGCCACGTACTGCATCCAATTTTGGGCGCTGCACTTCAAGAGGGATTTGGATAACCTTGAGAGGGTCCAGAGGAGGGCCACTCATATGGTTAGGGGCCTGCAGGTAAGGCCCTATGGGGAAAGACTGAGGGCCCTGGATCTCTTCAGCCTCCGCAAGAGAAGGCTGAGGCAATCCTGTGGCTGTTTACAAATTCTTTGCGGGGGATGGGAGCAGCAAGAAATTGGAGACGCTCCATTGGAACAACCAGGAACAACAGCCACAAACTAACAGAGAGCAGATTTAGATTAGACATCAGGAAGAATTTCTTTACAGTAAGGGCTGCCAGGATCTGGAATGGGATTCCAAGGGAGGTGATGCTCTCCCCTACCTTGAGGGTCTTTAAAAGGAGACTGGGCAAGCACCTGGCTGGGGTTGTATGACCCCAATGCTCTTTCCTGCCCAGGACAGGGGGTCAGACTCAATCTATTGAGGTCCTTTCTGACCCTAGCAACTAAAAAACTATGCTACACCCAATTTATTAAGGGGTACACCAAAGTGTTCCTTAAGTGACAATTTCTCAAATTCACACACTGAATTAGTGGCAGAGGAAATAGAAAGAAAAAGCATCAGGGACTCCTATGTCTTTTCTTTTACCGCCCACACAAATGAGGTCAGGACAACAGGATATTTCTTCATCTTTGTACACACAGTGTATTCTGCAAATGGAAATGGATTTCTGACCCAGCTAGTGGCTTTGGCCCCAAAATTCGTCAGTAACTGTTTGCTCTTCTCAATTTAGGCCTTCTCAGAAAGCACTAGCTAGGTATCACAGATCCAACCACAGCCAGTAGACACAGAGGGTAACAGTAATAGAGGACATTTTCAGTAAACCTAATTAGATGGGACAGCTCATGCTCTGGAGGAGTAGCTGATTTTCTCAATGCTGTCATATCCAGGCTACAAGTGGTATCTGGGATTCAACTTGCTGAATGAGGAGCGAGACCTGTATTTAGGTCCCAGATTCAATTTCTAAGGGGACCTTGTCTACCTTCTGAAATAATGACTTATATTTATAAGCCCAGTTCCTGTTTCTAGTTCATGGAAAAGTTGCATAGCCCTCTATACCACTTAATACCTTTAAATGTCAGTAGCAAATTTTTGCACATGATCTAAAGCACAAAAACAATAAACCTTCCCAGGTTGTCCTCTGTTGTTAACATGCATACTTTCTGACGAGGGATGGGCTGTGTCAGTATTCACTTTTAAGCATAAGCTTAGGTCCCATTTCAAGTCAAACTTAAATCAGAGCTTAAATGCTCCGCTGAACAGAGCTTGCTGAATGCTTGTCAGTATGAGACCCAGCGTGAAGTCATGTTTTTCACATAACTACTTCCCATTAACCGGAATAGCAGCCATCGCAATGCAATATTTGATTCTCTTCCAGTTTAAACAATTTCACTGAATTTGCTGTATGGGGGTCACACCATGCTAGGAAAGTAGCAGAGATGACTCAGATCCGAGTACATCCTTCACCAAGAAATTTGGTATGAAACAGTTCATCTTCTCCAAGATTTGCAGAAATACTAAGTTATTATTTAAATGACTCAAAATATTCTAACAAAATATATAGGGAATGGATTTATTTTGGCCAGAAGTAGAAATGACAATGTTCTTAGACTGTTCTGCCAAAAGAGATAAATAAATACAGTAATAAAAGGCAAGTGGCTGGTCTATGCTCTAAGATACCCTCTGGCAAGGTTGAAGCAACTCTACAGCTTTTCAAAGGATTTATATTGGCATAAATCTGGAGTAACTGTGAGCAGGACCTGGCTCATGGTTATTATCAATAACTGCAGCTGACTCGTATGAGGACAAATCTAGTGTCCTTTTAAAAGTGACTCTCAACTAGCTAAAGTGTGTGAAAAGCTGTGCGAGTTAATAAACATGTCACTGGACCAGGACTTGGATCTGGCACCTGCTCTTAGTTGGTCCACTGATTCCTCTATGTAACTATTTTGTTGTAGCTACATTGTTAGAAACCCATATTGGAAACACGCTTTATATTGGTATGACACTGTTGGCAGTAGTGTAACTTTACCCACTTTTGAAACTGCAGTTACATTTTTCCCACATTCAGACTCCATTAGGGCTTTTCAGAGACAGCAAACTATGCTTTTACTATAGGGGTGCAGCCCTGCAAGACTAGATGCTAACACCATTTCTAAAATGAAAGCATTTCTCTACATGCAGACATTAATCCAGAATGAGACAGAGTGTAAATTCAAAGCACAAGAGTTATTCTGAATTACCTTGGATTTGTCTACATTGGGAAGCAAATTCACTCTACTTTAAATCTGAATTAAAAGCAGCATACCTAATTCCTGGTTAACTCCTGGTGTGGATGCTCTTATTCTAGAATAGGACCTTGTCTACATTGGCCATATCCACATGAGTGTGGGTGTTTGGTTCCTTGGGGACAAATAGTGCTATTTGTCCCTGGGGAATGCCCGTGCCACACTTGCTCTGGTGTGCAGCAGGTTACCCCGGGTAGGGTAGGGGAGGTTGAAGCCCACAACTGTGCTGGCCCCAGCACCCTTACCTGGGGTCCTGGGGGCTGGGAAATTTGCAGCCTCAGCGATCCTTCAGCTTGGAGCGTGGTTCCGACTGGCCAGGCTCCAGTTTTGGGCAGCTTGTGTTGTTGGCACATGCACTGCCTCGCTTTTTTTTCCCCCATGCAACATTTTTTTGACCCTGGAATCTCCTGTAGTCAACCCCTGCCCCCCCAGTGCTGTAGGGGGGCAGCGCAGGGAATGCCTGTGTGGCACTGCAGACAGGTTTGTGATACCACATGCTGCATGGCCACACTCATCAGAATGCGGTCATTAGGTTTCACCTCCAGAACTTTCATCATCTTACAGCTAGCAACACTACTTTGTCACTTTACCACACTGTAAGAAGTTCTGACATCAAAAACAGTGACCCAGGGCTGACAGTGCTCTAATCAATGCCAGTGGCACCTACACTGGAATTTTGCTGATGGCTGTATGGTGGATAAGGAGATGCGTCATGTGGGGAGGTTGGTTTAGCTAGGTTTTGCTAATTCACATCAAATTTCTGTGTGGACTTATGGAGACTTTGAGTAACCAACAGATTACTCTGTTTGTCACTACAACCTGGACTTACTTTAAAAGGAGCCTGTAATTCACTTCCATTCTCCTTGGGCAAAAAAGAATGACTGTTAATCATGCACATCGAAGAAGCATGAGCTGCTGCTACAGGTGAGCTGCAGAATGAGCAGTCTGCTGCAGCACGGGTTAAAGAAAAAGAGGCAGCACCACAGCTCGTGGACTAAAATGCCTCAACAGAACAGATTAGACTCAAGGACAGGGCTGTCAGGATCATGTAAGGTGGCTGCATTTCAGTTTTGCTGTGGATCTTCATACACTTGGTTAGAGACAGAAGAACTTCCTGAGGCAGAAAACAGAACTGGGCAGAAAAACACACCAAAGCAAAATGCAAGAACAAGGGGCTTGAAATAACCTGTGCTGTGAAAAGTCAGGATTCAGGGTAACTAACACATGAACTAATACTCTAAAACTTCAGTACAGAAACATGCCACAAAAGATAGTCTTCCTCATTATTTCCCAACCAAGGCCCAGACTCCATTGTGCTGGAGTCCAAGTACAGGCTGAAAGACAGTTCAAGCCCTGGAGAGATGACAAAGTAATAGACAAAATGTAGAAGAAAGGAGACACAGACAGACAAAGTGGCTTGTGTCATATGTGACAGAGCTGGGAATGGAGCACGCTTTCCAAGCCTGAGTCCAAAACCAGCCTTCTTTCAGTTAACTCCTTGCCCACCAGATCCAAGCTGAAGCCTCTGTGCTATCAATTTACTTGGGTACACTATATTCATAACTGTAATACCCATGAATCTTTCCACCACTACATTAAATAAATAAGTAGAGAAGCTTGAATTGGGAATATTCAAGTGCCAACTCTTCAGTTCTATAGGCAATATTCCCCAATGCCCACTGCTTCTGTTTTTAAATGTCACCAGATGGCTAAGAGAGGCTTTTTATGCTTGAAGCTGGAGCCCATTTAGTCTGCTGAGTTGCTTTGGGAAATATTCTTTCACTGGCCACATTACCAAACCCACCTCTGCCCTGACACATAGTGGAATATATTACAGGAATTTATATGGCCTGCAGCAACAACAGTTGGCACTTGGGAACCCCACCAGAATGGACACTAGTACAGAAGAAGCCATACTACTGCAATGTGGTTAGACAGACAGGAAACCAAAGAACTGACTTTACAGCAGCTGAAAGCCCTTTTCAAATGATAAGTTAATGAAAATAATCAACCAACAGAATTATTTCACAGTGTGGTTAATTAATATTTGTAGCTTTGGGGCCTCAACCAAGGTCTGTCTCCCTTTTTGCTGGGCATGCTCCATACAGATTAAGCATGAGACTTCCTGCTGAAGTGAACTAACAGTACAAACAGACAAGACAATAGAAGGTGGATGATCCCCATTTTACAGAGCCAAACCTCTGAGAAATGCCCAAGGCTGCCCCAGGGAGTCTAAAAGCAAAGCAAAGAATTGTAATCTCAAGAGTCCCCCACCTAGTCCCTTACCTACAGTCTTTCTGGTGTAAATGGATCTCTGCTGTTGTCAATTTATGCCCAGGTGAGGATCTGGCCTCAAGTTCTCCAGCAGCATCCAGAGATAGCCAGGACTTCATTTCCCAAGTCTATCTAATAATTCGCTGAACTGCGAGTGCCCACTTAAAGCTGATGTTTTTACACATCAAAATTCTTCCCAAGAGAAGGGAAGGGGTTTTTGATCCACAGGGTTCATCAGTCATGATCTGTCAAGTGTGACACAGTGTGATATGACAAAGGCAGCTGAACATCATGATGCAGGGCAATAGGCTTGTCGCATCCTATCCAGCATGTCAGTGGCAAGGGAATCCATTATTCACTCACCCAGCAGCACCATGGACAAGGGCAGAGATGACCACTGAGCAAAGCCTCTCCCGAGTGCAGACACTTCCACAAATCTGCTGGTGCCCCTTATTAATATTGTGGTTTCCTCTCCTTCATGCTTTAGCAGTAAGTCTATGGGATTCATTTCCATAAGGGAGCAGAGTCAAGCCTTGCAGCAAGTCTTTAAATGAGGCTGGATGATTTTATAACAAGCAACTGAGGTGATTAGCTATGCCTCCTAATGACACAGACCAGGAGACTCAGAGACTTCAGTCAGTGCAGAATGCATCTGGCCTCTTCCTGCATGTTTCACATATGCATCAGATCACTTTGTGCCGAATTCCAGCACATGTCCAAAGTTTAGCTCTCTATGGCCCTGAATGCATTGGAACCTATGTATCTTAAGAGGCAAACTCTCCCCTTATGCTGAAAAGCAATGCCTGGGACCAGCCAGGGTATTGGAGAGAAACTGTCCCTGTATTTCTGTCACCTGGTGATGGGAGCCAAGGTACTAAATTCTGATTTTTCCATCGATCCCCCCACCCTTGATTTATGGGGTACCTTCCATCTCAGGGATCTCTAAGCATTTTACTGACACTACTAATGAGGCTTTTCAATACCTGATATTACACCCATCTTCCATATAAAGAAAGTAAAGCAAGGGGCAGTTAAATGATTTGTTCAAAGTCATATAGAGACAGGAGGACTGACTCCTTTGCCTTTGCAGTAACTGGTAGGATCCACTTCTCCTTCAAGGCTCCTTCTCACACAGGTGTGGCTTTATGAACATTTACACTGCTCTTGCTCTACCAGGACTGCCTGGCCTCTGCACCAACAAGGAATGAAAGGCTAAAATACAGGTGGCAAGTTAACATGATTTGTAGTAAGAGCTTAAATAAATGGTCCTAGGCAATCATGCGAGTAAGCAGATAATCCTTTCAAGACCTACAAGCAGCTACCTCTTGGTTCTGGGTAAATATTTAAAAATAAAACTAATTAGTTGTGACCAGTGGATTTTGACTTTGATGTGCCAGTTCAGGTTATACTGCCGATTCCTCCACAGCATTTGTTCTTATAGTGCCAAGGCAGATTTCCCACATGGCTCATAAAGAAACTTAACGATGATTCATTGCACTTTTGTTCCTTGGTGCAACTGCAGTCAGCTGGCAAAAGCATTCTGTATGAATCCTCCAAGCTTTCCAAGCAAAGTTACAGGAGCAAACTTTGTACTGTCATTTCAGAAAGATGTAACCAAATGTCCTGTTCTTCTATAAGCATCAGAGGATGAATAAGGGGAGGAAACGATGTGGTACTATTCTTGGATCCTCCTACAAAATAAATCCATCCCATGTGGGGCACCAACATAAACTGCCATTCCCTGGAGATTATATGGATGCCTGAAACAGGATGGGCTCAAGTTCCAAGAGCACATGGTTTTGCTGCTTTTCAGAGAGATTTCAGTAGGGCTGTGACTCAGATGTTTTACTGAGGCTCGTGGGGCCTCACATCTTCTTGGTGGGGAAATGAAGAAAGACAGAGATGTCTCCCAAACTCTGTTCCACTGCAGCATCAAAATGAGGCACGGTCTTAGATCTGCGATGTGAGTCATCTCCCTCCATTTACTCACAAGAAATGAAATGGTGACAAGTTAGGTGACATCTAAGCTAATCCTTGCCGAGACCAATGGGGTACTTTACAGCCCATAGAGTTATTGAGCTAAGCTACCTTCAGACTCTCACAAAAATGGTTGTACTGATAATGATGATTTCTAGACCAAAACAACTGGCACTTGTAATTTATTTTAAATGTAAACTCAGATTTTGAAGAACAAGGCAGCAGGCTCAGAGAGGTGCCAGTACGCAGAATAGGCATGTACAAGTCATTTCCAAGCCCTACTCTGGAAAGAGATCAACATTCTTCCCTGACTAATGCTGGCTACCAGAACATGTGGATCCTATTAATTCCAGCTCTAGATATAAATAGGCTTGAGTCTCCCTCCCTGACACACAGGGAGAGAGGAACCAGAATGAAGAAGCCATAAGGATAATAGAGCTGTGAATTCAGTAAAGCTCAAACCATGGTGAGTGAGGTGCTGAGACAGAAATGAAGCATGTAGGAAGCCAGAGTAAGGTCTCTCTTGAGTCTGCCTAGTGCCTTAATCAGAAGATGAGCCCTCCTTCCTAATGTATGGTTCTCAGTAGGATTTACAATGCAAAGCACACAGGAAAAGCCTCTGCAGATCAGTAGCACTCCTTTAGATATAGCTTTCTGAGACAGTAGGAGCTGAAGCCTATTGAAATGCAGAGAAGTGAAACAAACAGCATAAGCAATGGTGAAAGGTCAATTTGATTATTTGGAAATAACCTTTTCTAATCCACACTGGAACGTTTTTGTTTTAATATAAATTTTTATCCTGACCCTTGTCTGTACTCACAGCATGTCTGATTCCCTCAGGAGGTTGGGGAGGACAGAATCCCAGTGAGCTGACTGGGCTATTTTTAGGTAAGCCCAGTATTAATAAAAATCTCAAGCTGCTTTTGTATGAAACAAGGAGAAAAGAAACCCTGGGAACATGCACATCTGCCTTTCACACAGTAATAGTAGAGCACACTATGCCCTAGGTTTTAAAGGTCCTGATTCAGCAAGACATTTAAGCATGTGCCTAGCCTTCTTTGTAAAAACAGCATGTACACTTTTGCTAACACTTCTGAACTGGTAGGCTGAAGCCAGAGGACAACAGAGAGCTTGGTAAAGTGCTGCTAAAAACAGCTGGGAGAAATGCTAGTGGGAAGCACTGGGGAAACAAAGAAACCAAAGCAAAACTTTGGGAGGCAGAAGATGCCACAGTGGATCTTAGTGATGTGCTATGTTTGGGACTCCCACAAACATGCTGCGCAAAGCAGGGAGACCCCTTTTGCGACTGAAGCATCCATGTAAGATGTTAGAGTACATCCCTAAACCCTAATTAGAAGGGACAAGATTGTGCAGATCCATCCAGCATCTTTTTATGTCCCCATTTATGCACAACTGAAATGGGCTATAAGAATAGCAGCACAGTGCCAAACATCTCAGCAGCAAACATAGTTGAACCTGATGGATTGCTGTTGACAGGAAAGCAAGAACCCCACTGCAGGGGCTCAGCTAAGCATGCCTTCTTGACAAATGCCAGGAAGATGCTGTGGTATTTCAGATGACATTCTGTTTGTTCAAGGGAAGCATTCATGGAAAGTACTCTAGATAGATGATACTGCCTCCTTCCCCAAAACAGTTTCCTTTTCTTCCCCAATCCCATTCTTTTCTTTTTTCATTCTGTACAGGCATCACACCACAGAAGATAAAACATTTTGTATCAAGAAGTCAAGATCAATATCAAGCCTGCCCACATGTGGTCAACCAGTCTGCTGATCAACTGGAAGGCCAAACCCTGGAAGCCTCAGCACACCGAGGTCTTGGTCAGATGACTCGAAAGCCAGACCACAAACAAACCACTGCTGAGAGAAAGAGAATCAAGAGAACAGAGACCTAACTCTGGTTCTGGCAGTTAATTACCATGAGTTCACAGATGAGTCACTTCACCTTGCTCTGCTCCCTTATTTTATGAGGTTTAATTAATACATTGACTAAACACTTCTAGCATCACAGGCAACAGGTGTTACAAAGGTGTGAAGCTGCATACGCCTTTCAAACAAAATTCTGATCCTATGGAGTTAAAAAGAATTGTTGCCATTGACTTCCATCAAACCAGGCTTTAATCCCTGCAGCTCGTCCAAAATTCCTAGCATGGTGCTCGGACAAAAACTAGAGTGTGCTCAATTACACCTGGGTGTTTGCACCCCTCTAATGGGAGCTGTCTCTGGCTTCACGTGTTGCTGAGACCAAAGTGGGAAGCAGACACTGTGCTGGTGTGATGAGCTGCATGGAACCCACATGAGGCTGTGGGCCAAGGTGAGAAGTGAATGGATGGCCATGCCAACAGTGTAACATTGCTGGTTAAATCAAACCAAAGGAAAGACTTGAGAGTCAACCATTCCAATCCCTTCACTCCCCACATTAGGTAATTACTGTAGTGAGTGTTTAATAGGCCACCAGCCCCAAACACCAAGATCCCTCTATCCTGGTCAGCCACCTTAGCAGCAGCTCAATCAACCACGTTCCCAACGCCATCAGAACGCTGGACCCTTCCATCAGGGCACGTTTGATTTAAAAGAACCATTTTGTGCCAGCTCCATTCTTTGGATATTTGCTATATTTCCTCCCCAAGATCCCTTGTTTGGCCTTTCTTCATTGAGCTGGGTCACAATAAGAACTACTTGTATATCCTTATTGTCTGGCAGCTCTGTGTCTGACAGCCCTTCTATTGGATTAACACTGCCAGGGCTGTTGCATGACCCTCGGTCACTAGGCTCAGCCACTTGGAACATGGTGCTGGGTTGCACTGGTGCTCTGAGATGGTGCCCTGTTTCAGTCTCTTTTTTGCTCTTTCTGTTGCAAGGTATTTAGCAGCACAGGAAGCCATTCATGGAACCCCAAACCAGGACGAGAGCAGCTGCAAACTGGCTTATTTCTATGCTTAACTGAAACCATTTGCTAAAGCTCTACTCTCTGATGGGGAAGGACATTACTTCTGCACAGGAACAGGCTGTGAGAAGCGCTAGAAGATCAACATTAATTACACTTGGCATTTCTGAGCCTAGAGGTACAGGCAGCCCTCTCTCTCAGTTGGCGTCACCTGTTGTCACTGCCAGGATGAAAGCCCTTGGCAGAGACTGGGAAACAGCCTCCACTCTGCTTCAGTGAGCTGGGTACACCAGTAATACAGAAAAAAACACAGTGTTTATTAGCACGAGCAGTAAAGAAAGGAAATACTTACTTATCGGGCCTGGTTCTACTGTCAGGCTTACAGCACTGAGGCACAGCAGCTGATGTGTGGGGGACACAGCGCCTCAGCTACCAATCAAAGTCATACGCGGCATTATCTAAATCTCAGAGCCAGTCAAGACAAGGAAAACTCACATTGGAGTTATCACATCAGTGAATCCAGACCTGCCTCACTAGCTTTGGGCATGTTAAACAAAAAAACCCCCAAAGCAACAACCAAAACACACACACACACACACACACGCGCACGACTGGCTTTACAGAAATGAGTTTTTCTTAAAAATAATACATCGGGGCGATTTCTCTCTACCTTATGGTTTCTAAGCCTTCATGTATACTGGGGTCATATGTTCAAGCTTTTTCTTCAAATGTTAGGCTAAATTAAGGTTGCACAAACCGCCTTATCTGCATTCATTATAATCCATAGTGTACATCCACAAGATCACATGCTTCCCCCCCCCCCCCGCCCCCAGGAGTCCTGCCTCTTTCAGTCACAGGACAGATGGTACACAGCAATGAATAAGTTGCTTCATTTGCATTCTTCACTGTATGAGCCCATGCCTTATTTATTATTCAAACCCTTCTCTGAATACAGAAGTAGAAGCATTCTCAGAGAGAGCTTTCACTTAACATTTGTTGTATTTCCTGCTTTGCAAACGATAAGTTTATTTTTACACTGTTCCTGAGGCAAGAGAGGGCTATTGTCTCCATTTTACATGGGGAAACTGAGGCACACAAAGACTATTACTGTTACTTAGGTTTACCATATTTTATCACATACAAGACATCCCCACAGTGATACACATCTTGTTTTTGAAAGGCAGAATTTGGCATTATATCGCACCCTGTATGTGTTGAGCAAAAAAAATCACAACACCCAGAGCAGTTCCTTTAAGCCTAACACTGTGAGACGTGAAAAAAAAATCATGAGTTGACAACAGTGGTGCAAATCCTGGATGTGGACTTACTTTGCCCAAATGGAATTTGTATTCTATGCTGGTGCTTCTCACATTACAAAAAACAAGAGCTTGCACTGATCCACTTGTGCCCTTATTTGAAGATGAAGTAGTTGTAGTCAAGAGGAAAGCACAGCTTGCTGTGCCCTGCAGCCTGCCACTCGCTGCCATGCTGGTTCTGAGGCCCAAGTTCCAGAACAGACAATGCCCTCCACAGCTGGCCCCTAAATCCTTCCATAACCACTATCCATACATTCTCAGGGAAGTAATAGAGGTAGAAGTGCACTTGTGTACAGAATTTGTGCAGTGGCACCCCCACCCCCCCTGTTTCCATACAGGCAGGGACTAAGAAAGTGAACTACAGCAGGGGCTGGAGGCCTCCTCCTCCTCTTTAACACCTCATTTCCTCCAGCATCCTCTTTCTCCCAGCTGCCCACTCTCACTTTCACTTACAAGCATCTTGCCATCATTCCCCTTTTCTACCTCCCTGTGCAAGTTTCCCATCCCAGGACAGAGGCTGACACAAGACTGATTCATGGCGGTGTCAGCCACTGATCTCATTGCCCAGCCCAACCCTAATGGATGGATTTCAGCTGCTGTTAGACAGTGTGACGACATCTGGACTGACATCAGCAATGACACCTGACAGCAATGACACAAGCAGTGTCATAAGCCTGGGAAGGCCAAAGCGCTGGGCCACCTTGACACAGGAGAAGGGACACAATGTGCTTGCTTCACTCCCTGCTGGGAAAGGGCAGATGCAGTAGAGAAAGGGAAAGTCAGGACCTTGTCATGACTCGCTCTGTTCCCATGACAGACATACACAAGGCATTTAGTAAAGTGCAGCAGCACAGGGAGCAGACTGAACGTGCATGGGAGAGAGCAGGGTCTGGAGACTGAATGAAATGCAGACCACTGGAGCATAAATGGAGGAAATGAAAAAAAAAAAAGCGGTGGAAAACAAGAGGCCTTGAAAATAAATACTCCCCCTCTTGTCAAACTATAATGAGAACCCCCTCACCCGCCCTGGACAAACTCATCCGGACCCCACCACGTGCCTATTGAGCACTGGAAGTGATGCCTGGCATGGCAGGAATACTTATCCTTTGAGACGCCTACCTTCAGGACAGAACTGTTACCACATTGCACAGCCAGGGAAAGACACAGAGAGATGAGTGGCTTGACTTTTAGGAGCAGGGAGCTCGTATCACTTCCAAAGGCCAGAAACCAAGGTTACTCCCCACCCCCGAAATCCTCAGGCCATAAATAACTTGCCTAAATCTATACACTGAGTCTAGGGTGAAAGCAGAACTAGAGCCCTATATTGGCTCCAGCCAGCTGACACTGTTCCCTCCTGGACTTATATGAATGCAATAAAGGAGATCCACACATCTGGCCCACACTGCCAAGTGATCAGCAACTTCAGGTGCTTTACATTTTTCTAGGTCTATGGAAAAAACTTCCAATAAGACCCAATTTCCACAGAGTGCTCAGCAGTCTTCTTCAGACAATTAGAAGGCCCCAAGTCTCAGTCTAGAGTTCACCCCACAAGACTGGCAATGGGACCCAAAAAGCAAAGGGAGGGAGAGCAAAAACTACTGTTCATTCTTGACAATCATGGACTAGCTTTTCTGCAGGGCAGGAATTGTTTTCTAGGGGCCTGTGCAGATTGAATTCACTGTGACAATTTGAATATAGAAAACAGTACTTATTTGCCTTAAAAATGAATCAGAACCTATTATTTGCCTGTAGAGTCCTTCATGCATGAGATGCATAAAAAAGGAAGGGACCAACCCTGTGCTTAAGCTGTGCATCCTATGAAAACACCAAGTAAAAGGGCTCTCTCAGACCCAAGTCTAAGTGTACAGAATGCTCTTCCAGGAGTCTGAAAAACAAGATGGGCAACATTTGCTTTTTCTAATCCCCCACATGCAAATTGCATGAGCATGCAAAGTACCTTAAAAAAATAAAGCACCCCTCTTGAGTGGATTGGATGGATGGGTAAAGATGCCGCTACTAAGACCTAAACAACCTGCCCCTTAAAGCCCTTCTGTGGCTCTAAATTTGAATGGGAGACATTTCCACATCTCACAGATCCTCAAGATAAATAAACCCCAGTCCTACTCCTTCAGGCCATTGGTGAGCAGACCCTTTCTTCCTCCATGCCCAAGTTCATGGTGAATTTGTGTTCTGTAATTACACCAGAGCTGAATGAAAGAGCAGGAGAGAGAAGAGTCATCCTGCTCTGCAGAAAGTATGTGCTGTCCAGCCACACTGGCGAAGATAATTAACCCCACAAACTACCACAATATCTGGCTCAGTCAGCCTACTCTGCCTCCGTGGAAGCATAGGCCCATAAATTGCTCAGAATCCTGTTTGGCGAACTGCAGCCTGTTGTCTGTCCCAGATGGCAAACGTACACAATGGAAGGGAAGGCACTAGGCGACAGCAAAACCTTCGCCCAGTTCCTGACAGGGTTACCTCAGGAAGGGGTGAGAATACTTCAATGCATACAAGTCCCTTGGGACTTAAAAGCAGCAGGGCTTACTAACAACAAGTACTATGTAGTCAGCTTTATTTCTATTAAATGCAGATGCTTGAGTTTAACAGAACAATTTCTCATTGCATATTTGTTCCTCACAAACAGTCTGAGGTACTTGACACTCCAGATACTAACTAGATGTTGTAACTTCCAGTTTCCTGATGTATTTGTCTGACTTCCCAGAATACCCTAACAAAGCGATGCACACTGTACTTGTCAGATACAGAATTGCTTTGCACCTGGCTAGGGTACCACATACACCAGCTTCTACTGCTAAGATAAAATGCCCTCAGGTACTCAAACAGATAGATCCATACTACAGAATACAAAACTGGAAGCTCAACTTCCCTAATGGTCACCAGCATTCAGAACCATGTTAGGAGACAGGGAATTTGGGACCTAAACAGTAAATTTTCATCCTCTCCTGCCATAGAGTTTCTTTAAAATGGTTAACAAGCCAAATAATATACTTGTTGTCTAATATATAATAAGATAATTGGTCAAAATTATTGGTATGAGGGGAAACAGCTTTCTTGGGAGGAATGTTGAAGCTAGGTAAGTGGCTCTCAAACTGACAGCTGTGGTGCAGAAAATACACTCCACAGAAATCGCAACACATGGACCCATTTTTTTTCCTTATTTGTTTAAGGCTAGCAGATAGGTCAATATTCCAGATGCAAACCAGGGGATATGTTGGAATTGTTTTCCTGAGTTTACAGCAACAAGAAACTGGATCTATAAATATTGTTTATGATAAAAAGTCCTTGTTACAATTTTTGTCTATTTGAAAGATAAAAATACACTCTGCTGGAAATAGTGATACATTTAGATTAAATCACAGGGGTTTTTTTTAATCACCCTCAAACTGTGTGTCTCATCTGTTTAATGGGAAATTGCTGTATGTGCCCTGCCCTAGAGTTTCTCGACAGGAACAAGGAATCTTATTTTCTGCTTTACCTAATGTAGCTTTCAATCTCCCTATAACATGAGAAAAAAAAAATCTGGCAGTTATTTAATAAAACATTTACAGGGCCAGGAAACTGCATCCTAGGATACATCTACTTTGTTTAAGTTCTTACATGTTTTGCCTTAAATATCCAGGTTCAGGGTGGTGACTAACAGCACTTATCACAGAAATGGGGACAACGTGATCCATACTCCTTTTCTCCAGGGTGTGCATTAGTCATCAAAATCTGGGATGTCATCGTAAGAGTAGCCCCGGTAGCCTTTGGAAGCATAGTAAGCAATGCGCAAGTGATAAAAGCCTGGTAGAAACACCAGGATCCCAATGATCAACACAGGGATGGCTCGGTCAGTGCTCTGAAAAAGTGAAACAGGAAAGATACACCAAGTTAACAGAATACTCCTAACTAGGCAAGTCCCTATTGCAAAGGTCTTATCTAGCATTAAGCCCTGCCTTTGGCCCTGAATTTTCACCGTTAAGAATGGAAGCTTGCAACAGACCTTTTTTGGCCATTATGAAACAAAGCTGTTAAAAACAGATTCCACTTACTCCTTTGCTAATGTATCCTGCAAGCAGGAGGGCTCCTATGACAATGAGAAGTGTCCCAATCATGAACAGCACTGTGGCAAGCGCAATTGCCTTGTAAGGGATTTTTGGTGGGCTCTTCTTGAACTGTAGGGAAGACAGATATTAAATGGCATTAAAAGTGGTACTCAGGACAACCCAAATGACATGAAGACTTGCCCTCTTGCTTTTGCAGGAGTACAAATTCCACACCTAGGATGAAGAGTAAAAGGGAATCTCACAGGGACTGTGGGTCTAGCAACAGCATCTCAGTCCTGTGAAACCAGCTTCCTTATAGCTGACCATTCAGTCCCAATAGCCTTTTTTTTTTTAAAGCTAGGACTTGCATACAGCTATTGCCCTGCAGCTCAGGGGCACAAGGAGCAGTCAGTCCCCAGGGCTGTGTGAAGTTACAAAAGCCTCCCCAGAATTGCCTGTTATTTGTAACTCAAGCCAGAACTGATGACGTCTCTGCAGGTAGGTGCATGAGGGCACGATACCATGGGACACATATAGTCCAAAGGGCTTTTCCCTTGACTCCCTGCAAGTTGTTCATGGATGTTATACCTGACAAGAGCAGCACACAGAAGTTAGAGTGTAACCTCAGCCCTGACATAGGAACAGAACTCTGAACTGTCCCATATTTTTGGCACATAAAAAGAAAAGACGTCCTCCTCTGCTTTTCCCTTTTACCTGCAGGTCAATGTAACCTTCATCAGTGCTGGAGAGCTTGGAATACTTCACTTTGCTACTGGGGATCCCAGCAGCTAGATTCGTACGTGAAGGCATCATAACAAGAAGGCCGTGTCCTTAGCTAGAACCTAAAACACACAAAAAGTAAAGGAACATAGCAGGCAAGCAGGGTCGGATACATACTGGTCAAAAACCACTTCTGAAAAGTTTTCTACCTGCATTACTAACCTCTTGACTCAATAAAAATGAGGCTCAACACTTGCTTGGCTCAAGCAGATTTCCAAATGCTTTCTAAGTGCAGCCGATGGGTCAACAAAATCGCCACCTCACAGGTGTGTCAAGGGAGGTCCGGAGAAGGATGCAAATTTGCCTCCAAGTGATGAATACAGAGCAGGGAAAAGGATGATCTCCTGGAGTCCTGTCTACTCCAAGCCCATGTCCTTTAAAAGTTTGGCTCTCTTTCCCTCATCTGTATTATTTCTCCACCTCTGCCCTTCCTTCAGTGGACCTAGAAAGCAAGCTGCCCAGTGTTTCTTGCTTTGAGATATGCACCCTTATGCACCAGGACAGTACAAATACAACAGACAAGATGACACTTGGTTGAAGCTAAAATGCTTTGCCAAGATCTACTAGGTTCAACATCATGTTCTTTGAGGTGCTCTGGTTACAACTGAGCAAAAAAGAAGGTTGGTCCCCAAATCCAGCTTCTTCCATCTGCAGGGAGAATTTCTGGGGCATTCTGCAGAACTTACAAGCATTCCTTTCTAATAAAGAACAAAAAACAGCTCCAGGACCTTAAACACCCCCATGAAAAAGAACAATCACAGCCTGGGCAGCCTGACACACACAGGTTAGAGCAGCAATAGACCACTGGGGATGAAATGGCTGGCAAATGATATAACCCAACCAACAGCAATGCAGCGAAAAGCTTGTCAGCCACAGGTCCTCACTGCTCAAGCAGGAATAGAATAGTGAAGGAAGCAGTGTTCAGAAATGGAGCTTTATTTAGTTATGCAGGGTAGGGTTGTGGTAATTTCACCTTGCTGCGAATCCAAGCCATGTAGTTTCCTTGTCAGCAGTGACAGCTCCTTAAGATGGGATTTCTGAGGCTGGTGGATGTGGCTTTGTTCAGCAATGCTCTCACTGTCCAGGAGCTGAACCACGTACTTATCCTGCCCACCAATGCCTCCTGTGCACCTCTGAGGAGGTAATATTTACGCTAGCCCTCAATTTATACTGCCACCAGAAAAACCCTCAGAGGCAGCTCTGGTTAAAAGGAGGGTGTGAATGCAAAACATTATTGCATTTCCTGAAAAGCCCCTGTGTAGAGAAGATCTTAGACCCAGAAGAGCTTATCTATTCTTTTCAGAGCCTCCACTGCAGTCAGCAGGGATTTCTAATGTACTCACTGCCATGATGCCTGGATGTCAGGTATGCCATTTGCATGCCTAAGCAACCATTTCAGAGCTGCATTGCAGCCTGAAAGGACTCTCTCACCCATGGTCCACGAGAAGTACAACGTTTATAATGGACCTCATGTGGAGAATGGTGTTCTCTCTGTATTCCCTAAAAATGTAACACCTGCCTACAGATAACAATGGTCCCAGTGGCCCAAATTTAATGTGTCCTCAGCTTGTCTCTGTAATCTATTGGACACCAAGAGAGAGTGTGCTTCCAAGATGTCCATGCCTCCAGAGAGCAGTCCCACCCTCCCTCCCAGAAAGAGATCAAGACTTCTCCCTTTTTTTGTGCTCCAACACTAACCTTTGGGATATTCCCTATTAGTACCTTTCCCTTGCCAGCTTTAGGCTTGCTAAAATGATACACCATGGCTCCATTCTGAATTTGTTTTATACATGCTCCATTTTAAAATAGCTCCAAGAACCCTGTATGCATCCTGAAAGGGACAGAAAGAAATGTTCAGCTCATGGAAGCTAGATGCCAATATCATCTCAGCTCCGAATTTGACACGATGGATTTTTTGTTCTCTTTATGGACAAAGCAGAAAGCCAAGCCAAGTTTTTCATTTCTGTAGCTCATGGTCATAAAAATACTCCCAAAACTGATAGTATCACAAATTCCTAGTTTCCCCCATGAGGCACTCATTCTCACCTCTTTCCCCCTGGGCCTGCAGAAGCTGATAGCAATAGGACAGGTGACCAGGAGGTGCAGCATACTAAAAGTTACTTTCATAGCATAGCAGAGTAAGGTCAATGCACTTCATAACTGCTGAGCCTTGCATGCAATTGCCACTTTAAAAGGGAAAAATCAAGCGCACACACCAGAAGCTGAGAACTGGAAAATAAACCCAGACCTAACTCCCCTTCTTGTACTGTAAAGATCTATTTCATTCAGAGTAATGTGGTCTTGAGTCTTCACTGACCTGCACTAGTTTTACCCCACAATTTCCCCTGGAATTATTTCTGCTTCATAGCGCTGCAAGAGAAGAACCAATGCAATCATTCCCCTACCCATCAATGAACCAGAGGTTGAGCATAAGCCCAGGAAACACTCAAAGCTCACATCTGTACCAACCTACAGTAACTCCACAGAAGAAAGTGGAAGTAATGGTGGGGGGGTGGGGGGAAGGTAGATAAAGATCTGAGATCAAAATACAGCCTCACTATCTGCTATTCATTCTGGGACAAACTAAGTCAAAGTGACAGTTCACACTACTGCACTTGCTTCCTGCTGGTCATCATTGACAGAAGCCACCCAGAGAGAAATTGGAAAGATAAATGTCAGCCTCAGAACAAAGGGTCAATGTTCACCCAATTTAGTCTCTACCCCACAGCAATAGCAAGGTCCATTCCCACTGTGTGTCTTGCCAGGACCTTGCATGAGCAGAGGCAATTTAAAAAGCTTCATTTGAATTACAAATGTTACACCAGCCAAACAGGGGTCCCAATGGCAAAGAGGAAGAACGAGGTACCCTCTCCCTCGCTAAATCTCAGGTTTGCCCACTGCTTCTGGAAACAACAGTCTGAACTCCCACCCTGCCTGCCTTCTAGCTTGAAAGTTACCCCAACCCTTGGGGAATAAGGGAACCTCATCTATCACCTTGTAGCTCAGTACCACATCAAGGAAATCTACTCCTAACTTCAAGGCCTCCATAAGCAAGAGGCTGAGCAATCAGGAGCAAGACCCTCGCTGCAAGGCTACTTTGTACCTGCTGTTGGAGCCCATGGCTCCCTGTGCAGCTTCCTCTCTGGCAGTAGGAGTGGCATTCACCCCAGGAAGTTGATTCTGCCTGTGCTTCCAGGGTACGGGCAGCAGGCCCTGCTCCACTTCCTTCCTGACAGCGAAACACTCATTGGTGGCCGGAAGTGACATGCAAGCTGATCTGGGTACATCCCAGCCTATCTACTGCAGGCAAACCCTCCCTATGCAGACTGCATTTGCATCATGTCAGGGATACAGTGCTTCTCAGCGCACAGGCAGCTTTCAACCTACCTTGCAATTAGCCAAGGAATAAAACAAAGCAGCAGGTCACTGCAGAGAGCCTTAATGAACAGGTTTACAAGCTGTTATTAGGTCCTGTAGCTTTACCGGCTTGTTTCTTTGAAAGCCTGGTGAGGAGACTTGGATTATGTGAGAAACCTTTCCCTAAACTTCCCCATGCTTGTGGAAAAATGCCAGGACACGGGAATAAGACTTGCACAGCAAAAGCAAAAGGCAGCCAGAACTTTTTTTTTAAAAAGCAGGTCATTTCAGGGAACCTGCCAAATAAATTTGGCAATGCTTGTAGAGTGATACGGTAGAAAGGTAAGTCAGAGTAATCCCGGGACATCATTCTCCCCTTGTACTCAGCTTTGGTGAGGCCGCAGCTGGAGTACTGTGCCTAGTTTTGAACTCCAGAATTCAAAGAGGATGTGGAGAAGCTTGAGAGAGTCCAGAGAAGAGCTACGCTCATGATCAGAGGTCAGGGAAGCAGACCCTACGATGAGAGGCTGAGAGCCCTGGGGCTCTTTAGTCTGGAAAAGTGCAGGCTCAGGGGTGATCTGATGGCCACCTGTATGTTTATTGGGGTGACCACCAGTATCTGGGGGAACATTTGTTCACCAGAGCGCCCCAAAGGATAATGACTAGGTCAAATGGTCATAAACTACTACAAGACCGTTTCAGGCTGGACATAAGGAAGAATTTCTTTACTGTCCGAGCCCCCAAGGTCTGGAACAGC
>JAGPOW010001890.1:713516-728728 GCA_030014935.1 Caiman crocodilus | reverse complement strand
GCCTAGTTAGGGAACATCAACTGATGGAGCTAACTAGGCATGGTATGGGTATGAACTTGCACCAGATTGTGTGTAGGTCTACAGAGATAGTTATACCAGGAACTCCAAAACCATTGTCTTATCTACTTTAAGGAAAAAAAAAAAAAAAAAAGACACCAAAACACACACAGGTCTGACAGACATGTATACATTGTCCTTGCACTTGGATCTCCCTGCTGTTTCTAGCTAAATTGCTCTTTTTACTTGCAGTCCTGACTAACTGAAAAACAATTTGATTAAAAGAACATTGAGTCCATCCTTTATTTACCACCTACAGCCACCAACTTCCAACTATAGCAAGTATT
This sequence comes from Caiman crocodilus, assembly GCA_030014935.1. Taxonomy (NCBI): domain Eukaryota; kingdom Metazoa; phylum Chordata; order Crocodylia; family Alligatoridae; genus Caiman; species Caiman crocodilus. Next base: position 728,384 of record JAGPOW010001890.1, on the reverse strand, counting down.
CCTTCACTCCTTCAAATATTATCCATCTTGTCAAATTCAATATTGCCTACATGGCTTGCAATTTAGTTAAACAGGTATTATGATCATCATAGTAACAGTTGTTAACTATTCAGTCATGTGAGGTACCAAGAATGCTTTATTTTATTACAAACCCAGCTGATATCCCTTTAGAAGTCTACTACTTAATGCATCTCACTTATTTTGACAATATTTTGAAATCCTGTGGAGTTGGTCCAAAAGTAAACAGGATAAAAAAAAATAGCTGAATAATGCATTTTATTGCCAGTTTTATATTAAAGACATCATGCTCCAAAATTGAAAAAAAAGAGCGGGGGGAAAGGAAAGGAAAGGAAAAGGGGGAGGTATTGAAAAAGGCTGCATGAGTTCTCTAGACTACAAGGCAACAGTAACCCCTGAACTGCAGTTCCACAGGTAAAGCCAAAAGATTACTGCAATTTTAATATTGCACCCTTTTTGCTGCTAGCAGTGTCAAAAGGGGAATTAAAAAAAAAAAAAAAAGCTTCAGACCTAAAAAACACCATCTAGAACATAAATTTTGTAAATACTTCACTATTCTAGATTCTCTGCACCTGCTATGAGACGTTTTTGTTTAAACAAAAATAGATTGGAAAGAAATATTTACAGAGAATTATCTACAAACATGCCTAACAGTGCTTATCTGATGCTCCATGCACTGAAACTGCTAGCAAACTGAATGGATATTTTTCCCCCCCTTTTAGCAAGGGAGTTTCCTTCCTGAAAGGGCTTTCAGTGGAACTTCCTCAGTCTGAGATCATTTAAGAGCCTTCTTGTTGATCCTCAATCTTTGGAGCCAGATAGTATTTTAAGTGTCCCATATCAGCAATCTTGTACTCCACAACTGAGGAAAAGGGAAGAAAGACACCACAGGTAAGTCAGTTAACTTGTAGCACCCACAAAAAAAAAGAGAGTTTACAAGAAGGTCAAGATTTTGGAATTCAACTGAAAAAAAAAAAAAAAAAAAAAAAAAAGTAGTGACAGCTGCCTCCTCTTACCAAGGGGAACATCTGCAGACATGCTGAGTGTTACTGTAGGCGACAAAGGAGTTGCTTTGGTAAAGAAGTTCAAGTACCTCAAAGCAAAAGTCAGCTGGACTGCCTCATTCATCTCTATTGTAACCTAAAAAAAGATGTTTAAAAGCAAACAAAAAGTTAAACATAAGTAGTGCACCTCTTGGGCAATCCAAGTTATTGGCTCTTAGCAGCATTGCTGCCCTCTTACCCGTCTGGATGAAGAAATTGTTTTGTGTTCCAGCTTTAAGCACAGCTTGGTACTAGTACAACTTCAGCTGAACCAACTGTTCAACCCTAAGCTCTGCGTTTGCATAAATCAAGGATTAGTTTTGCTGTAGACCAGCAACTTTTTCCTACCTCTATTCTTTCAAACGCCCATTAAATCAGGGTTCTGGAGTAAAGATATAAATGGAACATTTCCTATACTTGCTGTAATCATTTTAGCCACCTTAGTTTTCTAAACCCAGAGAGACTCAATATATCTTTTATTATTCTACTTGTAACTTGTCAAGGCGTGGCAACAACAGACTTTTTGGTTTGTTTGTTTGTTTTTTTAAAAAGATCTCTTAAAGGAAATCTCAACTTACAGCTTCTTCTTCTTTATCAACATTACTGGTCTGGGACAGTTTGATGTTTCCACTTCCTAGCTCTCCGTTAGCTGAAAATTTGACACCATCTTTTGCACATGAGATAACAACTGCATCTCCAATATGGCTTAGATCTCTGCAGATGCGTGCAAATTCAGCTGAAGGCATTTTCACAACACAACTGTATTCTTGTTCCTGTAAGGAAAAACAAAAAAAACAAAAACAAAAACAAGAACTGGTCTCAGATCATAGGTCCTCAAGGCTGAACCAAATAAGGCGTGTTACAGCTTAAAATTTACAGTAGAAGATTTCTACTCCTCATGAAAAAAAGATAACAGCATCTCAAGGGTTGTAAATCCTCATGTCTAAGACAAATTCACTTGTCTTACTTGAGGAAAAAGATAAACCTGTTACTTAAACTGGTAAAAAAAAGGACTTATTAAAAGGTATAGAAGATATTTAAATATGCTTACATAGCATCCTTTGAAAAATACCTCAAGCCTGTATTTATAGACTACTGGACTGCATTATGGCAAATCTGAATACCAAACTTTACTCAAGTACTTCCAGAAAGCACTGGGGAGCCTACTCCCTTTTGAACCACCTCAAAACTATGAATATCACTTGTGAGCTTTACCTTCAGCGGGCATAGCCAACAGGGGTCAATTAGAGCATCTCTCTTTGTAAGAGGGAGTGCTTAAAAAAAAAAAAAAAAAAAAAAAAAAAAAAGAAAAAAAAAAGCAGGTTACAAAACGCATTGTTCTCCTGATCATGCATTTGAGAACTGAAGAGCCAAGTCAACCACTATCCACAGTGATTGCCACTCAAAACTCTAGGCCCATGGGAAGCATTAGGAAGAGCCATCTTAAAAAAGCTATCCCACTGAGGTGGGGAACTGGGACCACATAATATTTTAGAAGCCTTCAACATTAACATTTTACTCTCACTTATGAGTATTAGCAATTAAATTTAGCTCAGACAAAACAAAATGGCTTACTGGGATGCCAAGCTGTTCCACATCCAAATCCATTAGTTTCATCTCATAATCAGAGACCTTTTCTTGATCTAGGAGAAAAACATCAAAATACATCTGTGTGTTTGGTGAAGCAAAGTTAAACCTGTCTTTTGCAGTTAGATCCTCTTAAATGTTTACACAGAAAAGAAAGAGTGATATTCATAGATTGTAAGGCTGGAAGGGACCTTGGAAGATCAGGTCCAGCCCCATGCACCAAGAAGGAAAGATAACTGAGGATCAGGTGACCCCAGCAAGGTAACTGTCTAGTCCCCTCTTGAAGATTTCCAGGGTAGACAATTGCACCATCTCTGGAAGGAGCTTATTCCAGTCTGGACATGCCAACTGAAGTTTTTCCTAGTGTTGAGCCTGAATCAATCTTCCAGGAATTTGTGCCCATGACTCCTAGTTTTCCCCTTGGGTGCCCTATCAAACAGCTATGAGCATGCCACCCCACCCCAAGTCACAGGACAAGACATTAAGACATTTCTTGGTGCAACTATGCAAGTATCCATAAAAGCTTCTGGTCATTTAGATGGCTAAAAAAAAGTATGCAGAAGTACAGATGATGATCACCACACAAAACTTTTGAATAACACTACCATAATCCAGAGGAGTGGTTTTCACACCACCCCTCATTAGACTAATGGAGAAGGGCCTTGACTTTGGATGCCACTTTATTTTGTACAATTTCAAAGGCTCATCTGTACACTACAGCTGCTTTCAGGAGAACCAACCAGTGAAGATGGAGAGGAACCAGCCAGCCAGAGACAAGCCTGAGCCTCCAATTATATCTGCATACTTCCAAAAGATCTGGCAGCACTTCAACACACTGTGGGACCCTGGTTGTGTCTCAATGATTCAAGTGTTCACTTCCAGCCTCATCTGCCTATTAAGTTAAGAGGCACTCATTTTAGTCTTCAAGTAGTACTGCAAGTTCAACCTGGCACTTTTTTTTTTTTTTTTTTTGAGGGGTTTTTAATTTTTTATGCGCATGTGAGCTTTTGATTTAAGTGTTTCCCACCTTTACTCAGGCAAGGATTTCATAGGGTGATCTCTTTGATTAGATAAACAGTACAGGATAGAGCTAGACAAACTTTTGGAAGCAAGACATTTATTAGGCCTCCTGCATCCCAGCTATACAGTTGGCCCAAAAGAGATGGCCCTACAAAACCCCTGCCTAACACCTCATTCTCAGACCCCTGCAGCTCTAACATGGCTTGAGGCACCATACCTATGAGGACTCATCTGACTTCTTCGCTGCTCATGTGACCAGACTCTGGAATTGATTCCCAGCAAGGGTGGTGCAGACACTTAACCTAGAGATCTTCAACCCTGAACTTCTGTGGAAGGGATCTTGTGAGGAGACTGGATGCACACCCTGCAGGGGTTGTTTGAACCCAGTAGTGTTTCCTGTCCAGGGGCTGAACCCAATGATCTCATGAGGTCTCTTCCAGTCCTAGACTTCTGTGAAGTATAAGTACTTACTTGGGGCCTCGAACACCAGGGCCAGGGTGTCTGCATTGTCTTCTGCCCGCAGTGTGATGATGTCTTCGTTGCCAGCACACTTCAGAATTTTGGACATGCTGCAGCAAGGGCTAGACTAGTTAGACCAGCCCAGGCAAAGCATCTTGACCCACCACAGCCACTCTTCCTCCCCGCCCCCCAGCCCTGCAAGCTGTTTCCAGGCCAGAGGAGCAATGCATTGCAGGGACTCCATCCACCCATCCCCTTCCCCTTCCCACCAGGTAGAGCTGCCGAAGCTCCCCCCCCCACCCCCCGCGGGGATTCTTTCCCGCCACTGAGCGCGGGAAAATCCTGAGCGCGGGGCGCCGGAGTGACGTCACCGCGCAGGCGCGCGGCACAAACGGGGCAAGCGTCGCGCTCCAAGCCCCCACGACCGCCCCCATGGCACCTGGTCAGGTTGACACCCATAGCGATGTTACGGTCGCAGCGGTAGGTGTCGAAGCCCTCGGAGCGCAGCGTGAGCTGCACCAGTGAGACATGAGAGGAGTCCATGCTCTGCAAGCTGATGCCGCCCGAGCCCAGGTCCCAGCAGGCCTCAGTGATGAGGTCCTTGAGCGCCTCCAGCACGCGCTTCAACACCGAGCCCTGCACCAGCCGCGCCTCGAACATTGTAACGAGAAAAAGCTACCCGACTGCTGCTTCTCGGGACGCGCCAACGCCTCTTTTTATAGCGCCCCTGACCTCACGTCCGGGTCCCTCCTCCCCGGCTTCTCCACCCAATCGCAGCAACCTGAAGCCCCGCCTCCTTGTCGCCAATCTACCGATCCATGCCCACCAGCGGGATCGTGCGCGAAAAATGAAAGCTCCTCCTTCCGGCCAGTCAGAGCCTGGGAGTCACCGGTAGTTCCGCCTATTTGGGATACCGGACAGAATCCCGCCCACTTGCTCTGCAACCGCCAATCCCCACGCAGGTAACAAGCAGCGCGTTTCCTCCCACCAATCCAGGCTGGCCTTACAACCCGCATTGTTTCACAAGGCTGTGAGGGCTCGTTGCTCGGCTCTGCCTCTAGGATGCTCCCAAGGCAAGAGTACAGTGCCCTGGGGCTGCTGCAGGGAGCTTCACAGCGTGCGGGGGATGGCTCACGTACAACAGCCATCGGCATACACCTATCATGGCGGCCACCACAGGCCGGGAAGGAGGAGGAAGAGAAGAGTACCTACATCCGGGTCTGGAGGGGAGGGCGGAACGAGTGGCCTCGCCCCCTTCCCGGCTCGCGCTGTTCCTATTGGCTGCGGCGGCGCTAGGTGGATGGAACGCTGAGGCCTAGGCGCGCGTTGCTGTTGCTGCTGCTGAGGTTCGTAACGGGGCTCAGCATGACCGAGCTGCGGCAGCGCCTGGGCCGGGAGCCCGACGACAAGGTACCGGGTCAGGGTCTGGCGTCTTTCTCCTGTCCGCAGGTGTAGCGAGGGCTGCTTGGCCCGACCCTGCGGAGCGCGGGGGTTGCAGCGGGGTGGGGCAGCAGTGCAGTGCATCTCATCTCATCTCATCTCATCTCATCTGTGTTTGCATGTCGGCAGAGCTCGGGTGGGTGGGGCGTGGGAGGCAGAGCCTCAGTGCATCCGTGCCTAAGCTGGGCCATGCAGGCGTTTGCTTCCCGGGCATAGCTCCCGGAGCCCAGGCGGATCCGCTGCCAGGGCGCCCCTAGTAATGTGCTAAATGGGTTGTTAGCTGCACCCCAGGGGCCAACTGGCTAGGGAGAGCTTGCATGTTGACTACTACATTATGTATGCATAAATGCTAGTAGCATCACACCCTTAATTTCCAAAACTAAGATGAAGATGTTTTAGGGAACCAGACTGTAGCCAAATTCATTTCTCCTAATTCCTGTGAAGTAAAACAGTAACTGCATTTCCACTCTCTTTGGCTGCAAGACACCATGTCTAAGAGCGGGTACTGAGTTGCCATGGGATTGGCCCAGCGTGGTGCTTCTGGAGTCTCATGGGCCTTGAGGCCTAAAGCATTGTTAAGATGGGGTGAGAGAGCTGTTCTTTCACTGTACGCTATTACTGTACGTTCTCCTGCCAAAGCCCAATCCAGATGCTTGGAGAAATAGAGCTAAAAGGTTGGCTGTCCTTCACTAAGTCATTTGTACTCTCATCCTCTTAAAGGATGCCCCTTGGAAGATGAAAGTCCATGCTTTTAATTGCTCACAAGATAAAAGTCCTATTTTGAAAGAAGTCTTTGGGGTTCTTTGCCATTCACAACCCTGTGGGCCTCAGGAATCGAGCTGAGCGGGAAATTGTAATTACTCTTGGCTGTTTCATGTTGTCTGCTCTTACCTTGGCCTTGCATTTATGTTAAAACAAAGTTCTGGTTCTAATTCCAAGACAGCAGTGGAGTGCTTCAACCACTTGACGCAGAAAGCTTTTCACCTTTCCAAGGTTAAGTAAATATCAAATGATCACTTGAAATTCTTTTGTTTTTTTTCTCAGCTGAAATCTTTATTTAAAATTACTTAAATCATCCTTTTTTAGCAGCTAGCACAAACTGTAAAATAAAGCATCATCCTTGGGTCTAATTACTTTCTTGGTTGCTATACAATTATAGAGCTGGAAGAAATTACTCTAGAAAATGGGATTGCTGGAAGCTTAACTTGATGAAGATGTAAAATGCCTGACTGCCTGGTAACTTGTAAAGCTTTATGGTGTTTAAATTTACCAACTTGGTTTAGCTTTGCTTTTCTGTATTAAACAAGAGTGGATGTAACTATCACCCTCTCTATAATTGACTTTTTGCACTGTAGCAAGGTGACTTAACTCTTCCTGTGCCTGAAGAAGGGTGTTTGTACCTGAAAGCTTACAAAGAACAATTTTTCCAACTATAGTCTAATAAAAGATATTGCATTTACCCAAAGAACCTTGTCTGCCCATGTCCTTAGACCAATACAGCTACAACCAATAGCCCTGTTGTATCCTGGTACTTTTGTGGGAGTTGGAATGCTTCCTTGGGAGCATTGGTATTGCTCAACTGGTATGCTTACTCTCAGTAAGCAGAGTTGTCTTAGCTATGTGGGACACAGAAGGCCAAAGGGCTGTTTCTTAAAGTCTGATCTCATCAGACCCAAACCCCTGATCACATCAGATGCGTTTTTACATACAGCAGGATTCCTCTAGTTAGCATTTAAGTAATGCATCCAAAATGCTCTCCATACAAGTTGGGGTTAACTGAATATCCTAAAATAATTTGGACAAACACAATGCACAGGGAGAAGAATTACATCAGCCCTCAAACAAAATGTTGAAGCAAACCCCTCTCCTTCATATTCCATCGCTGACCTGCTGCCACTGACTGAATTTTGTATTCAACAGAACATGGTATAGAATAGGCAGAAAAGAACATCCTGAAGGCTGAAATTGGAGTGGAATGTAACTGAACTGCTGAGTTGGCCAGTATCTCTCCTAATAATCATGTATTCCTTAAAACCGCACAGGGTCAGGGTCCAGGATTAGGAACTCCTGGAGGCTAGCATTGTGTTGTCTTCTGGTGTCTGCAAAGTGTCTGTAGCACACTGTGGGCATACCATCAATATACGAGACAGCAATTCAGTGAACCTGTGCTGATACCTTAAGGCACTAGCAGGAGGTCGTCTTGAATTCTGTGTGTCCTGTTCAGACATCCTTGTGAGTCTTCCTTTACTTACTTTGTCGCCCAGCCGTAGCATAGCCAATAATATTAATTCTAGTACAGTATGCCTATTATATTTCACAGCAGGGGAGGCAGCTTTCAAAAGGACATTGAATTTGTAAAGAGAAACCAAAAAGAATGCACTTGGTTTAATTTTTTTAAAGTAAATTGTTCTGTTAGTTTTAAAAATAAAACTGGAAAATTTTTAATCTGGCTTTTCTGCCTTAGTTTTCATTTAGCTCATCTTTGACAATGGAAACAGGAAGGTTTGTTTCATTTTGTGGTGCTTCTTTTGCTAAGGCAGTACACTAGCCGTGCTGTTGCCCTTTACAGTGCTCATGGGATTGTGTAAATACAAAACGACATGAATGTTATTGAAATGAAAACCTCCTCTTAAGGTAGCTTGCAAAAGAAGTTCTGACTAAAAGGTCAGCATTATTTTACTCTTCCCTTCAGATTACAGTTTAACATTTGATTAGGGAAGCTTGAGCTGTGACTTTGCTACCCTTGGAATAAATAGGATTTGAGTGATCCTAGCTGTCTTTTTCTAGCAAATAATTCACTTGAAATTAGCTAAATAGATAGCATTACATGAGCAACCAAGTATTTAGTTTCCTGCTGTTAAAGAATAGTGCAAGATTCTCATTTCCTATTTTATAGACTTATTGTTTTACTCTGTAAAATTCAATCTGTCTTCTCTATTTGAGAAACCTTAAGAAAAAAAAATTGAAGTCATGCTCCTGAGTTGCACACATCCTGTTGAATCGTGTTTTCACCTCCAGTTTTGAAAACGAATAAGGACATAAAGAGAGACTGTTAAGGATGCACTTACTATGGGGTTTCAAACTGTTGTTTCTAAAACTGAAATTGTACTATTTAGTCTGAGCTCAGCTTTGGCACAGGAAGGGTTTGGTTTAGTTTTGGATCCTCCACTGCTACCAGCTCTCTGTTGGGCATGGGAGTTTTTTCAAGGGCTGGTAGTTCACTCAGCTAGTGGCTATAGGAAGGGGGGAAAGAGGGATCTGTGGCATCAAGAGGCAGAATCTTCTGGGCTTTGTGTCTCAGTGTTGCTTCATCAACTTCCAGCTTGTCACAAATATTGTACGTTTTTGGTGGAACGTGACCCACCTAATCATGAGGGGAACTGCTGAAGCAAATGAAAACAGGATATTTAGCATGTGCGCTGCATGAAAAGTTGGGTATACCAGTTATGCAGATAGAGCTTTCCACTGAGATGTGCAGCCCTTTTACTTACCAGCCACTAACTTACTGACCCTGATTGCTAAAAGGAATAAGCTTAAATATAAAAGAAAGGGTAGAGAGATCTGGGAGTCAGGATCCCAGGGGTTTTCTTGTTAAATTAAGAATGGGAATGGCTTCTAGCGTGTTATGAATGGACTTAGTGGTAAAGATACTTGCATTCTAGTTCCAGCTGTGCTGTAGATACAGTTAGACAGAAGGCCACAGAGCAAGTCTGATTGCCAAACTTAAGTTCCTTGTGCCTGGTTTCTATCTGGATATAGGCTATGACACTCACCTACTTTAGGGATTATGTGGTGTTTATTTACTGCACACAAAGAGCTTTGAGAGCATCAAGTTATCTCTAGCCTGGTACTATAGTGTAAAAGCCAAGATATGTGATTTATTTTGTTATGTATAGCAGAACCCAGAGCTCCCTCTGTCTGACTTGCACCCATTGTCCAGCTGTACAGAGACGCAGAGCGGAGGAGCTGAGACTTGCTGTGTGGTTAAGGAAGCACAGACCAACAAGGTTGTCTTAAATGTTTGGGTAACTCAGAACCTTCATAAAGTGTCGTCTCCCTGTGCCTGAAGAAGGGTGTTTGTGCCCAAAAGCTTGCAAAGAACAATTTTTCCAACTATTTAGTTGGTCTGATAAAAGATATCACATTTACCCAAAGAACCCTGTCTGCCTCAATCACAACAGGCTTAAGTCTGATGATGGCTGTGGTTGTCTCAAGAGGCTCTGATGGATCAACATAAGTATACCACAGAAACGATGTTTATTCTAGTTCTGAGCCATGAAGGTGAGAATGCTGGGGGTACCTGATGATCTATGGATATTTGGAAACTGGATATTCCAGTGGTAGCCACTCTTGCTGCTGGTCTGACGTGCTGATCTACTGCCACTCAATCCTCCTGCCTACTTATTTGTACTGATGCTCAAGTGGTTTTTATCACTAGTCAAATCTGGCATCTTTTAGGGCTCACAGAACAATCAGACCCTTTGGGTAACTGCAAAAAGCTGGTTTCTTGGTTCATGCTCTCTCTGTCTGTGTAGAATGCATGGCAATAGGATCAGCATTTGCTAAGGCTAAGCCACGTGTGGAGAAACTCTTCATAACAAAGACCCTGAGCTAGGATTGGCACAGCAGGTGCTGAAGTGCTGAACCGTTTGTTTTTTCTGCTGGTGGGTGGGGATGGGGAAAAGGCACCCCGGTTTGTTCAGGGACTTGATGGGGATGTTACCTGCACTGCTATCATTTAAACTATTTGCTTTAGTTGGCTTGGAGGTTTCCTTTTTGCAACACCAGGGAAGTGGCTCTTCTTTAGGTAGATGGTGTTTTGTTGAGATGGTGTTACTCTGACAGCTCGGTGGTCTGGTTTCTGTGCACCAACTGCTGAAGCTTCCTTAGCCTGACGAAAGGTTTTTGAACCCGAAAGCTTGCTTAATAACTATTCTCCAAGCATTTGGGTTAGTCTAATAAAAGATACCAAATTCACCCAAGGAACCTTGTCTTCCTGTATAAATGCCAGTCTCATTTATTTTTTGGTCTCTGTTAAAACAATAAAATGCTTTAATTCTATAACCCTAATTCCTCACAGGTAGACAGGTCTGTTACCCACCTGCCTATGATGGTGGATCAGACTATTTTACATGATGTAGCTCTGCATTTGTGCGTGCGCAAACACACACACACACACACACACACACACACACACACACACACACACACAAATTATCTTTTTGTAGTGCACACATGAATAGGGTGCTGAGAGAGTCCCCTCCACACTGCACACATGAAATTTCACCCAGGCTTATCCTACAGCTTATGGAAGTACAGAATGTGAAACTTAACTTTTAAAACTTCAAGGTGAGGTGAAGGAAAGTGGCCATCCTAGTGTGGTCAGGAGCAGTGGTGAGAGTGGGTGCATATAAACTGAGTCCTTTGGATGGTAAGAACTGAGACCTGTGTAACAGTGAGTAGGCTGTGTGCTTGGCATCCAAAATATCTACTCGGTGCACGTCTACTGTGTTGTTTGGCAGGAACCTCCCCCAAGAACCCTTTCTTGCTTTTCTTATTCCCTGCCGTTAAGGGGAAAACAGAAATCCTCTTGCTCTGGCCCCCATACCTTCAGTATTACTTCATCCTGGAATCAGAGCTCAACATTTGCCCGCTCAAAGGCAGCCAGGAGATTTGTTTAGGGCCCAAAAATTTAACAGAGAGTAAGTACAGTGAGGGTTGGCCCTTTCCCAGAGTGTGGTGTTTTTTCTAAATTTCAAGCGAAAAAGAGCACAGTGCATGCCAGGGAGGAAGGAAATGCATCCCTGGAAGGAACTTCTGTAAATGCTGCCCCTGTCTCTCTTCTCCATGTTTATGCAGTGGGCTCTTGCCAGTTGTGTGTCACAGTACCAGTTCCTTATTTATGTCCGCCTTGTTTGTCTGTCTTTAAAAATAGCTCCTTCAAGCTGCTCTGCCTGCTTCTGCTATCCAGAAATTGAGGCAATGAATAAATAAATGGTACAAATCTGTCCTGTCAACAAACAACAAACCAGTTGTAGAGCTTAGGGAAGAACCTGCAGTGTAAGTGCTCTGGAGAGCCCCTGCATACACTGTCTACTGTTCAGCAGAGAGACTGGCTTTCTGCAGACCATCACTGATGCATGCTACAGTTCTTCATTATGAAGGAAGAATAAATCCCATCTCTGGATAGGAAGAGGTGTAGGGTGTGCTCGTTTAGTAAGTTATAGACGGCAGATGTGCAAGGGGTCAGATAGGGAAGGATAGTCTGAGCAATTCTTCCAGCGGTAAAATGACAGTGGAACGCTCCTAACGAGAACTGCATAGAAGCCGCCCTTGCGCTCTGCTTATGACAGTAACTTTGTCATAGAAGCTAAGGGGTTTGGAAAACGGCCCCGATGAGGTTCAGGTAGGGATTGTTGGCTTTCTGCCTTACCAAATGTCATCCCATTGCTACCTTCAGATAGAAATTAGCCTCACATTCTCTCCTTTCCCCAAGAAACACAATTGAAAATATTTAAGCAAGTCTAGTCTTCTTGCCCATGGACATGGTCAATAAGTGGGTTCCTTGAAGCATTGCAGATTGCCACCTAGCAGTGCAAGTAGCACAGTGCTGTCAGTTGAGAGGTGAAGGAGGAAGATTTGGTGCCTGACTTTATTGATCATTTCATCTTTTGAAGCATTATCTCTCTCTGGAGCGTTCCTAGAAAACCCATTGCTTAAGTGCTGCTATCATTAATGCAAATAGTTACTTAGGAGGTTTGCTCTTTGAGGTGTCTTGCAGTCCATGGTGATTGAAACCATGGCAAAGCCAAAAAAAAATCTTTCCAGTAAAGAATGTTCCTAACAGAGCTACCAAATGTAGCATGTAGAGGCGACCTGAGCAGGGTGTGGGGCCTGGGGCAAATCGGCTCATGTGGGGTCTCCCCCCGCTTTGATCCTACAGGCTTCAGACCTGAAGAAGCTGTCGCCACTTGAGGGGAGAGCAAGTGGCTGGATGCGATGTCACTGCCCCGCCTGGCTCTGTACCACTGCTGCTTTGCCCAACTCCGTGGGGCCTGGGGCGCTTGCTCCAATTTGCCCCCCTCTAGGGAATGGCCTTGCATGTCAGCATACTAGACCTAGACCAAACTGATGGTATCTGCTCCAACCTAAGAGTTGCTCTTTGGCTAGTACCTTCACTTTTCTGCTTCTCTGGAATCATCTGGGAAGTGGATTGAGCAAGAGGCATGGGGGACAAGTATTCCCAGCCTGCATCATGCTGCACTGAGTCACCAGGAGATGCCATACAAATAAAACACCCATGTCAGGTTCTCAAAATGGTCAGTGGCTAGAGAGCAACAGTGCACATTTCAGTGCACATCTCTGATGGGGTCCCACTGCCTGGTGACCTTCTGTTGTGTTCAGAACAAGGCTGTGGGTTTAGGGGCGGGCAATAGCAATGGGTAGTTTTGTTTTGTTTTTGTTTAATGCTTGGGTCAGTATTCAAAATGCCTGTGTCTGCTATGTTAGCTGTAGCTGCTTTCTCTCTCTGTCTCTCTCTGTTCATTGGCACGGCCTAATTCCTGCATGCTCACTCAACTGGGATATGTAGGGAAATAGTTTGTGTCAACAAAATTCAGCTTTGTTGGTTTTGGAAGGACTAATTTGGCAGGCTTTATTAGGTGTCTGGGCAGTGGGGATGCTTGTACGTATATTACCTGTAGCATTGGCTGGTCGTGGGGAGGACTGAAATTAGGGAAGCAGTTGGGGCTACATGGAATACATCCTATTTTTCTTGAGCATACTGTGCTTGTGAGAGGAAAGCATCTGAAATCCAACTGTCCCCAGTTCACTTAAGACTCATCATTATCTAGCCCAGGCTCATCCAGCATACGGCTCACAGGCTGCCATGCCATTTTATCTGGCCGGTGGCGGCAGCGAAGGTGAGGCAGACGGAGTACAGCAAGGCGGGCAGGAAGTGTGGAGGGAGTGTGAAGCCGTGGCAGTAGGACAGGCAGAAAGCGTGGAAGGATCGCTGCGAGGCAGGCAGGGATGGCCTGTGGGCCCCAGCCAGCAGTGAGGGGAGTGGAGCTGCTTACTACCGCGGGGCTCGGGGGGAGCGATCCCATGCGGGAGGCCAAGCAGCAGCCGCTGGCAGTGCTGGCCTGTGCCTGCCTCCTCACTCTCCCCTTCAAGTCAGCCCAGCTGCCCTGCCCTGGCTCACAGCAAGGCAGGCAGTGCCTACTCCCCTGGCCAATCTCCCCCCGGGAACTGTGGCTCTCTGGGCCTGGTCAGCTGCACGCAAGGCCCCAAAGGGGCCGCTGCTCACATGCTGCTGGGGACGGGAGGAGCCCGGCTGGGTCTGCACCGGCCAGCAGAAGCGGCGGCGGAGCTGTGTGCCGCTCCGGATGGGACGATCCTGCACTGGTCAGTCCCGAGCAGCACACGGCTCCGCCGCTGCTTCTGCTGTCCGGTGCAGACCTGGCCATCCTCCTCCCGTCCCCAGCAGCACATGGAAAGCCGGCTTCAGCTGCATGCTGCTCTTCCTGGCCGATGCCAACCCAGTTCTGCCCAGGTGGGTCCTGCAGCACTTTGTCAACCTGGGCATGGCACCGGAAGGCTGGGCAGGCCACAAGTTAACCCCGGCCTGGACCCGCAGCTTCTCCAGCACCAGGTTAACCCGGTTGTAGCCAAATGGCTCCTGCAGCACCATGTCAACCTGGGCATGCGTGCCATGTCAACCAGCACCATGTCAACCCCTGAAACAACATTGGTGTCAAAGGTCACATGACATCAATTCCTGATATGATACCACTTCCTGTGATGTCTTTGAATATGACTCGCCAGCCCACTGGGTGATTAAAAAGTTTGTGATCCCGCCCCACATTCAAAAAGGTTGGACACCCCTGATCTAGCCCAAGCCTTCCGGTGGGGGAGTGAGAGAGTGAGCGAGTACATGAACGAGCATGTAGTAGCCTTGATGTAACTCAGGCCTTTAGTCTTCCTTTTGTTGTACTTTTTAACATCTCTCCCATTGGCTGAGTTGTAGGCTGCTGTTTCATCCATCTGAGCTGGTGAACAATGCATCATCTAAAACAGAAGGAATGTACTCCTTGGATCTTTCTTTCAGTTTTGTAGTGGAGCTCCTGCTGAAGTTTTCCCCAAGTTTCCCATGGGTAACACATAGGGATGTCTGGCTTTTTCCCCTTCTTCACCTTTTTCAATCATAGTATCATAGTAGCTAGAGTCGGAAGGGACCTGGGCAGATCATCTAGTCCGACCCCCCGCCTTGGCAGGAAAGAGCACCGGGGTCAGATGACCC
>JAGPOW010001890.1:675491-712545 GCA_030014935.1 Caiman crocodilus | reverse complement strand
CCAGGGCTCTCTTTTTGCCCCCCACATACTTGAAAAAGGACTTCCTGTTATCCTTGATCTTAGTCGCCAGGCGAAGCTCCACTCCCGCCTTGGCCTTCCGACACACCCGAGCACAAGAAGAGTACTCCTCTTTGGAGGCTGCTCCCTCCTTCCAAAGTGAAGCAGATGCTGTAAGAGCCTGATCCATATGCAAATTGACACAACTGGGAGAGACTTTTTACAAGTGCTGAGCTTGTGCTCAACATCAGTATGCCTTTTTACTCCCTGTCTCTAAAAGACCTCTTACTTGATTCTTAGGATGCAGATCCCCAACAGTGCCATGTGAAAATACAGGATGCGTGTATTTTAAATGCGTGAACAGGTTAGTGTCTAACCTGCCTTGTTTGGTTGCTTGATTGATATTTTCTGTGCTGTTTGTGGGTTGTTTTGCATACAGCCACCAGTTGTGTGCAGAATGTTAATATCAGATGGTTATTCTTTTGCCCGGCTCCGTAAAGATCCAATGCATTTTGTTTGAGGCCTGGCGAGATAGCACTTGAAACGCGCATAAGGTTGTTTCTGTGGCAACTTCACAGCTGGATTAAGTAGTCCAGACCATAGTTCACAGGCCCAAACAAGTTTAGTGCCTTGATCAGCTGCTTGGACTGATGATTTATAGAGCA
The DNA here is from genome assembly GCA_030014935.1 of Caiman crocodilus. Classification (NCBI taxonomy): domain Eukaryota; kingdom Metazoa; phylum Chordata; order Crocodylia; family Alligatoridae; genus Caiman; species Caiman crocodilus. Next base: position 711,883 of record JAGPOW010001890.1, on the reverse strand, counting down.
ATGGTTGTGATATGTATAAAAATAGTGTCAATTACTAAATCACCACCTCATCCTATATTAAGCACAGTAACACCCTACATAATCCTAGCTCCCTATTTGAGAGGAGGTCAGCAAAGGAGCAGAGCTGATTTCTCTCATTGTAGCTTTGAACACACATCTGTGTTGTTATCCATGAGCTTTCCTGACTCTTTTTTTTTTTCATCCAGCTAGAGCCAGGCACCTTCCCCTTGCTGTTGCTGTAAGGAACAGTGTTATTGAGTGTGTTGCAGTTCACCATAAGTACTGAGCACATGAGAATTAACTAAATATTGCTATGCAGAGCTAGAAAACAGTATTTTTCCAGAGTGGACACTGATGCCGTAATTTTGAGTGACAGTGATCTTACCTTTTTGTTAAGTCTGGATCATAAAATTACTTGAGATTAAAAGCTGATTTTCTTTTGAAGCACGTGCAGTAAAGATGATCTCTATCCAGAGCCTTTTGTTAGATGCAGATAACTTGGGAAGCCAGAAGGGGAAGTGAGTCAAACTAGACTTGAATTGAAACCTTTTGTCCCAGGGTTGGCTGCAAGTCATTTAGCAGGGCCAGTATGATACATCAGGGCATCTCAGGAACCCCAGAGGAACTAATAAACTTCTTATAGAACAATCTGAAGCAAGATGAAAATGTTCATTTGCAGTTCTCTGCTGAATGCCCCCTGCCTGTGCAGCAAGTGTTCTGTGTGTGCATTTAAATCAAGGAAATGGGTTCATCTTTGCTCTTCATTTTGAAATAAAAAAAAAAAGAATAATGTCTCCCTGGGAGGCTGCCTCTGGTGCAGGCAGCTGAGATACTGTGCAGTGAGGAAACATTTGAGGGTGTGACTTTGTAGCTGCAATTCCTGGTATTTCACTTGCCCTAGGAAACAACTTAAGCTTGTAGCAGGGAAGCAGCTAAAAATACTGCTCTGGCAGCGGTTCTGTGTGGGAGACTGGTTTGCTGCCATTGCTACCTGACGTCTTGGAGGTCATTTCTTTCCCTGCCTGCAGGGAAGTAAAAAAGAAGCTCAGCCCTTCCTGGTGCATTGTACTGCAGGTTGCGCTGGCTTAGCCACTACCCTGCTTTTCTGAGTAGTCCTCCCCAAATGCTCTGTAGTTTTGATAGGGCACTTGGGCATGACTGGAGCTCAGGGTAATGAAGCAACGAGGTTTGAACAAGTGTGTGACGTTTGCAAACTTGCTTCCTCTTTCTGCCACCTGCCAACTTCCTGTCTTTGCCGAGAGTTTTAAACTGGCTCGTCTCACCTGGACTTTGGAGGCTGAGCAAAGATAAAATGACCTAGGCAGACTCGCCGTGTGGCATGACTGGTGCACAGGCATCATGCACTCACTCTTATTTAGGGGAACTCGCAAGAGGTAGAACTTGGGCATGGAGCCCTGCTGGCAGAATTGACGGGAGGAGAACTAAGGGTTCTTGCCACTTCTTCCTTAACTGCGTGTAAGTCTGGAGAGGAGCTTTTTTACCCAAAGGATAAGATGCTGGACTGGCTGAACAGCCATGTGCAAGTCTCTTGTCTCTTCCCTGTCTCCCTTGCTTCTGTGCATGGACAGTCTTTCCTCCAGCGTTTCTGCACAGCAGCCAACCCTGCGAGACTGCTCTGAGCTGGGGACTGTAACAATACAGACAGGGAGGAGAGTGCATTTGCTGGGTTTGTAACATATATTGGACTGCTGCTGTGGCCTGTATGGTCAGTCAAGCTGGAGCTATAAGCTGTGCTCTTCAGTTTCTGGAGGGTGATGTGGCCTTAAATTTGAGTGTATGTGCATAGAAGTGTACAGAGAATTGCTTCAAAGGCCTGTGTGGTCCCCACCTTCCTGCAGATGTTTTGCTCTTAGCCAGTGCCATGCACTTGCACCCCTCTCGTCCCCCAGGTATACCTTGCATAGCTGGCTGTTAACAAGCTACATCCCTCTTACCTGTGGGGTTGTTCCTGGATCAAGTACAAAGCGTATCTGACCCTACAAAGAGAGATCTGCTCTTTCTGGGTTCAGTGGCAGCTAGTTTCCTCCTGCTAGCAATTGTCTGAGAAGTTGACCCTGTTTTTGTATGTGTGGCACCAACAGTTAGTGTCTATGTTCCTCTAATTCTAGCTGCCAGCTCTGATGTTGTAAAACTAAGTTCAGATGGGGGATTGATTTTAAAATGGGTGGACGTGATTTTTTTAAGAAAGATTTCTTACATTTAAGGACAAAGCCCCCAAAACTAAACCCTTTTTCCCTACCTAACTCCCTTCTGCCTCTTGCCATGTAGGAGTCTGAGTCGGAGAACAAGCTGGATGGAGAGACTGCATCAGACAGCGAAAGCAAATCGGAGTTTGGAGGGTCAGCTCCAGTACCCACCTCTGATGACACTCCTGAGGTCCTCAATCGGGCTCTCTCTAACCTGTCTTCAAGGTAGAGCTGAGTAAATTCACCTGTCCTTCCAGAATTCTGAGTAAAACACTCTCTCTCCCCCTTTTGCTAACAGTTACTTCACTAGACCAAGTAGTGTGTTGGATCCTGTCAGCTAACAGAGATGAGGAAGTTATCTCCTTGGGATCATCACCTGTTGGGAAGTCTGAGGCAGAGCCAGGAAGGGTTCTTGGTTCACTACCTTGACTCGAGAGCCATTCTCTTCTCTCTGCATCCTATCCCCACCTTCTGCTTGTCATTTTAGGTCATGAACTCTTGTGGTGGGGAGACATGGTCATTGGCTCTGTTCCAGGTGACCTGACTTGCAGATCAATAGCCATGATTATTCTTAAAGTGCTGCAAACTTGTAGAGGCTGAGAGCACGATTGAACTGCAAAGGATCCCCAGGGTTCTATATTCAGCTGTCCCTCTGCAGACCAGGACTGAGCTAATGTATCACTTGTCCTCTGCACTAGGGAAGAATAAGATCATTTCTACTAAACACCACTTCCTGCCAGTGTTGCTCGGTGGGGGAGTGTGCAGAGGAGATAGGAAAGCAGCAGCAGTTACTCTTACTAGACAGGCATCATGTGCTGATTCACATTCTTGCGTAACATTTGAACTTTTCTCTCTCTGCCCTAGATGGAAGAACTGGTGGGTGAGAGGCATCCTCACTCTGGCAATGATTGCCTTCTTCTTCATCATCATCTACCTGGGGCCCATGGTTTTAATGATGATTGTAAGTTCGTCTGGGAGACACCTTGTCGTGCATTTTGTGGTACAGAGTAGAGGGTAATCAAGCATGTGTTGCTGGCGGTGGGGTATAGTGCCCTTCTTGCCCTCAGGTTGCTACAGCGGCCCTGGCCCTGTAGTTGTGCCTAATAGGCCTTGCTACTGAATTAGCTTTGTGGTCAGCAAGCCTCTGGGAAGAAGCATTCCACGTCACCAGTGCTATTTCTTTGGTAGGATCCACCTGTTTCTTTGATTTTGTGTTACTACAAAGGTTTTTTTCTTGGGCAGTATAATTGTACACTTGTAGGTCCCAGGTTTGGGTATTCCCCTATGGATTGTCCCTCCACTGGCTTTTTGTCATGTTTAGAAAGCCCATATCAAGTAAAGCAACCATGTCTCTGCTACATGTTTCCTTCTGGCAGTGATCCAAAAATGCCAGTCTTCTTGAATTCATGGGATTAGGCTTGGTGCTTTCTGCTAAATTGTGCCAGTCGCACAGCTAGCAGGGTGGTGTGGTCTCCATAGAACTGAGCTTCACATCATGGGACCATTTGTGCTACATAGAAAACTCCAAATGCATCCGTGAGCTTTTACAGTTTAGATTTGCCAGCTGCAAGCTACACCGAGATTCAGGTTAGGAATGTGCTTTGCCAACTAAGCATCTGAGCCTAAGCAGCTTGTCCTAAACAGCTTGAAGAAAGTACATCATTTCTCAGTCTCAGAATGAAAAGCCCTTTGTCAAATTTGGAGGAAGTGGGGGGAGGAGGTGACAGTTAAGAGATGATCATTTGCTTTTTGGCCTCATTAAGCTCCTCCCAGTGTCCACACTTCATACACAGACTTCCTCACTGAGGTTTACAGATGAACTTAACCAGGACCTAGTCAGTAACATTTAACATTTCTTCTGTAGGTGATGTGTGTGCAGATCAAGTGTTTTCATGAAATCATCACAATTGGCTACAATGTGTACCACTCATATGATCTGCCCTGGTTCAGGACGCTTAGCTGGTAAGCAGAACAACTGGGAAGTCATCAGCTGGTTCATCAGTGGGTGATACTGTGTTTCCTCTAGAAACATCTCAAGGGACATGCCTCCTCCATGATATTCAGTCACTTCTGGGCGTTGTGTCCAGTAGCCTTTGTTCCACTGTTTGGTTGTCTGAGTTTTGAATCTCCCAGTCTCTGAAGCAGGGAAGAGAGGGACAGTATGGCTTGCCCATTCCCTTCTTTCATCTGTATATTTAATCCCTGGTGTTTCCACAAGTTGTTAGTGTGTTTGGGATGAAACAGGGTTGGCTGTGCCCCACTGCTTGTTACATGGTTAATGGATGTACATGGAAGGAGAGGCACACTGCCTTTAGTAGCTAGGAGTTGAGAAGTCTGTTAAGCAGCACCACCTACAGGCAATACCTTTCCATGCATCTCAACAGAAGAAACTGGTTGGGTTAGCAATATACAGTAGGGGTTAAGAGGTGCTTGAGGTGTTGCATCTAATACATATAGAAGTCTAATGTCTTAGCTGGTGTGAAAAACAGAGCCTCATTTCTTTTAAGACTTTTCTACTAGGATGGTGGTTCCTGTCTAAAAGGAGTGTGCATTTGTTCCTAGGTATTTTCTGCTCTGTGTCAACTACTTCTTCTATGGCGAGACTGTCACAGATTACTTTTTCACTTTGGTGCAGAGAGAAGAGCCCTTGAGAATCCTTAGCAAATATCATCGCTTCATTTCCTTTGCCCTCTACCTAACAGGTATCTAAAATAGTTTCCTGCAAACTTCACGTGGATTCATGCGGTGCTCATTTTTAGTCTTGCATCCAGCCTTCTCTATGCTCAGATCTCCCCACCCCAGCACAGGCTATTTTTTTGTGAATTTACTCCTCCAGGTGAAAGGATACTGCACGTACAGCAGTATCATGTATTATGGGCTTCTTTTGTATCTGAGGGTCAAATGAGACTCAGCCTGCCCTTGAGATGCCAGAGAGAGAACTTTTTAAAAATATAACCAGTGCAGAAATGTACCTCCAGACCTCTTCTTTCACTGTGTAAAAGCTCCCTCATGTGCAATGGAGGTTGCAGTAGCCAACTGAGAGCTCAGAGTGCCACTACGCAGGAAGCAAAGAACCTGTCTTCAGGTGTCATTACATGGACTTCATGAAGATAGAAGGTCCAGGAATGAAAAATTAAACTGTTGTCAGAAAATGTCTTGTGCAAAGGATTGTACTTGTTCATTGATTATTTGTATTTAGGGTTTTTAATATATTATGCGTTTTGATGCATTAGGCTGCTTTTGTGCCCACAGTTGCACATCATGATGATGCTGCGACTTTATCCTGGAGCAAAAGCAATGAGGAGATGTTGCAATGATAGTGAGAATCATTTTCTTACTATTGAAAGATCTGATCTTGCTCTCTGGTTTTGTTTTTTTCCACCCTCATATAGGTTTTTGCATGTTTGTGCTGAGCTTGGTGAAGAAGCACTATCGTCTCCAGTTTTACATGGTAAGGTTTGACCAACAGTTCAGCTTCTCCAGAGTTAATTGTGCCTGGATACAGAAAAATGGCAAGGCTGTTTGCATATGTTGTGTAGAAGAAAGCAAGCTTATAAGCACTTACCTGTTACTTGTGCACTTTGAAGCTGCCTGCTGCAAATGCCGTTCCTAGTAGCTGACACTGGGGAGGTGGCATTGACCAGACTTCTTCCAAACTCCTTTTTGTCTGTGCTTGCAGTGCAGTTCTCCTTAACTTTAAGAGCAACTTGACCTGAGATGGTGCAAACCTCATATTGTGACAGTAAATCACCTTGCAGGAGTGGTCTTAATCCCCCACCACCGCTGCATAGCAATGCACACTGCCACATAGGGGAGGAGGTTTGAGCCGGTTGCTTCCTGCTAGATGCTCTTGCCTTCTCTGCGTATGAATTCTTTTCTCCCTGTTCTCCTGTACCCAAGTGGACTGAGAAGTTTAGGAAAGGTATTGAATAAAAAGCCCTTAGGCCAGGCAGGTTAACCATTACACATGGGGTAAGACTTATCATTTGTGGCTTATATTGTGTTCTTACCTGAGGGTATCTAGGTGCCTGACATACTAACCATCTGTTCTTTAAATGCTACTTAATCGGCATTCGGTTTCTGCTGCAGGCTGTTGTGAGAAATGTCTTTAGGCCAACTGGATTGCATGCTGTTTTCTCTTCCAGTTTGGTTGGACCCATGTGACTTTGCTAATTGTTGTTACCCAGTCACACCTCATCATTCACAACCTGTTTGAAGGAATGATCTGGTGAGTTGGTGCTTGTTATGAGTTACTTCAGTTTCTCTTGACTAATATGCACTATGGCATACAATGTGTGAAATAAAAGCATCTCACTAATAACCTGCATGGAGTAGGGTGTGGCTTCCATCAGAAGTGGTATAGTGTGCATAAGCAAACCAAAAAAACCCCCCACAACCCCAAGCCAAATCCCCAATCCTTTCTTTGATGGCTTTGTGAGGTTGGCATGAAAGCCATCCTGCAGAGGGACCCATTGGTAGGAAGGACTCCCCCTGGCAGCAGAAAGCCAATGGATCTGGTTTCATCACTGACTCTGCCAGTCAGTGTGAGAAGGGGAGTGGGAGATAGAAACAGTCTATAAATCTTCCTAAGCTGCTTTTAGCTGCTAGGCACAGCTTCCATGTTGTATATTTGAGCATGCCCTTAACAGCCATCTTCCTTAGGCCAGCAATAATGAAAAAGATGATTTTTTTTCTGGGCCTCGTTATAGTGATAGAGGATATATTGTGCATTCTGGAAGTTCCCAGGATGCTTTTCCATGTGGAGAACAGCTTGCTCAGTACTAAAGTGCTGCCAGTAACAAGGTGAAAGAGTGAATGTGTAACAGCATGTGGGATACTGGGATGAGAAAAAGTATGACTTAAATAGAGTAGGGAAGATGAGGGTGTGGGAGCTGGCATTTAGCTGTGGTGCCCTGATTAACACTCCTTATCTTTCCAATACAAGGTAGTCAGTACAGCAGGCTGGAAGAGCACCAAGTAGGTAGAGTTTGGATGCTGCTACAGAAGAATTGCTTGTGTGTGAATAATCTGGCTGCTGTGGGATGGTGTTGAATGGCTTTGCTTTCCTCCCTTCTAGGTTCATCGTCCCGATTTCATGTGTGATCTGTAATGACATCATGGCTTATATGTTTGGGTTTTTCTTTGGCCGCACCCCACTTATCAAGGTGAGTCCTGAGTTTCAGTTGTCCCGAGACCTGGAATGAGACTGGTGCAGGGATGCCTTTGACACAAGATGTAGCCAGCTAGAGCAGGGGAGGGAACTGTTGGGCTCTAGGACTAGGACTAGCACCAGCAGACAGTAGTCTTTAGGAGACGCCCTGCTAACCAAGTATGATCTGATTACAATATGGTTTTGGCCGTTCCTCTGCCACGCCTGCAGAGGAGGTACTGCTAGGCACGTCATAATACCAGCTTTCCATTTCCTGGGACTTGTCTGTGAGGAGAGTTTGACCTAGACCAGGTTACAGGATGTGCCCTAGGCCATGGCTAGTTTATTGTCCCTGTTGAATTTCAGTTGGAAGTGGGCACTGATGGGGCTCAGTGAGGCTGATTCTGAGGTACCCTTATGAGCTAGGCTTTAATATACTGTTCTTTCCCTTTACATTGCAGCTTTCCCCAAAGAAGACCTGGGAGGGTTTTATTGGAGGCTTCTTCGCCACAGTTCTGTTTGGACTGCTGGTAGGTAACCCCCTATGGTATTGGCTGCCTGCCTCTTCAGAATCGGATGCTGGTGGTGTCTAGCAACAAGAGTTAGTGGTGTGACAGTGCTCCATACAGTCTTTATGTGGGATAAGTGAGGGGTAGTCAGAACAGTTTGGGGACTCAAGTTGCCAGGATATTCTGGGTTTTTTCCTCATTGAAGTGCTCATTGCAAACTGCCTTGGTGGTGCTGTGTACTCCAGCTTGTTCATGCAGTGACTGATCACCACCTTCCAAACATACAAAAAAAGAATCTGCTCATAATCTCGTTAGGCAATTACTGCTTCTCAAGAAAGTAAGCTGCATGACAGCCCAAGAATATGGCTGACTTGTAGCGCAGCACCTTGAAGTTCTCATATGAAGGTATATTTGTTCCTTCTGAGCCCTTCATCTCTTTTTATGTCTCTTCTTTTTTCCACATTTCCTTTCTCCCCATCCCAGCTGTCATATGTTATGTCTGGCTACCGGTGCTTCACCTGCCCTGTGGAGTACAACAATGACACCAACAGCTTCACTGTGGATTGTGATCCATCTGAGCTTTTCCAGCTGCAAGAATACAACATCCCCCTGGTGCTACAGTCAATCTTGGGCTGGGTAGGACTCTACACTCTGTATTCCAAGTGGCTTGGTAGATGCTTGCTTGAGAGAGAGATGCTTGTTGGGCTGGAAATGACAAGAAAAGAGTGATTTTTAAGATGCTGTAGAGGAGTTAGGGTAAAACTGAACCCCTAGAAACAGGCTGTATTTTGAGACCTGTTTGCATAATGGTGAGATGAGCCAAGTCCAGCTGGGGCCAAGCTTTGTGGTAGGTGAAGCCCTGTGCCTTCTGAGCTCTTTCCTTTGCCCAGTTTACTGCTTTGTTTTGTGAAGCTTCCTACCCACAGAGGCTCCCTGTGCTTTCTGTAAAGTGAGTAGGAGTTTCATGTCCAACGAGCTGAAACAAGGAGTAAGATCCACACCTGGTTTCAATCTGTTGACACCGGTGCAGTAAGAACAGGGGTGAATGTTCTTGGTTTAGTCCTTACACACTTGGACTGAGGTTTGCCTTGGCAAATTTTTCTGTCAAAACAGACATGATGATTATAAAGGTTTCACCCAGGATTTCTGCAGCCACTTATGATTTTGGGTGGACAGGTGAAAAACACCTTGCAGAAGCTAGATTTGTTTGGGGGGGTTAATTTTTTTTTTTTTTTCCCCCAGAGCTTAGATGAGCAGTGTTTTTCCCCATATCTGGCATTCCAGGTTGACTAGACAAAGTCACTATCAAACCTTTACCTTGCGCTCTAGAAAGCCAGTGCCAAGTGCGGTGCGTGCTCTATGGGAATCTCATTCTAATGTTCTGACTCTCTTTCCTTTCTGTAGAAAACAGTCCGGATGTATCCCTTCCAGATCCACAGCATCGCCCTTTCCACCTTTGCCTCCCTCATTGGGCCCTTTGGAGGATTCTTTGCCAGTGGGTTTAAAAGAGCCTTCAAGATAAAGGTACAACATGGGCACTGATTGCAGTGCATATGAGACTATTTTTGTCTTCTCAGCAGAACCTCCAGCTGAGAATATAGCCTCATGCAGAATAGGGGCAGTGCATACATACATGAATGTGCATGTGTATGTGTATGCAGTAAATACAAGTAACTAAGGTTTTTAACTGCTGTCTGCTTGCCAGGACTTTGCCAACACAATTCCAGGGCATGGTGGCATCATGGATCGCTTTGACTGTCAGTACCTGATGGCTACCTTTGTCAATGTGTATATTGCAAGTTTTATCAGGTATGGCTGTGTACTACTTGATAGCAGCACTGAAAGGTTCCAGCTGATGTCTAACCCTTGCATACTGCAGACTGTACTATCTAACACTACAAGTCATTGTCACAAGGAGCTTAAAATCAAAGTGTAAAGGTTGAAGATTGTGAAGGGGAAAGTCCCAGGGTCATGGAACAAGCTAGTCACAGCCGGGTCTAAAACCCTTGTTTGCTGCAACTTCCCACGTGATTCAGTGTTAGGCTGTTTACCCTTCTTGCATTTTTCTTTTTGTGAAATGGGGAAAGCTGCGTAGGTTCCCTTGCTACGTGTTTTGGGAGATGTGAAAGGAAATGCCTTCATAGGAGCATGGGGTTGGGATTCCTAGGTGTAAGCAGTTAAACCTGTACTTTTAGCTGAATATGAGCCATACCAATTGAATTATCTCAGCCCAGATACCACAATAAACTGCTCTTTCATTGTGTGTTCCAGGGGTCCTAATCCCAGCAGGCTGATCCAGCAATTTTTAACCCTCCGGCCAGACCAGCAGCTCCACATCTTCAACACATTAAAGGCACATCTGGTTGACAAAGGGATGCTGGCCAATTCAGAGGACATGTAGACATCCTGGCATTTGGAACAGGGCTGAGAAGAGGGCAAGCAATCACCTCCCCAAGGAAATCCCAGTTTGCCTGATTCAAGACAGTAATCACAAGGCCTCATGTCACTGTATTTTTTTCTTCCCTTGTAAATGTTTGCATTTGTGGGTTTCTGGTTTTTTTTTTATAATGCATATTTATATATATGACTTTGGTTCAAGTCAGCCAATCATCACGTCTAGCTGGAAGGGCATGGGGGTTGGGAGGGCTGTCCAGCAAAAAGCATCTGACAAGGCACAAAGGTTCTTGTGGTCCTGTGCACCTGTTGTCCTGGACACCTGTTGTGTCCTATGCACCTGTTGTGGGCTGAGCTTGACTCTGCTCTTTTGCACTCCCTCAGGGAGCCTGTTTATGCTGGGAACATGACTAGGAGTTTTCTGCACTAATGGAAGCTCCAGTAAAAGCAGAACAGCAGGCACTGTTGCATCTGTCTCTAACCCTGCTAAGCTGTGTCTATACTAGGACAATTGGGAGTCGCACAACTCCACCAGTGGTATTTATATAATATAAAGAGGGTGCTGTTCTATGATTTTTTTTTTTTTTTTCCCCCCCCCCCAGCCCATCTCTAACCCTATTTGGCTATGTATATGTTCAAAAAGCAGGGGACCTTTAACTCCCCACTGGTGGTAGTTGTTACTTGGAGTCTTAATTTCTTCAGTATAGCCTGTCCTGCACAAAACCTTCATGGTGGTAGGGGAGGAGCAGAAAGTTTGACCAATCTGAAGGGAACTCCTGTGCTTATCCAGCTTCAGGATGTGTGTGTTGGCTAGTTACACAAGTCAACACACACATCCACTTCAGCTTGCTCTGTTTGCAGGGTCTCCTGTGTTCTGCCACTCCAGCAAATATATGGCCAAGACTGCTGATTCCAAATGTAACCATATAAACAGAAAGACATGGTATATCTTTATGTGAGGGGCCCAAGTGTTGCTGTGGGAGATTTAAGTTGCAACTTAAATCAGGAGTATTTTTATTTTTTAAAATACGTTAAAGTTGTTTTGTTATTGAAGAAATCCTGCTGAACAAGCTTTGAAAGGTTCATGGATTTACTTCGCTTTTCAAGCCAAGCATATTTTTAACACTGGGGCACAGAATCTTCCCTTAAGTAAGCAACTCCATGCTCTGAGACTTCTGTCATGTCGGGGAGCAGTTTCCAACCCACATGGCTTTTTCCAAGTGTGAAACTTGGGTGGAAGAGCACCCACCTAGCTGTGTTATTGCACAGGTTTTTTTTTTTTGTTTGTTTGGGTTTTTTTTAGATTTTGCTCTATTTCCCTGTCAGGGGGCATGCCTGTCAAACACTACTTGAGTTCTAGATGTCGTGCTACTGAGGTTCGCGGTCTGTGTTGCATTGCAGTTTGGGTTTGGTCAGCTTGCAGGCTTTTCTCTAGTTTTGTTCCAGTAATTTTGTTCCAGTATTTGTCTTCCTTACATTTCACTTAGCATTTGGGCATGGTTGGTTGTTTCCCAAGTATGTGCCCTTTTATTTCTTCCTATGTGCCATCAATTTAGAAAAGGAAAGGGGAGGAAGTGCCAAGATCCCAGACATTTTCACACTTGATACTGTTTATGTTCACTATTGATCTCAGGTGTTCACACATTTTAAGCATCTTCATGCATCTTATCTTCCTATGATCTTTCTCCATAAATTGCAGCTAAGGCAGGCTATGATGTGTAACTCTAGCTGTTTGAGTCTGGGGAACAGTTCGTAGGGAATGAAACAGAGATGCTGTCACTGGTGTCTTCAGACAAACTCTTTGCTGTCTCTCACCTTCCACACAAATGTGTATTTCATCTTGCTAATTTCCCAACTGAAACAAAAACACCTAGAATAATGTTGTATCCTGTCATTCTGTTCTGATGCTAACATTATTTACACGTGCCACTAGTGTGCATTTTTATCTGTAGCAAACTGCCACTTCCCCACATGGGAGAAACTACAGAGGGCAGAGATACATTTGTAGCATTGTATACACAAGGAATGGAGGGGGGGAAAAATGGTGTTTTTCCCAGGGTGGGAAGAAGGCAAGGTAGAGCCAAAGTGAGATGCAATTGAAGTCTGGTTCTGCCAGGTGCTGCATACCCACAGCTTCCATTAAGGGTGCTGAGCCTCATCTCTCAAGGGTGCTGAGAGGGTTTAGCTCTGCTGCTGTGGTCTAAAGCTAATACAGTATGTAGGTATGTGCTTCAGGTGCTCTTCTGAATGGGGGCTTGGCCTGAGTCTGTCCACTGAAGTTGGTGATAACCTTTCCATTCAGCCCCTGCCTTGATTTCAGGAAATATCAGGAGGTTGTTTAATATTAAAGTAAAGCAATCTTGCTGCTCTTCTTAGTGGTGTTAGGGGATATTCACTTGCTCTAAGCACCTTGCTAGATTGCAGTTTTCATTACTTGCCAAATGAATGAAAATATGGAAAGCAGCTGAGCTGGCACAGCTTCCTGGAGACTAAAACAGAGCTCGTGCCATGGTAAAACAAGTTGATGCTGCCCTGCATCCTCCCTACCCTGTACCAATATTTGTCCAGCACCATGCACACTGAGCTTTTGGGAGCTCAAGCACATATCAAATAAGCTTGCCATACTATGTTATACCTGATTACAGCGTATTGATTTGTAGAAAGAATCACTTCACTTACTTTTCATATGAGATTTGAATGGCTGTCCCCTTCATTCATTCTCTTCCCCCACTCCCTCATCCCCACAATCCCCAGTTATAATGAGCAGAACTGAAAAAAAAAATCTGGGATGTATGTATGGTTTTAAACAATATGATTTGTTTGGCCGATTTCTGTTAAATGTTGCCATTCTGGCCGTGGCCACTGGAGGGCATAACAGCTTCTTGGGTGCCTGCCTGTTGATCTGACTGTACAAACTGGTTTGATTAAAAAATGTGCATGGATTTCTCAAGTTCTCAGTGCGGGTGTTCAAAGTTCAGTCTTCTGCTGTTCCACTGCTTCAAAGTGAATTAAGTAGAGACCCAAGGGGAGTTGTGTGTGTATAGGTGCTGATAAGGTTTTTGTATTCTGACTTTGAGAGTGGTTGTCCTTACGTGGACAAAGTGCAACAGGGCTGGCAAGAAATGGACAGAAACTTAAAATCTGAGGGGCTGTGAGGAAATTGGATTGTATGTGTGCTCTATGGCCAGTCTTCCTGAGCAGGACTAGGAGTGTAGAGATCTTTCTGCATAGCTCCAGTGAGCCATGGAGTCGTGTTGACTGCAGGGTTCTGGCATAGAGTTATAGGGAAGGCCCACTCTCTCAGATATGCAGCATAGTTCTCCATTTGGATTAGACTCAAAATATTTCCCACCAAAGAAAATCTGCTTCTGCCCAGTGCCTGAAATGCAGCGTAGTGAATATGTTTGATATTCTTGACAAGTCCTAAGCAATGTTTTGCTCTTTCAATGTCAAGCTGGTATCCTGTCCAACAGGGAAGATCCCAATTGAGAGGCCACTTTTGGAGGACTTGGAGCTAAGTGAAATGGCTAAGATGAGATAGGAGGTAACAGTTACTATAAGCGCTGCTGTTTAAAAACCTGAGACTGATCAGTGTCCTTTTTTACTACATAACCAACTACATGCCAACTAAAGTGTGTGAATTTTGAGCATTTACATGCACAGAAAAAGTTGAAGCACTTCAGACTCCAGCAGCTTTAATGTCTCTGCCTTATACAGTGTTGTACAGGCAATCAGTTCCTTCCTGATCATTTTTTTTTCAACCCTGCAAGGAAAGTTTGTTCCTAATGGAAGTTTCTGCAGACTTCAGGGAGAGAATGAGTTTCTGGAAGGGTTTTTTATGGAGCTGGTGCTGGACAGGCAATAGCAGCCATGGAGCAAAATTGGCAAAAGTTCATGTCAAAGTTTCCCTTCTCTTCACCCACAAAACTCAAGACCTCTTGATTGTTCCTATGCTCTGCTCACTGCTTTGAGGCCCCTGTTCAGTTAGAGGGAAGTTCCCTGTGCTTGCTGTATAGCAAGAGAGAAACCAGCTGTGAATGCTGGAGATCAGATGACCGAGAATTATTCAGCAGGTCCCTGGCTTGCTTGGGCTGGGTAGAAAATGCCTTTCCTTATTCTTTTGGAGGACTCTGAGCTGACAAGGGGTGGAGTTCCCTAGCTGTCTCTGTTGTGGGTAGCTTTTGAAGCCATGTGCTAGCAAGGCCAAATGAAAACATCAGAATGGCTCAAAGGAGTCTCTAGACTGTTTGAATAAACAAGAGGAAAAGAGGCAGTGGAGTGTCTGATCCTGCAAATGGGTTTTGTGTTGGCAGACTGATTCAACCAGCTGTACTTTTCCCAGCTGGCTTGAATATGTCTGAGGAGAGAGGTGTCTCAATAGACTGCCTTCCTAAAGTAGCCTCCTTGGCCCTTAGTAGAGCAAGAAGCAGTCCTGCAGGTAGGATGTTGTGAGCTTGGCCATCAGCTTGGAAATGAACAACAAGGCAGCTGCTGGCATGTACTGGTTTGCTGGAAGGACTGCGTAAGGAAGGTCAACTCATCAGAGTGCATGTTCATGAGCTCAGCAGCCTGGTTGCACATCCTCTAAGAGCTTCCTTAATTCATGAGTGTAAGCTCAGCGAAAACTGAAGTGGGCAATTACTGATCAAAGCAAAGGGAGTTTCCTTTGTATCCAGTATCTTGGGGAGTGTACCAGACATTAGTACCCAGGTCTTAACAGTCCTTTGTTTCCTAAATCAGATTAGCCCCTAATAAAAACCACTAGCACAGAGCATTTGTTATGGGGGTGCTTGGCCAGGAGTCCTTGCAAATAAGCAAGCTGTCTAGCCATCCATTCAGATTTCTCAGTTGCACTTCTGCCAAGTGGGTTAAATCCTGTTACCCAGGATCTAAGATGTGAGATGCTTGCTCACATCTTGGCTTTAGCCCAGAATCTAGATTGTGTGGGTATTTGAAGATCCTATTAAGCCAGGGAAGGAACAGCTGACTTAGATTTTGAAGGACTCTGAACGGAAGAGTCTGTGTGCTGACTCAGGCTTTGTTAGCAGGGGACTAGGTTGGGTGGTCTGCTGCACTGGAATTCACTGGTGGTGGTTTCTTTTCTTGTTAGTCTGTTTTGGGGATCAGCGAGTTTGGGCACTATAATCAGTCAGTTGGAAGAAAGGCTTGACAGCTGAGATGCTTCAAACTGATGTCACTTTCCAAAGACTCCCACCAAGTCCAAAGGTAGACAGACAGCTTGCCCCTAGTGTTTTGTGATGGAGGCTTCTCCAGATATGTATATAATGGGATTTTTTTTAAAATTAAAAGAATTAATCAATTAGAAACATAACAGCACAGCCTCAGTCAACAGTAGCATTGTTTACAGTGCCTGAAATGCTGATGGGATCCAAATGCCTGCAGACAGGTGGACTGTGGTCCTGAGATGCCATGTGCTGGCTCTCAGACTCTCCAAAAGCCTCACCCTGGGCCTGGTACTTCCTTCTGGAAACTGGCTACTGGGAGCTCAGTGGCAGCCTAAGCTGGGTTGTAAACTAGGCACTATTTGAACAGCTGAAAGTGAAGGGTTTGCGGTGCACAGCACAAGGGCATACTGAGGCCAAGGTTTTGCTTGATGTGCTCATGCTGAGTTATATGTAGTAGCAAGTGTTCCCACGGATTTTACTGTCTGCCTTTGGCACAAGTTTACTAAAAGGTCTTTAGCTCCTACAGTTGACTTCCATGGGATTGATTAAAAGGGGAATTGTTGCTATTAATGTCAGTGGGAATAGAAGGAAGGGAGGAAAAATCCTAGAACCCTGCCCCCACTCAATACATTCCTTATTCCTGTCTCTGGAAAGAGATGATTTCTTGCAGATTTAGCTGAGTCTCCTTGTTTGACATGTGCATTCAGCTCCAGGAGCGCCAGTGCCTAGTTTACAACCCATCTTGCCACAAGAATCCCTTTTCTTCCCAATAGTTCTGTACAATTGGAGAATAGATTTCACCATGCCAAAACCTCCAGAGCTGTTGATTTCGGGGTGTTCACCCTTTCTTAAAAAAACATGGGGTCAGCATGCATCTGTCAGTGATATCTCATGTACCTCCTACCATCTGTAGCCAACCCTAGAGTTTCACTTCGTACTACTGTGATCTTCCTGAGAGTTACCATTCTCTGGATCTGATGTGTTTTCAGCCATTATCTGCTTATTTCTCTGTGCATTGTTTTTTGATCCATGTTTTAGCAATACACGTAGCCTTGCCTTTCTTTGACTGAATGTCAGAATGTGATATATTGTATATTTTAAAGTATTTACCCTATTTATATACTGTATGTTACTGTTAAAATAAATATAAATTCCATTATCTAAGTGGCTAAGTTCATGCTGCGGGGGAGAATGGAGATCACTGTTTAATGTCGCCTAAGATAAATGAGGCACTGGCATTGTCTAGAGCTAAGATGAAAGCAAGACCTATGAATAGAAGGACCTGATTTATCTGTCATTTGTTGGTCTTGTTTCATGCAGCCCCCTCTCCTGATTCACACCTATGCTAAGTGAACAGAGTCTGCTCCTAGGCAGACCTTAAGGGCTCGTAACACGAGCCCTTAACTCGTGTTACATTTGCATGCACAAATGGAAGTTTCTTGTTTGTGCTCTCTGTGAGACTTGATTTTTTTTTTTTCCTCACTGAGACCAGATGGCTTTTCCCAGTTCTGTGCAACACAATCTCTATGTACCTCCAGGTATTACAATCCCATGGCACCTAAAATTGTAAGTCTCATGGAGGTGTGTTCTGTTAACTCCGAAATGGTTAGTTTTCACTGTAATGCTTAATTTTCACCTTTTTCCCCCCCCTTCTGCAAGGAAGGGTTTTTGTTCTTTTCTCCCCCCCTCCACACAAGGTCTCAAATAAAACCTGAAATGTAGCCCAAACCAATGTGGGAGCTGCCTGTCATAATACAAGAAGTTCATCCTCCTTTAAAGTAGCTGAATTGTGCAATATAAGGTTCACCATTTCTCAGAAATTATGCCAGTTCATTACTTAGAAATGTCTGGCAGCCCATCTAAGACTCATGGAGGCATTTGCTGCAAAGTGCATATGGAAAAATACTGTCTCCCTGATGGGGCAGGTATACTGGCTTACTAGAAACCACCAAACTAATAAACCACAACACTGAAGTGTATACATGGACTTGATGGTGTGTGAAACTGTGCTGTCCCAACTGACTGTGGTCCTAATAGATAAGCATCCGGGCACCTTGCAGTCTAATGTGTCCCGTCTTTGCAGTGCCCAAGGGAGGCAGTGAAGTGCCATCATCTCGCACAGGAAACGTGGCAGAACAATGAAAACCTGGGTTTACCAGGGTTTTGGACTTGCCCATTAACAACAGCTGGCATGTCCCTCTATCTGCTTTCACCTGGGTCATGATGTTTGAGGAACATTTTTCCCCCTTCACTATTAACACTTCAGTAAATTATGTGTGGCTCTTCCCTGCTTTCAGGTTCACTTCCCATTCCCTTCACCATTAGCTGGGGCCTGTGACCTAGGGCTTTCATTTCCTTCAAAGGGTAACTGAATTTCTTTGTCTGGATAACTCATATGCTGCACTTGATATCATCAGGAAGCAGGTAAATAATGGCACCCCTCTGAGTTGGTGGAGGCAGATACATATAGCAGACTAGCATGATCCTTAGCTCCTTGGAGTTTACTGTAGCTGCTGAGTTATACTAGTTGAGACTCCTGCATAATGGCCACGTCTATATGTTCATTAATGTACAGTAGTTATGGTGCATTTAGTGTGGTACTTGCTTAATGAAGTACTACCCTAAATGTGCAGTAGCGCATGTGCACAATTTCTTAGTGATGTTTACTGCACAGTAGCATATAAGCATGGTTTTTGTCCAGCATGCTCCTGCACAGTGTTATTAGGCTACTGTACATTAAGTGTCTTGTGTAGATATGCCCAATATGTCTGAAAGCATCTCTTATGTGTATGTTTGTGTGTTGGGTGATTCTTGGCTCAACCATCTTTTCAGGTTGGTTAAGTATTAACCTAGTGGCCCAGTACCAGCGGAGGATGCAAACCTTTGTGCACAAGTCAATCGCATCCAATCCTATGGTTAAGCCTTGAGGCATCAGTTTTAGTGAAATAAGGATGTCAGCAACTTCCTGCACATGAAGACAGGAACTCTTCTCTGAAATGCAAGTCATTGCCTCTTGTGTTGAACAGTCTCTTCAACAGCCTGCCTTAATGGTTGGTTCCCTGACTAGGTGGCTTCCTGCATTTCCAGATTGCTTCTTTCCCAGCAGAGGACACCCATACCTTTACTTAGCAGCTAATGAAATTTCATGGAAAATCAGCTCCTTCATTGCTAAAACAAGCCTATGTGATTTTGCAGTAGAGATGCAATTCTCTATCTGTCTCTAGGGTAGTTCAAACATTTCTGAAAGAGGGAAATAATTTCCTATGAAACACTTTTTTTCCAAAAGGGTTTCTGGGAAAAGTTCTTACTCATTTCGTCCATTTTCAATCCATAAGGGTACATAACATCAAACAGGAAGTAACATAAAAGTTTTCTAGGGAAACCAAAGTCCTATGATTGCATACTTTCAGATCTCCCTTGTAGCAGTGCTTTGTCTAGCTGCACTGAAATATACACATGGAATAGGCCCAGACTGTGAACCACTGTTGTCTCTGAAGTTAATGTGAAGTGAATACATAGCTCTGTTGCCTTGTATGCTGTGACATCTTGCATCTCGTTCATGCAACCTAGTGGCACTGGGAACTGAAAAGCTGAGTTTTTCACTATATAAAATGACTTTTTCACAAAGAAAAAAAACTTTGGAAAAGAAAAGGCCAGAAAAATGCTGCCAGAAATGAAACTGAGACACTGTTTCTTTCTAGTGATGTTAATAAAATAGTACAAAGAATAGATTGTAATATTTTTACCAAGTTTGCAATATTATGTTAGCACACTGGTCTATAACATCTTAAACCTGTATCAAATCAGGTAGGATTCTGGTGTGGTTGCAAGCAAATACTCCAGCTGCAGAGAGAGATGCAGTTGCCTCTGAGGTGAGGCATGGGATTGGATAAACCCTGTAAAAGGAAGGCTTCCTTGGTTTAAGAAAGGATGTTATGTTCTGTTGAAATAATTTACCTCCAGGCACCCATCTTTCAGCAGCCTGAAAGCAGCGCTGCATTTTGGTCTCAACTTCAGGAGAAGGGAAGTAAAGGAGCAGCTACTGAATCTAAGATACCATGATTGGTGCTCCATCATGATCACTCAGATTTCCCCACAATCTCGTGTTGTCACGTTACCAGCAGTTTGGGCAGTGGAATAGCAGAGACTGGGGAATGTTTGACTTGACTCGAGCTGCTGTATTCTGGGGCTGATGTGGTTTATGCACAGAGAATTTCTTCCCCTGTGCCTCAGTAAGTTGATTTTTAATGTAGACTTTATTATATATCTAAAGCACACTTAAAGAAGGGTAAATGAGCCTGTGACAGAAAACTCAAAGCTGAGTTCATTCATTGCTTTGGTGACCTAGAGAAATACCCTGTAGGGCACCAGCTAGCAGGGAGGCTTACTGAAGAGTAAGAGGCTGTGGCATTTTCACTGCTGTGCTACTAATTTAATCCCTTTGCTTTGCTTAGCAGTGACCCTAGGCCTGGGTTAGTGGAGGCTGATTTGGTGGCCCATATGGTGTGAACTAGTGCCTTCATTTGGAGACCAGCATCTCACCAACCCCACCCCAGTGCGATGCTTCTGCTGATTTTCCTCAATTGATTTGATGCTGAAGAACCTGCTGTCCCAATGGTTGCTGTGTCCCCAGCTCCTCTTTGCAGCTTGTGTGCATTTCATTTCACAGCCTGATCATCTCCCATTCTGAACCTGACAGTACATGACCTCAGGGTAACATTTCCTCATTGCTTTAGGGCTGGGAAGATGTGCAGCTCTGAGACAGACCCTTATTGTGCCCCTGCTAGACAGGGGCACTAATCAGGCTGTCAGTGAAATAACAGTTCAGATCCTAGTAGTTCCTGGGCTGTGAATCCACCAGTCCTACTAATGTGCCACCCTTCCAGCTTGCTTAAAGCTGGTTCACCAGGCCCCTGCACTCAGCAAATAGGTGGCAACAAGAAAGTACTCCAAGTCCTCTTTCACTGCATTATATTCATGACCTTAGCTGCTACTTCTGTTTGAACAACTCCCCCTGCCTACCCCTCTCACTGGCCTTTTCCAGCATGTACTAATTTTTTTTTAAAAGAACAGATATTTCTTTCTATACTACCCTATATTTCACAACCCACACCTTAATTAAGCGTGGGTAGGCCATTAAATTTACTTTGTCTTAGTGTACAAGAGGAGAAGCCCCCTGCTTGGGGAGTGCTACAGGTGCTTTGCTAATGCAAACAGGAAAGTTGTCAGCTCCCCTTTTCACTGACTGGCTTTCTTGTATGCATACTGGCTTCTGGCTTCTTTTCTGTTCCATCCAAGAAGCACACAGACCTACTGCAGATGCTTCCTCAGCTTAACAAAGCATGTATGTACCTGAAAGCGTGCAAAGAATATTTTTTTCCAACTGTTTTAGTTGGCCTAATAAAAGATATTGGATTTACCCAAAGAACCTTGTCTGCCCAGGTATCAAGAAAGACCAATGTATCCTGTTCTGGTGCAAGGTGCTTCCAATTAGTGCAGTACAGTGCAAAAACCCTAAGCCTTGGGCTTTGTCTGCATAGATGGCTTTACACTGGTGCAGCAAAACAGTACTCCCCTCCTCCCCCTCCCCCATGTAAACCCAGCTATATCAGCCTAATGCTGCTACTACTGCCATGGGAAGGGGAATCACTGTACAAACACTGGTTGAACTGCATTCAACATAGGGCTTGCATCTATCTGGCCGTATCTTGCCCCTGCTGGCAGAGATGGAACAGCGAGTTCAGACCAGCCCTGAGTCATGGCGTGTTAGGGCCTTTAATCTTGTGCACAGTGGATATAAACCCCTCTTATTGGATCTGGGAGCCTCTATACCTGTTCTGTACTCTTGAAACTTGCATCACGTAATACTGAGCAAGCCTTTTGTGGGGGGGAAGAGTTCAGTTTTCCAGCCTGTGCCACTGGATTTGCTCCCCATGTATAAGACCAGCCAAGGAGACTTGCACCTGAGCTTTTTTGGGGGTTAATCTGTCCCAAAAGGGCTGAGTTGCAGCCGTTGCTCTTCATGCTCTGTACTTCTTGAAACCATGCTGAGCCATACCCTCCAACCACGAAGCAAATGCTCTGAAAGCTTTTGTAGCACATCAAGTGCATAGAAAAGACACCCACTTCCTCAAATGCTAAGAACGCACATGCAGAAGCAACAAAACCAGAAGCTGCGTTATCTATCACTGCTTTTCAGTGCTGCCCAAGCAAGGGGCTGAAACAGCTTCTCTGAAGAGGAGTTACTGAAGTGGGACTGGCCAAAGGTAAAAGAAGTGGCTTATGTTGCGTCTAAAAAGCAAAAGTGACAGCTTTGCAAGAAATTATTGAGAGAGAGAAGAGGAAAAATTTAGAAAAGTCCTTGCATGGGGTTTGTTCAGAGGAAAAAGGAGGAAGTGCATTGGCAAATCAACCTCAATCAAGACTTCATTTTTTCAACCGCACACAGGAAGGAACGAAGAGAGGACGCAGGGCTGGAGGTGGAGAATAAGTGTTGCCATTCAGACCTTAACGTAAACCTGTTTCCCCATCAGAAAAGCAGATCAGCCTGGTTCAAAATGTCCCTCAAGCTGCCACGCAACTGGGATTTCAGCCTGAAAATGGACACAGCAAAAATAGGTACCGTTCTTGTTTCTTTCTGCCTCTAAACCCTGGCTTGAATGAGAACCTGATCTGGCAACTGGGGAAGTGACTACTTTGTCAGAATCCAGAGGACCTAGGTCCTTTGCTGATGTAAATCAGCCTCACTCTGTTGAGGTTTATTTACACTGATTTACAGCCCCCTGGATGGCTTTCGAGTACAGCTTCTTAATATCCCCAGATCTGAAAGAGATCATTGCACGCTCCCCAGAATTGGCTTGGCTGGTTTCAAAGATGTTGGCAACCCAACATTTGACTATGTTTATTTGAAGCCAGGCTCCTCTGGGTTACTGAATAAATGACAAGTTCACTAGTTTGATTACAGGGCCAGGACACCTGCTCTGCCACTAACTCATTGTGTGACCTTGGTCAACTCCCCAAGGCCAGAATTTTCAGAATGGCTCATCAGCTTTGGACACCAAGCACTTGAAAAGCTGCCCCTGATCCATTTTAAAAGCTCAAATTCTCTCTCTCCTTCTGTGTCTCTGTTCCCCATCTCTGAAGTGGAGTTCAGGATACTTATATAACACACTTGAGAATCCTGGGATGGAAATGTACTGTACTATTGTTACCTTGCATGTTACTGAGCCTGACTGACCTCTGAGGGTGATGTGGGTAGAAGGCTCTGGGCAGGCCCGGAGACATATATGAGCCATAAAATTTAAGTTGAGGCCTAGCATGTGGTTTGGAGCCCTCCAGAGTGAGTGAGTCTTTTGAAGTGGGTGTACAGCTAGGCTGAAAGCGACACACAAAGCTCCATTTTTGGTGTGGACTTGTGTTTGGATACCACAGGGATGGGCACAGCCACCATGTCCAAACTGAAGAACTGGTCAGGGTACACGTCATCCCTGCCCACTGTTGGGTGGCGGTTTGGAGCTCAGAGCTTTACTTCTGGCTTTTTTCTTTATGGCATCCTGGCATTCTCCCTGTTTGCAGTATCATGCTAGGTTTGATCGATGCACCTGATGCCATACTAGTTAAGTATTCTTGGTATAGAAATTCAGTATTTTCTGTTAGAGTGCATGTTTGTCTACCTGAGTACAGCTGCATACACAAATGCCTGCAAGTCTACAGTGAATGAAAGGGCTCAAATCATGGCCTTAATGAAGGGCCCCTTGTGTCATCAATAGAAACTTCGCCCCCATGATGAGTTTAAGACAGTGTCAGAGGCCTGAGCTAACAGGAAAATGCTGACATTAGGACTCCCACGAATGCCTTCAGAGTCCTGCACTGGGTGGATAATGCAGCTGCTAAAACCCACCACAGCTGGAGCACTTGGTGTTTTTTTCCAAGAAAGGTTTTGTTTCAAGCAAAGGATCTTTTTACCATCTTAATCTAAAAACCCCCAGACTCCTGCACAGTGCAGTGGGTTACCAGTCCCTGACTGGCATTCCTATAATCCACTATAACACAAATAATAATGACAATAAACAATAAATACAATAAACTAACCTTATTATGCAACTGCCTGTTATCACAGACCTCCCCAAACCTCTTGCTGAGTAAGCCCAGCTCTTCTCCACCCTTCCTCAAGGCTGCCCCCCAGTGAGGAACCTCATTCTGACAGGCCCATTGAAAAAATTATGTACAAGCTTCTTGCACTAGCATTGAATCTGGTAGGTGGGAATTGGCACGTTACCTGTGCTAAGAGTTGCCCAGAACTACCAAGGATGTAGCTAAGTCTATGCAGTTGTTGGCTTCTCATAGCACTGCTGCTCAACATAAATGCCACCAAGCTCTGTTTGGGGCTTCCCTCTTGGCCAAGGACTGAAGGGGGCATGTGTCTGTTTGGCTCCTCCTCTGCCTCATGCACTGCCCATTTACAGGGTCTCAGAACAGAGTCTTCAAGGCAAAGTTGACTTAAAAAATTAAAGTATTGCCCCAGCCCCTATTGCCTGCATCCAAACCCCACTCATGCAAATCTCATGATGCTTTCACAGCCAGCACAGCTGAGTTGATGTTCCATATACATAACATAAACTTACACACTGTGAAATAAGTCAACCCCATATTTCTGATCAAAAAAGTTAGGATTTGTGTAGATATGGTGTATAAGTCAACCCACATTTTATAATGCTCCATTTGTCAAAAATTTTGTGTACGGTAAGTATTCTTGTAGCAGGAAGCATTTAGAATGAACAACTGCTCCCATGATCATTTCTGATGATAGTCAAGCCACAATTTACAGCAGTGAACAATTTTGATGACTGTTTCAAAGAGGAATTAAACTTTGAAACAATATTTTTTTATTTCAAAGTATTGATCTGGTTTTTAAGTTGAGGTGGAAATTTAAGGCTAAATATTTTGGCTTCAATCTTCAACTTATATACTGTGAAATATTGTAAGTGATAGGGCTGATGTAAATGATACAGCTGAACTGATATAAGTGAGCAGCCAGATAGCACTTTGATTTGGGCTGGTATCCCCACCCTCTTTGGAGTAGGGCTGCCAGATAAATCCCTCCAATATCGAATGTCCCTCAGTGCCTTCCCACTGTTCCCCTGTGCTCTGAAATGACAGACAGGTTCTCCAAGCCACAGAGGAAGGCCTGCAGTGCAGCTCAGCTTAATGTGATGCAAAGGAGCATGGGCTAGGCTGCTGGATGTCCCAGTAATCCATCAAAGTTCATACAGCATCAGTGAGGTCATGTTCATCCAAGCTTTGCTTTGCAGTGTGGCGATTTGTAACCCTGCTACATTAACTTGAGTTAACTGCTATGAAGAGAGGACCCGATTACCTGAGTGGCATGCTATGTACTTGCTATATGCATTTGCATCAACAGGAAATAGTGTCATAACTTGCAGATGTCACTCTGCCCACAGCCCTAACAGATAGAGGCAATTACCAAAAGTTATGGGAAGGTAGATACTTGCTGCGGTAGCTGCTCGTATCCAATGCTATCCCTTCAGCAGCTGGCTTCCAGCTCAGGGCTGTGTCTGCTCTCAGGAATGGCATGCCACTTGGAATGGAAAACTGATTTTTGCAATAGGGGCTTAACAAGGACATGGGGCTCCATACCTGCAAGCTGGTTTTTCTTTCAGTAGGATCAAGAGGTCTTGTATCCACCAGCTTCTGATAGCTAGAAGTCACAGAAACAATAACACAACTGTGGAGTGAGGTAGAAAAGTCAGAGACAGTGCTGTGGTATGGCAGAGGCTGGGGACAACATAACAGAGAAGGAAAGAAAAACAGATGATGGCTCAGACTTAGATTTGGTCAGGTGAAAATATCCCCCAGAATTTGATTTGAGGTGTAGCAAGATCTTATTCTCCCCTCACTTTACACAAGCAGAATTTAGAGGTCCGCTGCCATGTAGTACCAATTCCACCATCACCACCAAAGAGCCACCTTCCTGACGCATTCTGGCCACTATAGGCCAAGGTGTGCTCCAGAGGGAATGCATCTGAAGCAGAGATGATTCACAATTCTTTTTCAATGGACAACCCAGTTTTCACTAAAGGATCCCCCCCCAGCGAAAAAGTCTGTTCTTCATGGAATATTTTGATCATTGTTTGAAAAAAACAACCCCTATTTTCAGCTGAAAACTGAACTAGTGTCATCTTACAGTGCTGCTGCAGCACATCCTAGCATCTACAGTTTAGATGTCTTGTGCTCCTGTTCTCCTCCATGGGCTGTGACCCAGCTTGCTAGACTGCATCTCCTATGACATTCACTGTTAAAAAACCAGGTCTCAGTTCTGTTTGTTGAGCTTCAGCTTTTAACTGCTGGGACTTATTATGCTGTGTTAAAGACCCAGTTAAAATCAGAATCTGCTTCATACCACAGGGTAGTAAATGGAGAAAGTGTCTTCATTCCTATATGCTCATTCTTTTATGTCCCAGCCCTAAATAAAGCTACAAGCTGTTCACATTGGGAGTGACAACAGAAGAAGAGATACAGGAAGAGGCATAGGAGAGGAGTTGCTACAGCTCCTGTCCACCTTATTCTAGGACATAGTTATTTCCCCAGCCTTGGACTGACTGCCTCATTCAAAAGCACCTCTGGATCAAGGAGGACCCAGCTGCCAGCATCTCAGGTGCAGCTGCAACTGCCAAGCTTGAGTTCCCCTCACATGCAGCCGACACACGCCAGCTGACTATAAGCAGATGTGCGATAGCCTGAGGACAGCTTATCAGTGACTTGTGCAGTGTGCTGAGTTCCACGTGCTTTGGGGTTCCTCCCCACCCGTCCCCAACACACACCCAGTGACATCCAGCATGTGGCAGCAGAAATGTCGTATCAACAGAAGAGCAGTGCCCAGTTTTTCGCTGCTGTGGGTCCTCTTAAGAACAGGGGCTTTGTATTCCTACAAGGTGCCTACAAGTGCTGCCCACCAAGTGCTTTGTTTCACTGTCTCCCATGTCCATCCTAGGAAACTAATTCTGACTCTACAGTTCGTC
Organism: Caiman crocodilus; assembly: GCA_030014935.1. NCBI lineage: Eukaryota > Metazoa > Chordata > Crocodylia > Alligatoridae > Caiman > Caiman crocodilus. The sequence goes on along the minus strand of JAGPOW010001890.1, from coordinate 685,399 downwards.
AATAATTCCACAGTCTCACAGGCCTCCTGATCTTGTCTTCCTGACTTTAGTTCACGTGCGTCTCATCTCATAGCTGTTGACACTGAACCTCTGGTACCCAGGGTCAGGGCACATCTCACCCTATGCTTAGAAAGGAAAAGCAATTCCTTTCCCTGGGCAATCACAGCTAGTTTAACTTGAAGTTTATTTTATCTGGCTTTAAAACAAACCTGTGTCTACTCAGTCCTTCTCCACCTTTAATTTTCAATGATCCTTTTGAGACAGACAGGACCTCAGGAGGTTATCTAGTCCAAAACAGGACAAGCCCCAACTAGGTCATTCTAGCCTTGTATGAAATTCAACCTTGTATGAAATCCAGCCCCTTCTGCATCTGATATGGAAGAAAGCTACTTTTACAACCTAGGAATTAACTGAGGAGCATGATGATAACTGGAGCGCTAGTCAGTATTTCTTGAAAATCCAGCAACTGATTGGAGGGTTGCTTGGCTATGTAGGGATTTCATTTTTTGTTTTGAGGTTTGTCTGTTTTTTAGAACCTGAAAAAATGTGAAGGAAAATGTGACATTAAGGAAAAAAAACAACAACTAATTTCTACCAGAAAAAAGCACCAGTTTTAATTGACTAAAGCAGCAAAACCAATCCCTTGCTTAAACAAAGCATTTCAATCATCTCTAATACTAACTGCCAAAGTGCCCACTTTGCCCAGGAAAGCAGCTGGCTTTAGAGATAGTTAGAGCCCTGGGAATTGATTTTTCAGTGCAGTGCCTGTGGGAAGATCAGGGCCTGTCTGTAGCATTGCTTGAGGACCAGGATGGACCCAAATTGGTGTTGCCACTTCTGGTGTAGCCTGTAGATTATTCTGCCAAAGCAGGTTTTGCAGATACTGCTCTGGTGCTGCTGTGACCCCCCACCCCCCCTGTAATTTTTATCCTCATAGCTGCTTTAAAAATTAGAATGAACATAAAGCTTCTCCCAGACCCACTGAATAATTACTCATCCACACTGGCAACTTCCGGGATGACCTTCACACAGAGAGGTCTTACTGCATTATCCTTTTTGGCACAGTTCAAGTGGTATAGTTTCCTCCAGAGTGAATGCTGTCAGTATGAAGGTGCCATATAGCTGACCCGCTTAATGAGAGAGGAACAGCACGCACCTATAGAAGGCAACTTCTATATTCTTCTATAACTAGCCACATCTACATGTGTGCCTAACTGCACAATAACAATTGCTAATTAAATGACAGCACAGTCCCAGAGGTCCACTGGTCATTTCTGACCCTACTGTGCACTAGTTCATTGCTGCAACGCAGTAGCGTCAGCATCATGGTTTGTGCCTGTAACAGGAGCGATGTCAGGGTTGCCGTGCTCTCGCCTGTCACCTCCTTTACTGTGCCAAGATTCTGACTCGCACCCTCCTATTCTTGCCCGCCACGACTTTGATTGTATATGTGTTTTTATAGGGAGGCTACCTTTCTTCTACTTGGCCACAGTTCTCCTGCTTCGGGTGTTCCGTGTATCCAAGTCTTGTAGGCTGTGCATGGCTCCTTTCACCCCCATACCACGCCCTAAGCCTTGCAGATGGAAAAGACGACGTTCTGTCTGGGTCTACACGCCCCCCCTTCCCCCGGCACTCGGGCCCTTCATGGCCCTGTCTCTCTCCGGGGCCTTCTCTACAATGCTGCCCCTTCTTGGCAACGCGGCCCTCTCACAGGGCTCACCGTACCGCTACCCTGTCTTCTGGGGTTTCTCAGCTGCCCCTCTCTGGAGCTGGGGTCTGTACACCCCAAACACTGTGCCCTCACTGGGGCTGCGGTCCTGACACTACCGTGAGTCCCCTTTGAGGCCTCCTCCATCCCCTTATAGCCTCAACCAAACCACCCGTGTAATCAATAACAAACAAACAGTAACATAAACACCAGCTTCTTGGCAACAACTTAAACATAAGCCACTAGCTATAACTATGCTTACCGGGTTTTCTATCCTACCACGGTGACCAACACTGCTCTGGCGTTCAGGCTTCTCTCTTTTCTGGCAGAGAGCTCTTTCATCCTTAGTTGCTGGTAGGGAACTGACTCTTGCCTCCTGCCTGTGCTTTATATAGTAGCTAGGCCCTACCCCTTTCTTCAGCTGGCTGGGCAGGTCCGGGTCATTATTCCACTACTTGCCTCAGTAACCAGCACCTGAGGAGTCTTCCCTGCTCGCTCAGTAGCAGGCACCTTAGTGCCCTGCTACACACCTCCCCATTCAAGATCCCAACTCATCGGGCCAGGTCTTGGTTCTTATCTGCTGTACCCTCTTCCATCTCAGTTCTCTCAAGTCCAGGCTCTTGTCCTTCGACCCCATCTGCTTGCAGAGGCGGAGTTTTTAAGGCACCTCCTACTCGCCTTTTACTCAAGGCACACCATGTGGGATTTTATAGGATGTGCCCTGTCGCAGGCATTCCCCCCACACTAACCAACCTTGGTTGAATACACTCCCTGTTGGTCGAGCTTCGGCCTGACTCGGTTTTTTTTTCTCCCTCTTACCTCTGGCCCAACTACATTCTATTCCTGTACACCCTAGTCTCTTCCCTAGGGCGAGTTGTGGGGTTCCTTGTCTCCTTAGGCCTTCCTGAAGCTTCTCCCATAACTCCCACTGCCTCCTCAACTCCTTCTGGGTATCTTCTTCTTTCCAGAGCTCTATGTTGCCCCTGCCCATGGACCTTCCTCGTGGTCCTTAATATACTTTCACATAGGCTACACTTCCTTTTTCTTCAATGAGGCTTCTTAACATCTATCATCTGACCTGTTTGGGGAGTCCATTTACATAAACCTGAGGTCTCTTCTCAGGTTTTGACCCCACTTTTGGTGGTGGTTCTCTCCTCCTGGCCTGTTGACATTTTGCCCCACTTTCTTTACTAGGTTCCACTGATTTCTTTTTCCCGGGATCCCTCTTTGACCCGTATTGCCCCAGGTCTCAGCTGCCTGTGTACATTCTTGGCAGACAAAACAGGAATCTTCCCTCCTTGGGGTCCTCTGTTCACCTTCCCCTGCTGTCCCAGCCTCTACCAGGCCTACTTCTCTTGGCTGCCCCTTGCTGGGATCTATGCTGTTTCTCTTTTCACGTAGCCGGAACAGTTCCTTCAGCTGATGTTTTAGCTGACTCATCTCCTTTGCATGATCACTCTGCCATTGTTCCCATCTCCAGTTCCAACATTCTATAAGCGCCGGTAGGGTCACAGGATCCTTCTCTACAGCTCCCTCCTCTCTGGTACTTCCCCCAGGCGGCCCTGGTTTAGCCTCCTCGCTAGGTTCTTCTGGGCCTAGGTCTCTGGGGAACTCCCCCAGCTCACTGTGCTTTGAGTTCTTATACCAGGTCTTTTGTAGCCGAGCCTCTACTTCCTTCAGGGCTCTTTTTACTACTTCCACCTCTTGGTATTGTTCCTGGTGTTCCAACTTAGCCATCATAATATACTCTGGTAATTGAGTTCCTAGTGCCTCCAACCTTTCCTGCACTGTGTCTGTGAACTCTCTGGTTTGTGATTTCTGTCTTTTGTCTAGCCTCTCAACCTCCCCCAGGTTCTGGATCTTTATAGCCATCTGCTCGTTGGCTTCTCGCAATCCTTTTCTCTCTGTCTCCAGGCTCTGGATTTCTTGCCTCATCTTTTGCACTTCTGCCTGTAGCTGCTCATTCTCTTCCCTTATCCCCTTTTCCTTTGTTAGGCTATCTTCTATAAGGGCTTTAAGGGACTGTACCTGTTGTTCCAGTTTTCTTTTTCCCCTTCCATGCTCTTTAACTGGGTCTGTAGCTGCTCATGTTCTCTCTTAGTCTTTAGTTCCTCTTCCAGAGACTGCATTTGCTTTCCCAACATCTCATAACTTGCCCCAAAGTTTTTCATTTGTTCCACCTGTTGCGTAAGAACTTTGTCTGTCTCTCTGACCTGGGTATGGCTTTTAGACAGCTGGTCCTGCAACTCCTGTGTAAGATCTGCACACATACTTCTCTGTTGCCAATTCTTCAGCTCCTCCTGTAACTCTCTTATCCGGTCCTCCTGACTATGGGCTTCCTTCTGGAGAACTCCTATTAGGCCTCTGGCTACTTCCAGTTCCCTTAGCACCTTCTTTTGTTCTTCTGCCTGTTTGGTGCCAGCTTCCTGAGACCTTGCCTCCTCTGCTGTCATTTCCTCCTGCAGCTTTTTCAATTTCTCTTCTCTCTCCTGACGCCTCCGAGCTTCCCGGGCAATGAGCCGTTAGATTGCTCGCGTCTCTCTGCTTCTATCATCACTAAGCACTTAATCTCTTTTGATCCTCCCTCTTTCTTGCCAGACTGCACCTGAAGCTCTAATGCAGCGACTTGCACTTCTGCTCTCTTCTTTTGGGCTTTTATCATTCCTAGCTCCCACTTCATCCGGTCCACCTTCTCCTCCATCTTCTCCATCCTTAGTTGCCAGTTAAGCTTTTCCTGTCTATGGTCTCCCATGGTTCCTAACTTTCTGGGTTGGGCCTCAGTCTTACTCCGTGAGACTCCTGGCAATGGGCTTACACCTTCTGCCCTGCCTCACAAACTGTGGCCCCCCCCCCACCTTTTTTTTTAAATACTTTCCTGATTGTATTTTGGCCCACAGGTTCATTCTTCTTCCTTCTTTGTGCACAGCTGAGCCTTTCCTGGCCAACACACCACTGTAACAGGAGTGACGTCAGGGTTGCCATGCTATCCCATCGCCTTCTTTACTGTGCCAAGCTTTTGACTAGTATCCTCCTATTCTTGTCTGCCACGACTTTGATTGTATATGCGTTTTTATAGGGAGGCTATCTTTCTTCTACTTGGCCACAGTTCTCCTGTTTCGGGTGTTCCGTGTATCCAAGCCTTGTGGGCTGTGCATGGCTCCTTCCATCCCAATACCACGCCTGAAGCCTCGCAGATGAAAAAGATGATGTTCTATCTGGGTCTACACACCCTCTGGCACTTGGGCCCTTCATGGCCCTGTCTCTCTCCTCACCTCTCACAGGGGCCTTCTTGGCACCGCGGCCCTCTCACAGGGCTCACCATATCGCTGCCTCCTCTTCTGGGGTTTCTCAGCCACCCCTCTGTGGAGCTGGGGTCTGTACACCCCAAACACTGTGCCCTCACTGGGGCTGTGGTCCTGACACTACCGTGAATTCCCTTTGAGGCCTCCTCCATCCCTTTATAGCTTCACCCAAACCACCGGTGTAACCAATAACAAACATAAACAGTAACATAAATACCAGCCTCTTGGCAACAACTTAAATGTCACTAGCTATAACTATGCTCAGACCTACCAGGTTTTCTATCCTACTGCAGTGACCAACTCTGCTCTGGCATTCAGGCTTCTCTCTTTTCTGGCAGGGAGCTCCCCCATCCTTAGTTGCTGGTAAGGAACTGACTCTGGCCTCCTGCCTGTGCTTTGTATAAGAGCCAGGCCCTGCCCCTTTCTTCAGCTGGCTAGGCAGGTCTGGGTCATTATCCCACTAGTTTCCTCAGCAACCAGCACCTGAGAAGTCTTCCCTGCTCTCTCAGTAGCAGGCACCTTAGTGTCCTGCTATAGTGCCCACCAATGCTACACCACCATAGTGTCTCATATAGACATGCCAGCTGTGTCTGAACTTGGGCTGGTACCAGTTTAATTCTTTTAATCAAAAATCATTCTTTGCTCTGCAAACGGCATGCTCAGGCTGGTATAAAAATTGCATCTTAATGAAACAAAACTCTGATCCACTTTTCCTCACTGTCAGCTTCGCCAAAGCCGGCAGGGGGCACTGTTTTGCAACCTACCTACTTTCCACTTGTTCCAGCATGAACCATTGGGGTACTGAACAGAAAGCATGATGTTACATGGACTAAGTCTAATCATCAGGCATTACCTGACTGGTCTGGCAGAACAGTGAAGGGAAGTGGTAGTAATTCACACACTCTCCTTTTCATCCTCAAGAACAGCTTTGGCAGACTGGTGCTGCTCACAAAGACTTTTATGTGTCCTGTACCCAAGGTAGCCTGTGTGGACAGGCTCAAGTGGGGTCCAGCTCTTCTCCCAGCTAAAGGGGTAGCAAACATGTTCAAGCCTGGGCTGTTCAACAGGTCTGCAGCTTGCTGTTGGTCTTTGCTTCCTATTCTGCAGCAGTGGTGCGAAAAGGCCAGGATTTGATCGGTTGCAGGTGAACCAAAAACTTCAGAAAGCAATTTAGTGCAAGGCACTGGGGGTAAATTTGCATCTTTCTTCAAGAAGCCTGATGCAAACTCCCTCCCTCACCCCTCGGGAGAATTGGGGCCAAGCTCAGATCTTGCTTCCAAAGCCTGAAAGCTGGAAATTTTCTAGGGGTTTCTAGCCTGAAACCTGTTGAGAGTGCAGGTCTTAAGCACAGCTCTGTTTCTTCTATGAATGCCAATGACTCTCCATACTACTCAGGTGATAAAGAGGGGTTTTACAATGGACACAAGTGGTTGTTTTCCTAAGGGAGCTTTCTATGTAACTATGCTTCCAGTCCCAAATGCAGGTGGGATATCAGTGCCTGGCTGGTGGTATGCAATAGGTGGGCATGGGCTGGCTTCAGCTGCCCCCCATACTGCAGCAACTCTCTGATTCGCACAGTCCCCAAGGGGCTATAGGAAATGGAGCAAGAGTTAGAGCAGCTTTGAGTCATGCTGAGGGAGATGAACTGGCCCCCTGACTGTGTCAGGAGACAGCGAGAGCTGAAGGGACTCACAGCCACTGTTAACTTCTTTGCTATCTGTTTTATGCCTTGCTCCAAACACTTCCCCTCCCAAATAAAAGAGATAGCTCATTTGTCTCCACTCATTGTCAGGGCACCCACCTCACTCCTAACCTGATTAGAGAAGAGCTGCTGGGTTCTAGGTATTTGATATGGGCCTACCTCTAAGCCCGATCTGTGTCTCTAAGCTTTGTTAGCCTAGTCACATTGTGGGAGGTTGTAAGCGTGCCATGAAAAAACAAGACCCTTTCTTTCAAGCATGTACTTGAATTCTGGACTGACACCAGTGCAGCTAACAGTCCTAACACAGGCAAGGCCTCAGGGGCTGAAAACAGACCATTTCGAGCAGTACAGCACCTCTGTTTGTTTCAGGGAAGTTTCTAACACAAGTTACTAGCTTTTTATAGAGCTGATGCGGGGGACTCGCTGTATGATTGCTGAGACAGTAGTGTTAGATTTTCCTCCAAGTGAAGAGGATTTAGAGGACAAATCCCTGAGAGGCATGAAGGGAAAGTGACGGAACATCCCAAGAATAGACTGTCCTCTCCCATCTACACAGAATATCACCCCTGGGATTTATATGAAGCACAACAGGTGCCAGTGGAGGACTTAGGGTATGCAGGCAGCACTTTAGACCCCCATGAAGTGAAATAAAACTTGCTTGACTCAAAGGGCTTCCAGTCACCTGGAACACAACACAGGCAGCAGGAGTTTATATTAGTGGAACATAAAATCCCAGCAATTAAGGAAGGCTCCTAAGGAAATGAATAGCCCGAGAGAGTTTTCTACTGAATTCCCTCATAATTAGTGTTAATAGTTAAGTGTTGGCAGTGAGTTCTGTTCTGTGCAACACACAGTGCACAGTTCCTCATCTGGAAAAGCAAAACTCTGGCAGATTCAGCAAGTCTCTAAACTGACTGGCAGGGGTTGGTATGTGAGAACCATGTGTAAGGCCAACTGACAATTTCTTGCAGGCTTGATATGAGCCCTGTATGCCCCTGCCTCAAATTTTGCTGTGCACGCTGCTTCAGCTAACTGAGGACTTCTCATTTGCTTTGGGTAACTCTGACTGATGTCACAACTAACAGCTATGTCAACGTCACAAACTGGACCTTGGGGTCCCAAAGGCCTCAGACTTTTGGTTGGGTGGTAAGACTATGCTTCAATGGGTGCAGAGTTCTTTCAAAAAGCTTCCCTCACGTGGTCTGTGAAACTTGGTAGCCTGGAAGAGCTAGGTTTTTAAAGCTAGGGACAGAAATTACACATGAACTGTTCAAGTCATCAGAAACTGGTTTAAACCTGTAACAGAACAGAAGTTCAGTGCACATAAACCAGTTTCAAAATGGCTGAAACAGGTTTAAGATAAACCTGGTTCAATGTGGTGTCAGATTTAATTGATTTGGGTCAAACCAGTTTATGAAACTTCTGTCCCAGACCTCTTCCTGGTTCAAGTTAAATCATAGTTCCCTCATATCCCAGCATGCTTTCCAGCCCTGGGCTGGGCTATGCTGTCTGCTCCAGCAGAGAAGAGTTGTGGGAAAGAAGTGGGGCGTGGGAGGCAAGGCCCTCAGGCAAACTCAGCTGGGGCCAGAGAAGGGGGTTAAACCTCCCTTCCCCCAAGTACAGAGCTGCCCTGCCCTGCTAAAAACATACTGCTGGCTGCAACTGTGAACTACAAATCCCAGAGACACCTGGAAGCAGGAAGAGGAAATGATGGGCAACCCTGCAGAGTCCTGCTGTGATTCTGGACTGCAAATCCTAGAGACCTCAGAGGCAGCAGGCAGAGGAAGTGAATGTCTGTCCAGTTGTTTCTCAGTTTTATCTATGGTTACCATATCTCAAGGTCCAAAAACAGAGGAGACCTAGGGGAGAGGGGCAGGGGAAATATGATCGTAGAAGGAGCAAGTGGCATGCTGGTGCCCTGCCCCTGCCCATTCTGTTGTCCCTTACTGACAAGCCCCAGCCCCCCACCCCAGCCCTGCTGTGCCCCTCACTCCCAACCTGCAGCCCTCTGGCGCTGCCAGTGCCCCACAAACCCAACCCACAGTCACCCTCCTGTGCCCCTCACTCCTGATCCACAGCCCTTCTCCCCACACCAGCCCTATCATTGCCTGTCACTCCTGACCCACAGCCCCTGCCCCCCAGACCTGCCAGTACCCCTCACTCCCAACTCTCAGTCCTCTCTCCTGCCAGCTGTGCTGGTTCCCCTCACTCCTGACACTCTGTGCTCCCTGCTGCCTCTGATCACCCACCCTCTGCTTCCACCAGTGGAGCAAAGCAAAATAATGAGTTCAGCTCCCAATCATGCATTCTGGAAACTGCAGTTCTACCTAGCGGCAGCCATGTTGAAAACAGACTGGGGAGGAAATCCTGGACCTTTGCTCACATTTTAAAAAGCTGCCTGGATGCAGCACAGGGGGACAAAAAAGAGGACATGTCTGACAAAACCTGGACGTATGGTAACCCTATTTAATCTCTGCAGCTAAAACTAACCTGCAAAGACTGAATTAACTCAGCCTTGGGCTTTCTGTACATAGCCTGAGAGGAACAGACTTAGCCTTTGGCAATCATGTAATAACTCTTGTGCCAGTTGTACTCTCTGGATAATGCTTTGACCTTGTTAAACACTCTTTGTCTGGGATGGCAAACTCTTCAACTAGGCTAAATCCTCAGTGGGGCTGGATGGAGAGAGCCAAAAGGTGCTTTTGTTCTTTTGGATCTTTACAACCCCCAGCCAGGTGGTGATTAATCTAACATCCCCACTTACAGGAGCATGAACCAGTACAATGGGGTCTAAGCTTCAGCTGGAGCCTCTTGATACCACTGTAATGCAGCTTGTTCCAGTGAGAGGCGTTCCAGTTTTGGGCTCCACAATTCAAAAAGGATGTGGAGAAGCTTGAGAGAGTCCAGGGAAGAGCCACACACATCATCAGAGGTCAGGGAAGCAGACCCTAAGATGACAGGCTGAGAGCCCTGGGGCTCTTTAGCCTGGAAAAGCGCAGCCTCAGGGGTGATCTGATGGCCACCTATAAGTTTATCAGGGGTGACCACCAGTCTCTGGGGGAATGTTTGTTCACCAGAGTGCCCCTAGGGATGATGGCTAGGTTGAATGGTCATAAACTACTACAAGACCGTTTCAGGCTGGACATAAGGAAGAATTTCTTTACTGTCCGAGTCCCCAAGGTCTGGAACAGCCTGC
>JAGPOW010001890.1:605703-671754 GCA_030014935.1 Caiman crocodilus | reverse complement strand
CCCCTCGTCCAAGTCAGCGATGAAGATGTTGAACAGCGCAGGCCCAAGGACTGAGCCCTGGGGAACCCCGCTACTAACATCTCTCCAGGTCGAGTACGATCCATCCACCACCACTCTCTGGGAGTGCCCCGCCAGCCAGTTTCTGACCCGCTCAACTGTGTATTAATCCACTTAATAAAGGATGGGTTGTGTGGCTTTGCAGAACAAAACTTCTGCTCAGCAGAACAGGCCCTACTAGGGCCCTACTAGGGCCTGCAGATGGCAACATTGACTGGTGAATGAAGCTTTGTGCTTGGAACATGCCTGCCCAACATCCTAACCCCTTCAGTGGTTCATTCCCCTCATGGGATATGAAGGAATTTGCTCTAGGAACAGAAGTGAGGCCATTAACTAGCAGTTGTTACTAGAATTTATTATGGGGCCTGAACAGCAGCTGTGCATTGGCAACAACATGCTAAGTAGAAGAGTTTCATGTAGGTTTAACTGCCAAGCTATTAATCACAAGCCCCCTATTTTGATCCCGATATTAGGATTCTCTCCGACAAGAGTTCTTCAAACAGAACAGAGCTAGGCACTTCTAAACAGGCTGGTCCAAAGCTCAATTCACATCCTAATTATTGCAAACCCAGAGACTTGAAGCCTGATGCCCCACTGTTGTGCATCCCAAAGCATTAGTTAGATGAGTACAAAATGTGGATATGAAAAGTAACCAAGTCAACACAGCAGTTGCACTCACTCTGCCCAACTGCAAGTGACTGTAAGACGTGAAACTCAAAGGAACCTGGCTTCTGGTCTACAAGGACAGAGTGGGATTTTCTTTGACGGTGTTTTAGATACGGAGGTAGGGCAAGCTACAGCTGGCTCCCACCAATCTTCCTTCGAGCTGCAGCACCACTTGCCCACTGCAGTAACCACTAACCACTTCTAGAACAAAATGCAAATCTCGTTAGCTTCCCAGCCCTAATTTATTCACCCAAAGATGTGCACACATCCCACGCCCTGCCACTCACACATGCACTCATGTGAAGCAGCCAGAAGCAGGATGACACCCAGCAACATCACACACTTAGTGTTCCCATCCATGTATGCTCAGTGATATAGCGTGTGAGCACACACACAGTCATATACTATGCTCCTGCATATGCAGACATGCTCATTTCTCTCCAGTGCAAAGAGAACCGTACTGCAGGAACAGGAACAGGAGTGTAGTGTAGAGAGGCACCAAATTCGTTTTAAAACCAATGATGTTGGGTGCTTGTAGCCACCGCAGCATGGAAATCAGCACTGGCTAATTTGCCTACATTGATGCATCTGCTCATTAATACATACACAAATGAATCACACTATGTTTGTTCTACAGGTTGGGGAGTAAGAGGAAGTGTGTCACTGGTATGTCTACTTCTTAATAGGAAGCCCTCTGATTCAGTGGTAATGGTGGGTGCTAGTGGATAGAAAAAGAATCCAAATAGTCCCTAAAAATGTATTCAATTCTCATTTAATCTTGCATGCTTCAAGATGCTTATTTTTAGCCCACTCCTTCCAGCCAACTGCTCCGTCTTTTGCCATAAGGGACACCAAGCACATTCTCCTAACAGAAAACAGCTTTGGAGATGTAACTTCTGATTTAGAGAACTGTCTGATCATCACCATCACACCAGGTACACAGTGGTATAACTCTGTTACCTCTATTGACATCTAGTTCTCACCAGTGAACCAAGGGTGGTATTATACCCAGCGTGTGAAATGGTTTGACATAAAGGGTGATCAGTGTAGCTAAATTCCATGGTATATAAACACACCTTTTATCACTGCTGCACATAATGATAAATGCACTCCAGCCTGCCACCCTAGGCATGTGACACAGTTTATTTAAGCACCATCGGGGTGCACCCAGAGGCAAAAACAAATGGTAGCATTGCATATCCCTTTCTGGAAATGCGATACCTAAGTGCAGCCACATGTCCCAGTTGGAATCAAGGTCCCCTTGTGCTAGGCACTGAATACTTACACAGTAAAGCTGTATCTACCTGGTACAGTGCAGTGCCATGGAGAGATACCTGACCTAGCTCTGAATAAGCTACCTTGTGTGCCAGAAACAGCATAGCTGCATGAGCATGTCATGGCACCTGGACTAATGGTCTCTGCTGAGAAGCAGGATCTGTATAATTGGCTTGGCTGTATCCATGATGTGCTGCATAACACTGGGAACATGTGCTTTAAGAGAGAACCTTTGCCCTGGGGTGCTGATGATGGCCTTTTGTGGGTATTATTTGTTGCAGGAATTGTTCAAAGGGCACGTGGGCTCTTTGTACTCCTTAGCTGCCATCAAATAGGCTCTTATACCTTGCATTTTCAAAGCCAGAAAGGATAGCTTTCCCATTACTGCTGTGTTTTCCTTGGATGGGTGTGCGTGCACAACAGTCCCATACAGAGCTCATTATTTTCTTCTCTCATTTGTGAGGCAATAACTCCCACGCAGGAAAAAGGAAGCATTTTTTTAACAGATACTGCAGCCACTTCCTTTAAAAGCCCTTCAGCTAGCTTGCTGTGTGCAGGCAGAAAGGCAGAGCAGCTTCTGGTCTTCTCATTACAATTGCTTTTTGAGCTCTGCTCCCTACATCTGCAGGGACATGTTCCTGGCTGTTTTTCCTAACAGGAAGGTCCTAGAAGCACTCGGGCTTTGAGCTCCACTGCAGCCTCAGCTGTCTGCTCCAGGGCCCTGCCCACAGCCATCTTATGTCCCTCTGTCAGTCTGTGTCTTTCCTCCTCTCTCAAGCCCGCTCCAAAAGTGTGATGACTGGTGATCCCATGGCATCCTGCCACAGACCGGCCTCCAACAACCCACTGGAGCGGCCCCTGAAGATTGGCTGGCTGAAGAAGCAGCGCTCCATTGTCAAGAACTGGCAGCAGAGGTACTTTGTGCTGAGGGGCCAGCAATTGCTCTACTACAAGGATGAGGAGGACGTCAAGCCCCAGGTACAGTGAGTGAACACACTGCTTCCTAGGCTAGTCCTGTGTTCCCTTGAGACTCCCCACTGTTGTGCCCCGACTCCTAGGATACCAGATAAGGATATGGCCAGGAAAGGTTCAGAAAGGAGAGGAATACTGGGGGCATTTTGGTAAAGAGGAGGCAGTAGAAGAATTAACTGTGGCTTTATGGTTCTATGGCTCAGCCAGTGGCTTTAGTGCCTCAGTGGTCTCATGGTAAAGCCTGTCCATACAGCATCAAGGAAAGGAGGGACTTTGGGCAGGGTATGAAAATAGCTCTAAGGCTGGGGGGAGCTCCGGAGCAGTGTCATTGAGGATGCTGTTGTCATTGAGATATGGGATGATGAGAGTTTTAGCTTCTGATTAGGAAAGATTTTATTTTAGGGGGATATTTTCAGAAGACTCTGAAAGTGTGGGACATGCCATAAACATGAGGAGCTAGAGAGAGAGCCAAGCTGAATGCAATGCCCAGGTTATAGGTCTGAGAGGGGCAGAATGGTATTTTGACCATCATGATCAAAAAAAGGGAGTGAGTGGAGGGACTGAGAAGGGAAGGTTAAGAGCTGTGTCATGGTGAAATTGAGTGACAGCTAGACCTAAGCAGAAGCCCTCACTAAAGCCCAGCCCCAGCTCCAGCTCTGGGGTGCTTCTGTTGCAGGCTTTAAGCTCAGACTGAGCAGCTATGCAAGACTTGTTCTCTTTGAACAGGGCTGGGGGTGGGCAGCAATATAGAACAAATTATGCAGCTGCACTTTCAAGCAAGGCTCCATCTTTGGAGGAAATTTCTGGATCTAATCCCAGAGTCTAGAGCTGTGGGCATAGTGTGGGAAGCTGCCTTCCTAGGTGAGAGTGAGAAAGCTTGAGACAACTGGAGGAGGTGGCAGGAGGGAATCCAGCCTCCAGATGCACAGGAAAGTTGTACTGTACAATCCTGCAGAGAGCAGAGCTCAGTTATTGGAACAGGTATTCCTGCAGAAGCAGGGCCTGTATTAAGGTTTGCGTTACACTGGTTCTTCTCACTCCCAGCTCACTGAAGAGTGTATTGCCATAGAGAGAAAATGAGAAGGAAGCTTAATAAGGTGTTTGTAGAGTGTGTTTATGCTATGTCACTTATCTGGCATCCTTCTCCACCTCCTTCCAGCCACATCCTTTGCAACAAACAAGAGTGGTATTAACAACAGCTATTTCTGTGGGTTTCTTAAATGGCCATGCTTGGATGGGTCAGGCATTTCCCTTCAACAACTGCAGGCTAGAGAGGACTTCCTGCTGGCTAGTATCTGTACAGCTCCACTGACTGCAAAGGACCTCTATGCTATAGATCTGCTATGGCTTGTGTCAATGGCAATAGTTCCAATGGAGAGTCACCTCTTTGCAGGATCTGGAATATAGCCCAGAGCTTTTCCTTTCAAGGAGCAGCCTGGTTGTTCCAAACTAGGTCTTTGGAACTGATTATCATTCTCATCTGTCACTTGTGTCATCCATACTCCCAGGTCAACATAGCATGCACATGGCTCTGCCTCCTTCATTAGCTCCACTTTGTACATGCATAGCGAGTCCATTTCTGGATTCAGACACCCAGGCTTTTGATCCTCTTAAAGCAGGTACCATCCTCTCCCCAAACTAGGGGGACCTGCCTCCTGTTCCGATGGATATAGAATGGGGAGTGACAGGCTAGACTGCAGTACTGCAGAGAAGGACCTAGGGGTTTCAGTAGACAATATGCTGAATATGAGTCAATAGCATGCTCTTGCAAAGGAAGCAATTCTTTCACACTATTCCACATCGGTGAGACCTTACCTGGAGCATTGTGTCCAGCTTTAGGTCCCACATTTCAAGAAGTTTGGAAAGAGTTTAGTGCAGAGCAACAAAAAAGATTAGCGGCCCAGGAGGCAAAATTTGTAGGGGAAGAACTAAGGGTACTGAGCTCGGAGAAGAAAAGATGAGGTGGAATTTAATAACAGTCTTCAAATACCTGAATGGTGATTACAGAGAGGATGAAGATGGGCTTTTCTCTATGGTCCTAAGAGCCAGGACTAGAAGCAATGGCCTCAACTTGCAGTAGGAAAATTAGGGGAATTTTGGAGATTAGGAAGAAATTTCTGACTATGAGGGGAGTCAAGTACTGAAAGAGGGACACTGTGAAATTTCTCTCTCTCTAGAAGTTTTTTTTGAGAGCAGGTTAGACAGACACTTGGCTGGAACAATTTAGTCAGGGATGATCCTGCCTTTTGCTGGGAGATCAAAGAAAGAATCTGGTAACGTCAAGAATTTAGTATGAGAACCCATTTTGTATGGAGATCTTTTTCAATTAAAAGGTTCTTAGGCAAGCTGTGACTAAAGAATTTCAGATTCTGGGAGGCAGGGCAGTACTACATATACACTGTGTGTTTGGGACACATTTGACTCGTACCTGGGAAACTTAGTTCCTCTCCCAGGTCCTTCACTGGCTTGTTGGGTGACCTTAGCTTCCTGAGCCCCAGTTTCTCCATCTGTAAAATGGGGAATAAAGCTACTGAAATCATTGGTAAAGCACATTGAGATCTAAAGGCAAAACATGCACTATGTAAGAACTAAATATTCTTATTAGGAGTTCGCTGTGTTCAAGCATACAGACTTTCCAGAGCTACCTAAGGACTTTAGATGCACCCTTTCCATTATATTTGAAAAAGGAACCATGCATTTAAGACTCCTGTATGTCTCAGACTGGAGCTACAGCCCCTCCTGCTTGGATCACACAAGGTCACAAGGCTGATCCTCACCAGCAGTCTGAGCAAGGTCAACTGGTAAAGCAGAGACAGATTCCTCCATTTCCAGCTATAGTATCACTTCATCATACACCCCCTCAAAGCTCGTTCGTGCTGACTCACTCAGTTGTTTAGACATCAGAGACCTCATGTTTTTTGGCCAAAGGACACATTCGTTTTTTGGTGACACTATGTGATCTGATGAAATGGAACTAGAAGTCACGAGCATGATGCTCCCTGTGATACCAAGCAACCAAACCACGGCAGCCTGTGTTGTAACGTGACATAACTGACTCAGGCCCTTTGAGGGTGACGCTGGCCTAAAGACCTCCGTGATAAGCATCTTGAGGCTACTACTAACTGTTACACAGCTGCTTTGAAAGAAGGGGTGATGGATCTAGGCCTCATTTTCAGTGGAAAGGCATCCAGGGCATACAAAAGACCCCCACCCACTCATTGCAGTATCAGCATGGAGGCCAAGAGCTGGGTAGCCGGAAGATCTGTCTCTAATTTCTAGCTGTTTTTCAAACAAAGATGGGGTCTCAGTGATGTCTCTGTGTGAATGGAGCTTGTGTTGACCGTGTGCTCTAATGAGCCTCATCAGTAAGGGCTGTCAGAACAATGGGGTGGGGGAAATGCTGTTTTTAATAGGCTTGTTTTTGACAGGCCCCTGCTTGTTTTTCACCAAGATGATTCAAACCAATTCTCATTTCAGTTCAAATAGAAAGTAACTCAGCCAAAATGCTCTTGGGTTTTTGCAACTCCACTTTTCTTCCTATTCCCCATTCCAAGTAGGAAAAATACAAGAATTGCTCTCTTTGGTTTCAGGGCTGCCTGTTTCTCCAGGGAAGCACTATCAAGGAGGTAGCCACCAACCCAGAGGAAGCAGGGAAGTTTATCTTTGAAATCATCCCAGGTGAGCACCAAGTTCCAATTTGGAATAAAGGATGCTTAAGTGTAATTTCCATAGCCAGACATTCTTCACTTCTTGTCCTAATCTGGTAGAAAATTTACCATATTGCACCCATAGTTTGCTAGTTTTACCAATGGCTAAAGGAATTCCTTTATAGTATATACACATATGGCCAGATTTTTTTTCTCCTTTATACCAGTATAAGTCAGGTGCATCTCCACTGGTGTCAGTGGAACAGTACTGATGTGGAAATTCAAGCTCTCCTTTGTAAGTCAGTTTGAAAGGTACACATTGCAAATGCCAGCCTCCATTGTTACCTTTGTTTCTATTCCTGCATAGAGTTCAGAAGGAAACTGGGATAAATCTTCCTTCAGCCACGAGGTTAAGCAACTTTATCTTCAGTCCATTTACTTGTTGGAATGCTTTATATTGCTGGAGAAATGGTATAAACAACATGCCTCTGTGAGGCACTACTTCATTCTACAGCTAGATAGAGATTAATAAGATAATGGGTTTCTCTCTTTTGAAGGGGAAGACATAGCACTTTTTATCTTAAAAAAAAAAAAATCCAATGCAGGTCTGTTTTCCTTCCCCCAATTCGCTTTATGGCAAATTATTTCTGCAGGCATCTCAGGAGACCAGAATCGACCAGGGCAAGATTCCTATGTGCTAATGGCCAATTCCCAGTCCGAGATGGAAGAATGGGTTAAATCAATCCGAAGAGTATTGGGATCTCCATCTGGAGGTAAATGGGAATGGGAATAGCACTTCGAGGGGCTCTTTAATAACTGCATCTCATGGTTCTGCAGCATCTCATCCAAGGGGTTTTAGTTGCTTTATCTATGGTTTAATTGAGCCATGCAGCACCCTTGTGAAGTCAGGAAGTTATTGCATCTGGAATGTGGAAGAGTGGCATACTATCATTTGTGCATGTCATGGCATGGGGTCCCTAGGGATGGACATGATGACCCTAGGGCTTTGTGACCATGCCTGCTCTGCCCTGCAGGCACCTTCTAATCTTACCAACAACATCTTGTTGGTTGAAATAATAAGTTGGGAGGTTGGCCATGAGTTTGTGTGATCACAGTCCTGCTGAACCCTACTAGATCCTGCTGATCTTGAATCCCTTGCTGTGTCTCACTCAAAGTCAGTGCCTCTTGAGACACCCTAAACCTTATGGGCTAGGTGCATGGCCCCAAAACTGCCCCTTTACCATACCCTGTGCCTTGCTAATTGTACTTAAAAACAGTCCCTCTTGATGAGGCTGCAGTCTAGCTCAGCCTCCTGTTGTCACTGCTCCATTGGCCCCAGTAGCAGCATCCTCTTGTGCTGGGGTCCTTGCCTCCACATCATCTGGCACTGAGGTCCCTTCGGTCCTAATGAGTCCTCCTCTTCTAATAGCCTCATCCCAGTCCACCAAATTCAGATAACAACATAAATTCAAGCCCCTGGGCTATAACATAACAGCAAAAATCTCATTGAAGATCATACTCTGCCCCTTCTAAGAAGTCAAGCTTTTCCCTCAACAATGTGTGCCTCCTAGCCCCAGATACTTAGGAGCTCCTAGAGCCCATTAGTCTTACCAGCAGCAGAAAAGGCAACTAAGCATCTCTAAGTAGCATTACTGCAAAAGCTCATTCCCTTTGGCTCCTGATAGAAAACTAACTTCCCACCAGCCCTGGGGCTTATATGTGCCCAGGGCCCTTTTCCTGCCAGTCAGCTGGCCAGGTGCAGGTGACAGCTAATACCCTGATTAGCCTGCTGGCCAGCAACCTGCAGCTGTGGAGCCCTGCCTAGCTCTCAGGGCAGCTGAGCTAAGCTGCCTCTGCTCTTGAAGGAGCAGGCACACCTTACTACCCTACAACATAGTAGTACTTAGAAATCCACAAAATGGCCTTGCTTTCTAAGAAAACGGTAGCCCAACATGAGAAAGGCTCTCTGGACCTGATCTGGAGTCCATGTGAAAGATTCCTTTTGGCTTGGGCAAGTGCTTGGCATCAAAAATTAGTTGCTTTCAACACTGGCATCCTTTCATCAAGGAGTAAACTCCTCTGTGACAGAGCACTGGCCTGGAAGTCAGGAGGTATAGATTCTATTTCTGACCTGGACAAACTTTGTCACCATTCTGTGCCTCAGTTTACCCTTCCATCCTCTCTGATCTTTTTAAAGAGTAAGAAGCTGGGAACAAATTAACAATCTGTACTGATGCCAATGCAAGTCAAGTGAGGTTTGCCTGCTACCATAACTAACAGTAGATGGAACGACTTATGGCTGTTATTGCCAAGTGTTGGGCAGTGCTTAAACAACCTGGCAACCCCCAATGACAATGGCTTTGTGACAAAAAGCATCTTAGAGGGGAGGACTAGTCTTACCCCTGGTGGAGAAAATGCTACCAAAAAGTTGTGGAACTGAAGTCTGATCTATGATAAGGTACACTGGGCTCTTTATCCCTGGTCGGCAGCCAGTTTAAGAGTGGAGCCCTGATAGATGGAAAAATGGATGATCTCCTTTGTTTTGACAGTTCCTGCAGCCAAACTGATTCCAAATGTATTGGCACCTGCCTTTCCTTTGGATTAAGCCAGCAAAGCTGAGAAGGTGACACTGGCGTGTAGGTAGCTCAGTGTCTCCATATATGCTGCCCAGCTTTGTTTTATCTGTTAGCTAAGTTTTACATTCAGTAAGCTGATGTCTCGCTCGGCATCATTCTATTGTCTTGTGAGATGGACAGATGCCTACTACTAGTAGGGGATAGAGCCTGCTTTTAACTTCTTAAGTATATAGCACTGAATGCTATGGAGCCTTAGTCTGGAATTCATCTGCCACTCCAATGCAAACAACAGTACCCAGACAAGTGCCTTTTGTTTGCAGACAGTAAAGAAATCCTCCACTAACCTGTCGCAGCAGCCCTGCTATGGTTAAGCATAATACAGTGAAATGCTTAACTGCTGGTTTCAGTAGGTGCACCATATTTCACTCAGACAGTCTTAAAAATTTCTGTGCTCATGTAGGGTAGGACTGGTTGTCCAAAACTGGCATGTTTGAGCAAGGGAGATCCCACCATCTCCTCACTACATCATCTGATGTATTTTACATAAAAGCTCCAGCCCAGTTCTCATCTGCACTAAGGAGACTTCACACTATTATGTCAGCTTTTGAGTGAGTGTAAATGTGAGTGGCAAAGTGTTGTACCAGGGCTTCAGCACAGATGAGAATTCAGGCATCTCTCCATTGCCATGTTATAAACTAATGCAAGGCTTAGTGGATTCCCAAGCTCCAACATAGCATTGGAGCAGCATTATTGTCTGTGGAAAGCAACTCTCTGCACACTGTGGAATTTCCTTCCCCCGGTGCTGAAAAATGTCCCACATGACTTGCACATTATTAAATAGCTGCATTATCTGGGTCTGTGGATTTGCTTCATGTGAAGAAAGCAGAGTGGCTGTGCTGAGTGAAATGAAACCTTTTAAAATGCCTCTGCCCCTTGAATGTCTGCCTGAGCCAATATAACACATGAAAGCATCTCTGGGTTGGCTCACATGCTAAGTGGAAATCTTGGAGCCTGCCAGATAGAATGACAGAGAGCGCCGTGTTGGGAGAGGGCTGCATTGTTTTTTCCTTTTTTAAAATCAACTTCCAGGGTATTAACTGAATGGCAGCTGATTATGAGCTATTAAGGGGAAAAAAAAGCCATTGACTCTTACTGTGTTCGATGACAGGTTTATGTTCATTATTTAAAAGCAAAACAGAGTCTTGTGTAAATGAAAAAAAAGAAGAAGAAAACACCACCAGGCAGGTGCTGACAAGTCTTGTGGTTCCAGAAGGGAGGATTTATGAGCACAGTACTGATTTAGAAGAGATAGGGGAATTATTTCAACCTTTGGAGCAAGAGGTGAACACATTACAGGAGCTACTGGGAAGCCAAAATATAGTAGAAGGCAGTGGGACCCTTTGCTGTTAATATTCGGGAGCTGATTGAGTCCAGGACTTCTCTGCTTTTGTTATCATGCCCAAAACACTGAGGAGGAAGAGCTGGGACATGGGCTGCTGCATTTCAGCCTTAGAGCTGCTTTTTTGCTGGGAGTTCAGGAAGAAAAAGCCCTTGCTCCGAAGGACAGGTACTGCCCCCTTTTTAAAAAACAGCAGCTTTATTTACATCAAGGACATCACCCTGGGGAAGACTGGAGCCCGTCACTAAACTGGTTTGCTTCTATATTTTAGTTTTAGAGCCCTCTATTTAATTAATGGTATTTCTTCCCTGAATAAAAGTAAGGTAGGTGCATTAATAAACTCCATGTGAGCCTGGCAGTATGAATCTGTGTGCTTCATTCAGCATGGCTCTCTTACTTGATGTTATATTTTGTAAAAGTTGCTAGTAGCTCAGTTTACAGAAGCCCTGAGCCACTGACTTTGAATGGAGATCTGGGTGCTAAGCACCTCTTAACATTTCTGTCAACTCCTAGATTCCTTGTTATGTGTGCATTAGATACAAGGGAAAGAAGGATCATATCTCCATCCATGCACATTTATATTCTCCGTATTCATTCTTGGCTTCCCTCAGCCTTTTCCTTCTGTCTGCATCTCTGCCATGTCTCAGATTCCCGCTATCTAAAGAAGAGGCAAAACTTGTTTAATACAAGAGTGTTGTGAAAATAGTTAATATTTGTATAATGCTTTGATGATGTGACATTTTACTGTTATTGTGGAGAAGTGTTTAGTTAGGTTCGTTTCACGTATGCGAAAGTTCTTTTTTCCTATCATGTCCTCAATACTTCCTCCGAGTTACACTCCTAGTTTTTCAACTTACATATATCCCACAAGTGTTTAGGAGAAAGAGCATGTCATATTTATAAAATGTTTGAGACAAAGCATTTGATAGTGAATAATACAAGACAATCTCCACATCCCACAGCAAATTAACTTTATCAGCTGCTTGTTGTGCAGTGTTGAGGGGTCATGTAGAGAGCAGAACCTAAGCATAAAAGAACCTGGAAAATGGTCCACATCCCACAAAAATGGGGAAGTTTTTTCTCAGTCCTCATTTCTAGCCTTAATGCTAGGGTTTTCTTTAAGGAAGATGCTCAGGAGAAGTTTGCAACAGGCAGGCAGGCAGACTGATAAGCATCAAGGAGACTGCTCCATGGTATAGATTTGCATGATTCAGTGTATTGTTTGGGTTTTGCCTCTATTTCTGAAGCACCTGGTGGCAGACCAGACGGATCACTGGCCTGGTCTGGGGTGTCTGCTTCTAAATTTAAAGATTGTAGAGGCCAGATTTTCACTCCCTATAAAATCAAGCATAATTCTCTCAGTCAGGGAGCCTGAGCTAAGTAACTGGCTCCATATTTTCATCTGGAAACCAAACTCACATTTAATTACACCAGTTTTGCTTCAAAAGCTGTTCAGGTAATAGCAGTACAGCAGAGGCATAGGGATAAATCCTAGAGGAGCTTCTGTGCCCTGATCCTTCCTTGAACTTGTTTTTTCTTCCATCCAGTGGTGTTTGGCCAGCGCTTGGCTGAAACTGTGACGTATGAACAGAAGTTTGGGCAGTACCAAGTCCCCATCCTGGTGGAGAAATGTGCGGAGTTCATACGGGACCATGGCATGAATGAGGAGGGCATCTTCCGACTGCCTGGGCAGGACAACCTGGTGAAGCAGCTGCAGGAAGCGTTTGATGCTGGAGAGCGGCCATCTTTTGACCGGTAATGTTTATATTTCCTGATGCCCTGCAGCTATGTGCTCTTTCTGTTGACTTGAATGGTTATGCAGTGCACTAGCCTGGGGATCCTCAGTGGAGAAGTAGGTAAGCGCTTGCTCATTAAACAGGAAAAGGGGGTTGAAAAAAAGGCTAAGCTCAATGGTAATCTGAGGCATGGGTGGCAGTAGGGCTGGTAAGGGGTAAGTGGGATGCTGAGCAAAGAACCCCAGACCATGATGGCTGCTGCTTAAAACACTGCCTACTGGGGAAGTGACTACAGCCGAGGCCCCCTCTTTAACTACATAAGAAGTGCCTTGCTAGTTTTCCCCAAGACTTTGCCTTGACAGTACCTCCATCCAGAGCAGGAGAAGCCAGCCCTAGGGAGAGTTCTGCCACGACTGATTGCTACTGACTGTAATTGCAGCTTGAGTAATGCAGATACATATCCATCAGGGATTTGGCTGAGACCCATAAACTCATTCCACAAAGGGCCCCAATCAGCATGAGGCATGGCCCCATCATGACGCAACCAGGGAGTTGCCAGCGTAGAGAGCTGGAATTGTGGTGTTGTTGACTTCAGTGTGACTAACAGGCTCTCATCCATGGCTCCTCTCAGTGGGAAACCAGAGAGATTGGTGAAGTGGAAGTGAATTGGGGATTGAAACTAAGCTCAGTGGAGAGGCCAAAAAAATGTTGATCTCCTATTCCATTCCCTGCAAATCTTTTAAGTTTCCTATTCTCACCATGCCCAGTTCCTTTTCTCACTGATCTTCCCCTACCAGGAAGCCTAGAAAGATAAGAAGACCTAACGTTCCCTTGCTTTTAGAGCCCCAAGTTACTCCCTAGCTACAGTCTTGTCAGAGGCAAATGTGGGAAAGCGGTGCTGTGCCTCTCTTTATAACATTTCCTGAGTGAGCCCATTAGTTTCTGATTGTACCCAGACCTGGTTTCACTTCCTCTCCATCAGCTGCTTTGCCTCATTACTACTCATGTTGCCCACTTGCTTGGAGCTGGTTTTAACCCCTTGTTGTAATTCTAGGTCAAAGGCTTGCTTGCTCTATAACCTTATTGCCCTGCACCTAATGCTATCTTTGCATGCCAGTGCAAAATACTAGCAAGTCAGAAAGCAGCAGATTTGAGCCCCTAGCTCCACCCTGGAGTCACCCTAGGTGCAGGGCCAGCCAGAGGCATTTTCATCTGGTTTTGCTCTCCGTGTGCATGTGTGAACCCCACTCCCTACTGCACTTAGTGCGCTGCTCTCTAGAACACCAGCTGCACTAGTGGCTTGGGGCCAGGTTCAAATCCCATTTCTGTCAAGCGCAAAATTCCAATTGACCCTGATGAGAGTAGGATTTAGGGCAATATTTTTAGAAGTGGCTGTGAGCCCAGCTCAAGATACCTTGGACTATATTTCCAAGGGGATAAGGATCTTTCCCACTGATTTCAGCCTACTTAAGGTATCATAAGCTGGGCCTTCCAAAGTGGAGGAGCCCAAAATGAAATACTTACAGTTGAGTCCAGAAACATTTCCTTTCAGAGCTGGGAACTAGACCTCCACTCCAGGACTCCTAGTCCGGTGTTTTGACCATACAGCCCTTTCTATTTACTCCCTCCCTATACATAGAAAAGAAAGTTTGCATAAAGTTAGCTACACAAAACCAGGGCTTATTTAGAATAAGCCATGGGCTGCTCTGAAATTTGAAAGATCCCCATACTTGCTGGTTTTGAAGCCTGGCTTCCCAATGCATTGTTTTTTGGATCTGAATAGCTTCTGCGTTCTGAACTTCTGAATTGCTTCCTGGCTCTTCCATAGCCAGCTGTCCTGTTACAACCTGTGGAGCTTCATTAGGAGTTGAAGCCTTTCTGCCAGACAGTAGTTTGCAATGGGGCATGGAGAAAAGGATCATCTATCTTTTCACAGTGCCATGTGATGTTGGCTTTACATTGGAGGGCCTGGGATAAACATTTCTAAGTAGCCACATGAAAAGGTACTGGATGGTAATACCACTTTGCACTTCTGAAGAGAATCTTTAAGCTCATTACAAATGTTGAGATTGATTCTGCTTGCACTTAAGTCAGTGGCAAAATTGACTTTGAGTGGTATATGATTGTGGCCTTGTTTACATGCTTTTGAGAGTTAAGAAGCAGCACTACCCCAGGAGTGTGGATGCATTTATATTGGTATAAACAGGATTATGCTTGTTTAGCTCTTCCAATCCTGGGAGGAGAATAAGATATACTGGTACAGGATATTTTTACACCTGTTTAACTTCTCTACTCTAATGGTTTTACTGGTACAACTGTATCAGTAAAAAAATCCTCTCATCTAACCAAACTGTTATCGTGTTAGACCTGTGTGTATACCAGGCCTAAGGCTCAGGGCAGGCCTACAAAGGGCTGCCCTTGAACCACCCAAATCCCCTTGCCTCAAAGATAAGTACATGGCTCAGCATTGGCAAGGTCAGTAGCTAGACACATGGGAAGCTGAGACACCAAGTAGTGAGACTGGCTTGAGCATCCTACAGTGAGGCAGTTGCAGAGATAGGAAAAGAACCTACGAGTCACTTGCTCTAGCCAGCTAGTCTAGACTGGGAACATCTACACATGCAGCAGACTGTTCAGTTGTTACTGTGCAGTTTTTTAGTATTTGCTTAAGCAGTATCTGGCGTTACTGGGGAGTCCTGATGCTGCATGGCTGTTTTTAGCAGCTACTGTGCAGTAGCTCACTGCTACTGCATGGGTATCACAGTTTGTGCCCAGCGATGCTAAGTCTTAGTAGCAATGAGCTACAGCGATGTAGCTCACCACTACAGCGACTTACTGTCTCATGTAGTCACTCCCACGGTGTGTGAAAAAGATACACTGCTTATTTAATATATAGCAAATGTAACAAGCACTGTTTAAAGCCTGTTCCAAGGCTCAGTGGTGCATGTACCCAGTGCCATGCCAGCACTGGCCTATGCAATATTAACTAAATTCCTCAAGCAGAGTGTATAAATAGATCAGAATTCCAAAATAGTGACTTAAAAATCCTCTAAAAAACAAGCCTCCAAGGTTGCATGGGAGGTTAAGAAAACTTATTAAAAAATAAATGACTTGAAGGGTTTTGCCGCAAGATTAAAACAATTTCACAACTTCAAGGTAGGTCAAATGAAAGGCCTCCAATCTGAACAATGTCCTTCTTTGACATAATATAAACTTCTTGGTATGCAAAGCTGCAAACATCTGGCCAAACAGAACATGCTCAGTAATTGCTGTCAGTCTTAAAAACCCACAGTGAGCTTTGCCAGCTCTGCACAGGATGGAAAATGCCTGTCAGACATGTGAGTGCAAGAAAATATTTGCCTAAGTAAATGCACAAAATGCACAAAAACATTCATGAGTCAAATGTGTCTGGGTCATAAATGCTGGGGAACTGCCAACCCCATGGTGAAGCAGGGATCTCTGCTAGATACTGTCATTCCTTCCCTTGTCCCACTTGGTACACTCTCAGGTCAGCGGGTACTCCATGGGAGTCTCTGCTTTGGTGCCCTCCAATGGCACTTGCCCCTACAATTTTGTTCTGCCCACTCTATTTAGCTAACTTCTGTTCCTTTATGACCTCTGCTCTCTCATGATGCTGTTTAAGGTCAGAAAACTTCCTCTACTGCTAAATTCCTACCAAACAGCTCAGAATTTCACAAGTGGATTCTTGATTCAGATCTCACCTTTTATTTTATAGAGATACTGATGTACATACAGTGGCATCTCTGTTTAAACTCTACCTGAGGGAGCTCCCAGAGCCAGTTATACCTTGGGTGCAATATGAAGGTTTCCTCTTATGTGGTCAGCTGCTGAATGCAGATGAAATGAAGGTATTCCTAACTTATTTCCTCCTAATTTCATTTTAAATCTATCTTTTAATTTATTTTAAAATAAATAAGTGATTTATGAACCTTAAATATTTCAGATTCAGAGCTTAAATACAGGGCTGGGATGCGCCACCGAAAAAACTTAATACAAAAATGCAAAAACAATAGATACAAAAATGCAAGCAAGCAAATACAAAAACTTGTGACTGTTCCACTTTTGGTATTTCTGCTTTAGCTGAGTTTTTGCAGTTAATGAAAGGAGGGTAAAAAAATACCAGAGGAAGGAAGTGCAACATCCTGCAGTTCTCATGTCACTAAAGAGAGAGTGTAGCTGGTAGGAGAGCTGTAGGGTGAGTGAGAAAGGAGACAGGGAAAAGAAAAAGGCTGAAGAAATGCAAAAAATAGATGGGAACAAAGCCTTGGAGAAGCTTACATGAGTCACAGTGAAGAGAACTTTCTTAGCAACTGCTTCCCAACAGAAAAGCTCATGAGAAGCAGAGTAGGAGGGCCATGAGCCAGAGTGAAGATCCAGGCAAATTACTGCAGTATGTACATCTAAGCACACAGCTTCTCTGTTTGAGAGCTGAGGGAGCCCATGGGTCTGAGATACAGAGAAGCTGTAAACTCATAGTTTCCCATAAACATTAGAATTGCTCAGATAGGTATATAGGGACTGCTGTACTGGATCACACTAGCAATCTATCAGCATCATCCATCATACTACTGCTAATACGGTGTAGAAGTCCTCGATCTGAGGAAAGCTGACTTTGACAAGCTCAGGAGACTTGTTGGTGAGGCCCTAAGGGACCATGACCCCAAGGGGAACTCAGGAAGAGTGGCTGCTTCTTAAGGGAGCGATCCTCGATGCACAAGCTAATGTTACTCCGTCTTGGAGGAAGGCAGCAAAAGGGCACAGTAGCCCCTTGGCTCTCCAGGGAACTAGTAGACCTCCTGTGGCTAAAAAGAAAGGCCTACAAAGGATGGAGGATGGGATCCACCTCCAAAGAGAAATATTCCGCACTGGTTTGGTCCTACAGGGAGAGAACCAGGAAAGCCAAGACTGTGACAGAACTCCAGCTAGCTACAAGTATCAAGGACAATAAAAAGTCCTTTTTTAGATATGTGGGGTGACAGAGGAAAAGCAAGGGCAACGTTGGATCCCTGCTAAACCAGATGGGACAACTGACAACTGATACCCAGGAAAAAGCCAACCTATAAAATGGGTACTTTGTGTCAGTCTTTCATCGGTCCCATGGGACGCCCATGCCTGCTATGGGTCAGGGAAGTCCGGGTGAGGGTGATCCCCTTCCCTCCATTAATGCTGACTTCATGAAAGAACATCTTGAGAAGCTGGATACCTTCAAGTCAGCCGGCCCTGACAATCTATACCCCAGGGTACTCAAGGAACTGGTGAGCATCATAGCCCAGCCCTTGGCACGGATCTTTGAGAACTCCTGGTGCTCTGGTGAAGTGCCTGATGATTGGAAGAAGGCCAATGTGGTGCCTATCTTCAAAAAAGGGAGGAAAGTGGATCCATCAGAATACAGGCCCATCAGCCTGACCTTTATTCTGGGGAAGGTTGTAGAAAAGATTATTAAAGAGGACATTCTCAACAGACTGGCCGATGACAACATCCTGAGGGATAGCCAGCACAGGTTTCTTATGGGTAGGTCTTGCTTGACCAATCTTATCTCCTTTTATGACCACATGACCTATCACGTGGACAAGGGAGAGGAGATTGACATCATATATCTTGATTTAAAAATAGCCTTGGATCTGGTATCCCATGATCACCTCTTGCCAAAACTGGCCAACTGCAGCCTTGGGTCCACCACAATCCGCTGGTTGGGGAATTGGCTCAATGGTCAGACCTAGAGGGTGGTGGTTGATGGAAGTCCATTATCATGGTGCCCTGTGACCAGTGAGTCCCCCAAGGCTCTGTCCTTGGACCCATGTTGTTCAACATCTTCATTAATGATGTGGACGTTGGAGTCAGAAGTGGACTGGACAAGTTTGCCGATGACACCAAACTCTGGAGTAAAGCATCCACACCTAAGGGTGGTCCAGGCTGACCTTGACAGGCTCAGGAAATGGGGAGGTGAGAACCTGATGGTGTTTAACCATTGACACACATTGAAAAATGCAAGGTTCTCCACCTTGGGAGGAAACACCTGCAGCATCTTTATAGGTCCGGCAGTGCTACGCTGGTTAGCACTAGAGATGAAAGGGACTTGGGGGTCATGACTGACCACAAGATGAACATGAGCCTTCAATGTGATGCTGCAGCTAGCAAAGCGAGCAAAACACTGGCTTGCATCCATAGATGCTTCTTGAGCAAATCCTGGGACGTCATTCTCCCGTTGTACTTGGCCTTGGTGAGGCCACAGCTGCAGTACTGTGTCCAGTTTTGGGCTCCACAATTCAAAAAGGATGTGGAGAAGCTTGAGAGAGTGCAGAGGAGAGCCATGTGTATGATCAGAGGTCAGGAAAGCAGACCTTATGACAACAGGCTAAGAGCTATGGGACTCTTCAACCTGGAAAAGCACAGGCTCAGGGGTGATCTGATTGCCACGTATAAGTTTATCAGGGGTGTTCACCAGTATCTGGGGGAATGTCTGTTCACCAGACCGCCCCAAAGGATAACAAGTTTGAATGGTTATAAACTCCAGCAAGACCGTTTTAGGCTGGACATAAGAAAGAATTTCTTCACTGTCCGAGCCCCCAAGGTTTCGAATAGCTTGCCACCAGAGGTGGTTCATGCACCTACATTGAATGCCTTCAAGAGAAATTTGGATGCTTATCTTGCTGGGATCCTATGACCCTAGCTGACTTCCTGCCCTTTGGGCAGGGGGCTGGACTTGATCTTCTGAGGTCCCTTCCAGCCCTAATGTCTATGAAATCTATGAATATACCCATAGAAAGAGAGAGACATTTCCTGGTTGACATTTCCTGACTTTTAGTATTTTGATTAAGCTATGTGAGCTTTTTGGGGCATGGGCCATCATTTTGTTCTGTGTTTTTGTGTTTTGCACAATGGGGTTCAGGTGATTCTTGTAGGTTGTTTCATGTTGGGATCATTTAGGATAAAAGGTGCCATATTACAAATAATTTGATCCAGTAAATGCAGTATGTATGCAGAGTATGTGTGGTCAAATATCAAGAGCTCAATCCACTGGAGAATCACTGGAAATCTAACCATAGGACCTGCTGAGCCCCGAGCACTTCTGAAAGATCTGGTCATTTATTTGCTGCTAAAATGGGAGCTGACCTCTGCTGAAAATCTAGCCCTGCTGGAAATTTTGCATCTTGGCAACCCAGGCTTAGTCAGGTACTAGTACTTCCAGGCTAAGTACAGACAGTCAACAAGCCCAAGGCTGAATCGATTTAATCTTCATAGTCTAAGCTTCATAGATAGAAGCAAGTGAACAGACATTCACTTTTAATTCCTGAAATGCAGCCACATGCCTGCAGTGGGTCAGGTCAGAAGCCAGGGGGCACTAAAGCATGCCTCTCTGCTGGCCTAGAGCACACATCTTGGACCAAAGTTGCCTGCCCACCCTGTGGGGGAGGTGCATAGCATCCTGGGATGCTGGGGGGGCTATGAGTTAACTTGAGACTGGAGGGGATCTGGGATAGAAGTTCAATAAACCAATTAACCTAAATCAGTTAAGTCCATCCAGGTTTATTGGTTTCAGTAACTTTGAAAATGGTTTATACACACTGAACTTCTGTTGTGTTACAGATCTGAACCAGCTTCAAATCACTTACATTGGTTTGCGTGCAATTTCTGTCCCTAGCCCTAAAGATAGAATGAGAAATTGAGTGAGCTTATGGAGGGTTTCGATTTCATGTATATACATATGAATCTTTACCAAGCAATTCTTAAATTGTCTTCAGGGTCATCAGGAGTTAGAGAAGCAACTGTCCCTCCTTCCCCGAGACAATTACAACCTCCTCAGCTATATCTGCAGGTATGTTCTCCCTGTAGCACACACACACACAGTGCAACTTTCATCTTGGTGGCTGGAAACTTATGGGTGAAACCATAACTGGGCAGAAAGGAAACATCAGACTGCCTTGGGATTTTTGCATGTTCCCCTTAAGATTTCAGATGCCAAAGCTGAGTGGGGAGCATCTTTTATAGATCTGTACCAGGAGAGAAGAGATAAATGAATCTAGGAAAAAATGCCTTCCAGATTGCCCCAGGGTTTTCTTACAGTTTGAAATTATAGGCATACGTGCTGAAAAATGGGCTGTAACCACCCTCTTTCATACAAATGCCCCAGGACATAGGGGAAGTCTGAAATCTGACCCTGGATTTGAATCTGAATATTACAAATGGGCAGATCTAGGTTTTGTGGTTTCAAGGATCTTTTAATAGAATATACTTTGAGCACTGGGGCAATTTAGAAATTTCTCCCAAAGCGATCTGGTATGTTAATAGTGTGTTTCCATGTGAAAGCAGTAAGTCAGAGGGAAACTCTCTAGGTTAAATTTAGCTCTGGTAAATGCAGACTTTGTGCTGGCTGCTGGGAAAAACTGAAGGAAATTCTCTGGCCTGTGCCATGCATGAAACTAGATGATTGAATGGCCCTTTCTAGTCTTAAAAGCTAAGGAGTTACTGATTTCAGCAGCATTCTGTGGGCATGTCTACATCTATAATTAGCATGCCTGAATAAACTCCAGTGCAGTTTGCACCGAAGTTTATTGCTCCTGGGCATGCCGTTTGCATATGCTCCCAGGACCGCAGCATGTTGAGCTGGGGCAGAGCAGCCCCAGCTGGCAGGGAGCTCTGGGGGAGTTAGCCAGCAGGCAGCCCCCACACTGAAGCACCTTCATGCTCCAGCCAGGCCCCTCAGTGTCTATACATAAATAACTCCTTCGCAGGATAGCACTTGTGTCTGGCAGTACCGTCCTACATCAATGTTAATTATTTTATTTCATCCTAATAGCATTGCACGTGTAGGTGCTGACGTTTTGCTGCAGAACTAATTAGGCAACTTCACAGTGTCTTGTATAGATGCTCCCAGTGAGTATAATTCTTCCTGGTATGTGCACTCAGATGCTGAGTTATATAAACCAGTGAGAGTCAAAACTGAGGACAGCACCAGCCAAAATCTTACACAGTGAAACTGTTGAGTTTCGCCCAGCCCAACCTGGCCCTGGTTGATGGTTCATTTTTCTCTGGCAACATCATTAAGAATCAAATCAGACTTTGTTTCTTTTTTGTTTGTTCTGAGGGGACATGCCTTCTCGTTGTTTGATAGTTTTGGTTTCTGTAGTGATGCCTTGCAGACAAAGCTCCTGTGTGCACTGCAGTGGAAAGAGCCATGTAGCTAGATTTTTGTATTGGGGATTAATTAGCAGCACAGCTGGGGGATTGTTAGGATTTTACAACCCCACCTTTATAGAGTTTATCTGCAGACTACTCATTGTCCAACTT
The DNA here is from genome assembly GCA_030014935.1 of Caiman crocodilus. NCBI lineage: Eukaryota > Metazoa > Chordata > Crocodylia > Alligatoridae > Caiman > Caiman crocodilus. The sequence goes on along the minus strand of JAGPOW010001890.1, from coordinate 650,117 downwards.
GGAATGTTTTGTGTTTGGATCCTGGCAGGTTCCTACATGAAATACAGCTCAACTCCAGTGTCAACAAGATGAGTGTGGATAATCTGGCAACTGTGATTGGAGTGAATCTCATCAGGCCAAAGATAGAGGACCCTGCTATTATTATGCAAGGTATTATGGATTCCAGTAGCAGTTCAGGCACTCCTCTCTGCATTTAAATGATCCCTGAATCCAGAGTCTTGAAACAATAAACTTAAGTCAGACACATGAAGCCTAAAGTCTATTTTTCCTGGAGAGAGTAGGTTCTGCCCAATAATGTTTAGTTATAATAAGGCAGTCCGGCTATAAATACCTCCAAAATAATAAAACTTAGCACTTACACTGTGCATTTAAAATACTTTATAAAAGTGGGTTAACAGTGTTTTTTGGCCTCTGGCTGAAAGGCTTTGGGGAAGCTGTGTCATTCTTCCTTACCTTTAAAAACACAAGAAACTCATGGAAATAGCAACCAAGCTGACCCATGCAATTGGGAAAGTACATCACAACTAATAGAAAATAGCTTTTGATCTACACAGAGGCAGACCTTTGCTGCAATGTAGTTGGCCTGTATGTTACTTAAGTCCCAATCTCTCTCCAGCGGTGAATTTCACCCAAAGCCCAAATCCCACTCTGCTTTTAATAACATGTATGGTATGGTAGGATAGGAAAAATGTATGCCTGCATGCCCCATTTAAAATAATGGCATGAATTTCTTCCTCATCCTCAAGTGTCATAGGCTGCTCAGCCAGATATGTTACTGGCTTTGGTGTAACCAATACCGCATTTTCCATAATAATCCATAGAAGTAGAACCTGTCTTGGTTTGCTTCAGCTTAATGAATTCCTGGCTCAGTTGCTCAATGAGTTATTCCTCGTTGCTATAGGCCATGTCCCTTTTCTGTTTCAGGCACACCCCAGATCCAGAAAGTGATGACCGTGATGATCAGTGAGCATGCCAATCTCTTTCCCATGTCTAAAGATGTGCCTCCATCTCCACCCATGCAGAAGAATGATTCCAAGAAGGCTCCCATACCACGCAGCTCTGTGGGCTGGGATGCTGCAGAAGACCCACCAGCAGCTAAGCCAGACACATCGACCCAGGGCCAAATGGTAAGACATGATACTATGGGAAATGATCATCAGATGTTTTTTGTAAATGCTCTTTTAATATTAAGGGAGTTTAGGTTGTAGCCTTGTTGATCTAAGGCCAGAGGCAGACAAGGTTCTTTGGGTAAATCTGATATTTTTTTATTAGACCAACTCAAACAGTTGGAAAAATTCTTCTTAGCAAGCTTTTGGATTTAAATACCCATCATTAGGCAGAGGAGGCATCTGCAGTAGGTGTGTGCTTTTCCTGGATGTTCTTAATAGTAAACTTGTTAGAGAAACAGGTAACTTAACTCAAGATTTTCCTTGGAAAGCAGACAGTACCCAGAGAAAATTTAACTTGATGGGAATTTCAATTTACAATTAAAAATGGTTTGGTAGAAAAATTTGAAGAAGCATTAAGTGTAATGTATTAGCCTATTATGAATGTGACTTTAATAAACAATATGTATGTTTACCACAGAAATATGTATCTTTATTGTATATGAGCTCGGGTGAAATTATCCTAATGTTCATCACTCTGTTTCAGAGAGAAAACCTAGATGTCAGCAGCTACACTGCTTTTGGAGAAACTGCCAGGTTAGGCATAGCTGTGGAGGATAACTGTGTGAACCAACCCACAGATACTTTAGAAATGTGGAAAGCACAATCGAGGAAAAGAACTCAGACCCTCCCTAACAGGAAATCTTTCCTAACTTCTTCCTTTAAAGGGGAAAAATCCAGCAATGATAAAAATAACATATTCAACAGTGAATTTTGGAAATTTTCTGCAGAGAGTCCACCTTCTTCCCTTTCTCCAACAGAGGGACATAAGAGAACATTGTCTCAAAGTCTTTTTAGGTTGATTGACAATCAGCGTGCTTCAACCTATGATAATGTACCTACATCTCAGACAGAAAGTGGGGAATGCACTAGTCTGCCAAACACAGCAAGCAACAGTTCTGAGAGAGATTTTTTATCAAGCCAAAGCCCTAGCTGTGTGCACAAGGAGACATCAAGTCCAGCCACTGATCCTAAGGACTGTTGCTCTGGTCAGGAGGATCATGAAATCCTACAGCTAAAAAAAGAAATGGAGATGCAGAAAAAGGACTATGAGGAACAAATTAAGAGGTAAATGGTTCAAAGTACAGTCTTCTAGAGGTTGTAAAGACCTCAGTTCACATAAGCATAATTTTAATATTAATCCTATGGGAACGCTTACTTGCAGTACTACAGTGCCATGTAATTAGGTCTACCAAATTTAATTTTGATCATTTGGAAATATTTCATTCTGATTTTATTAAAAAAAGTTACTGTAGCTTAAATTTCTACATAAAAAGTCATTTTGAACAAGAAAACATTTTTCATTTTGACAGTGTTGAAATCTGACATTCTGAAATGCTCAGGACTTTTTTTAAAGTCAGGAGATTTGCCAAAACTCATTCTTTCCCACAAAAAAGTTTTAGGTTTTTATGAAACTGCATTTTCTGACAAAAAAGATCTCTTGTAAAATTCCTGACTCACAGCAGTTAGGGACAAAATTCAGAGTCAGATCACTGCTTGCCCCTGTAGGAGTTTTCCAGAGTGTGGCATAGTGGAAGAATTCTTGCTCATATTCAGAAAACACAGCATGGCCTTACAGTAACCCACAGCAAACAAACCACCAGAAGCCCATGTTTCCTCCCATGGTTCCACATGCATTTCCACCTACTGGTGAAAGGCAGAATACATTCAACACCCCTTTATAGTGATACTGTACTCCAGCTGGGCCATTATAGCTTTAGTTCATTTTCAGTACTACTTCAATAGGCACAGTTTGCACCTTAGTTATCCTGTCCCACTTGCCCTATTGTTTTAACAGGGTATTTTTGTTTGCTATGGGTTTTGTGGGTAGGCCAAAGCATTAAGAGATGAGCTACTGAGGCTGAGGGAAACATCCTTTTCCATATCACTTGGGATGAAAGCTCTTAGTATTATATTGCTTAATGATGTGGAAGCCTGAATTACTGAGAGCTGAATGCTAACTTTCTAGCACTGTCCCCTTTACAGCCTCGAGAAGGAAAACTATGATGTCTGGGCCAAGGTGGTTAGGCTGAATGAAGAACTCGAGAATGAGAAGAAGAAGTTTGCAGCACTGGAACTGAAGCTTCGGAACGTGGAGCGCTCACGGGAAGATGTGGAGAAGAGGAACAAGGTGCTAGAGCAGGAGATCCAAGATTTTGTCAAATCTATGAGTAATTCAGAAGCCAAAGGCAAATAAAAGTATGGCCACGGACATGCACATGCAGAGTGGAGCTGCAGAGTGTATAATCTTCCCACTTCAGAGAATATAGGAACTATCAGACTGGATCAGAGAAAGGGTCTGGGTAGCCCAGCATCCTGTCATTGAGAGTGGCCAGCATCAGCTGCTTCAGGGAAAGGGGGAAAGTTCCTTTCTCATGCCCAGAAGTTATGGTTGGTTTGTGCCCTGAGGCAGGAGGTTTGCATTGCTTTCAAAGCTCCTCTTCCTTTTTTTGTTGAAATCCTGCTCTGGATATTCATGTTGTCCCTATAAATGGCCATTCTTTTTTCCTTGGTCTGACTAATATCCTGTGGCTAGTAGTTCCACAAATTAATTGCACATGACCTATGGAGGTCTCTTCCAGCCCTACTTCTCTATGACACAGCCCTAGATTCTATGATTCTGTGACATCTTTTTAGTGGTAGCCCTGAAGAAATCCCCTTCAGTGGCTTCAATGTAGAAAAACCAGTCTGAGGGCTGAGTTCTTCTCTGGTGTACATCATTGCAACTCCAGCTTTATGCTGAGGCAGTGTACTTCAGTATTGGTATGTCAAGCTACTCTCTGCCAGCAGTGCACACATGGAGCTCAACATAAAGACTGATGCCTTATGTTTTCAGTTTGACAGCTTGTAAATCTGTTGCTTTTTCTGCTGCATTTTCAGCTGATCACCAGGTAGTCAGCTTCTCTCACAAGCAAGCCCAGGTCTTGAATGTGATCAGGACTTTTATGCTGCTAGAGGCTTTATGTATAAGACACAGGTCAATCATATGTTCACTAGACAAACACATGGGATTGATGGGCTACAGTACAAAAATGTGCTTCGGATGGGTGCCTTTATGGAAATAATGCAAAAGAACTGAGGTATGGATTGGCTAATTACTTTGGCTAATTTGAAATTAGACACCTGAAACAAACTGATCAGCTGGAGTAAATCAGCGGTAGTTCGACTGCTGTCATCTGAGAGCCCTATATATAGTAGAGTTAAAGGAACTACCTTGGTTGAGACCAGTTGAGCATCTGGCCTCATATATCAAAGAGTTGAGCTCAAACCAGCTTCAAGGTCTGCTTAGGACAGCCAATAAAAAACAAAAAAGGAGCAGAGAGGAAAATCATGCAGAAAGACTGCATGAAAAAGAGTAGGTTAGGAGAATGGGAAAAATGCTAATAAAAACCCAAGGTTTCTATTCTGTGTACATATATATATTTCACTAGCTTCTGCTAGACTAGCTTTTGGAGAGTAATTCTCACTCTAAAATGGGGCTGATCCTCTTTATCCAGAAGTCTAGTGCCTTTAGTTTCTTTAAATGTAGTTAAACTTGGTACAAACCTGGATTTAAAGCACAGGGAACAGAAAGGTTCTTGATGAATGCAAAAGTACAAATATAGGGGCATAGGTTGCAGCCATGTTGGTCTAAGGACATAGGCAGACAAAGTTCTTTCAGTCAATAGAAAAGGTCCATGGGGTTTACAATGCCTTGGCCTCTAGGGACATGTCTTTTGAGAGGACCACAGTGAAGCAGAGCATGCCTTTTCCAAGCACACTACAATCTGAAATGGAAGTAATGTAGAGAGGCACCAGGCCCATGACAATAAGTCCTATATATGTACTGCTTCAACAAGGTGCTCCCTGTCACGGTCCTTTGGTGTAGCTATGCCTCATAAGCTTCACCTAAACGAAGAAAGAGAATCTAATGGCTCCCTCAAAAAAAGCTTACATGAGGGAAGCAATATTTGTTGGTCAATGAAAGCTCAATACAACCATTCAACATTTGTGCTATGTTCTGTTGGCCTGGTATATTGTCACCCAATTAGTTTTTCTGGGGAAACTGTGAACAAGCCATAATGTTTCTGTTTGTGTGTCATCTGAAGTAAGCATAGTTGCATTAAGCTTCTCAATTAAAAGCATTTGTTATTTGTTCCAACTAGGCCTCTGATCTCAAATGGTATAACCATAAACACAGCAGTCGTTTGCCTCCTGATAGAGGCTTTGCATTCACGGTGGAGTGTTATAACCCCATATTAACCCATCACACCAGGAATTTAGTATGTTTTTGAACCCAGCACTTGAACCATGGTGAATGAGGCCACTGTCAACCAGCACTGGCCCATCAACGTCTACTGCTAAGCAGATGACCTTCAGATAGCAGAATGGCTGCTTTGATCATCCCCTTTGCCTTTGAGACACCAAATCCCATACAAACAGCCTTAAGTGCTTCCCTGGCACCCCAAATGTCACTGTTGCTTTGTGCAATGGAGCCCCCTCATTTTTTTATTATAAAGAAGAAAGGAAAGGACAGAGGAAATTCAGCAGTGTGAGGGGGGTGCCTTCTGGACCCTGACTGTGGAGGGGGACAGAAGGGGCACGTCGCTGCAACAGGGTCTCAGGGATTCATAGTTGTTAGGGTCAGAAGGGACCTCAGTAGATCACTGAGTCCAACCCCCTGCTCTGGGCAGGAAAGAGAACTGGGGTCAACTGACCCCAGCTAGGTGCTTGTCTAGTCCCCTCTTGAAGACCCCCAGGGTACAGGAGAGCACCACCTCCCTTGGAAGCCCATTCCAGATTCTGGCAACCCTTACTGTGATGAAGTTCCTTCTAATGTCTCACCTAAATCTGCTCTTCATCAGTTTGTGACCATTGTTCCTACTTACTCCAGGGGGTGTCCTAGTAAATAGAGCATCTCTGATTCCCTGCTCCCCTCCCCTGATGAATTTATAGGCAGCCACAAGATCACCTCTCAGCCTTCTCCTTGTGAAGGCTGAAGAGATCTAGGTCCCTCAGTCTCTCTTGGTTGGGCTTTGCCTGCAGGCCTCTGACCATATGAGTGGCCTTCTCTGAACCTTCTTGAGATTCTCCATATCCTCCTTGAAGTGCAGCGCCCAAAATGAGCTGCAGTACTCCAACTGCGGCCTGACCAGTGCTGCATGGAGGGGAAGTTTCCAGAGTTTTCCCAAGGATAGAGATGAGACCAACTGGCCTATAGTTTCCCGGTTCCTCCCTCCTCCCCTTCTTGAAAATAGGGACCACACTGGCCCTTTTGTAGTCCTCTCGGACCTGGCCAGAGCACCAAGAGTGCTCAAACAGCAGTGCCAGTGGCTCTGCAATAACACTGGCCAATCCTTTCAGCACCCTTGGGTGAAGGTCATCCGGGCCCACTGATCTGAACACATCCAGCACATCCAAGTGCCTCTTCACTCAGCCTGAGCTAACAATTGGTGGGTTGGTGTCCCTCCTGTGTCTGTCTATGATCCAACTGGGAGATTTGTCTTGGTCTGTGTCTAGGAATACAGCTGCAAAGAACTCACTGCAGAGCTCAGCTTTGTCCCCCCTCTCTGTTACCAATTGGTCTAGTTTGTCCTCTAGGGGTCCTATGCTACCATGTCCCTTCCTTTTGGCTCCCTGAAGAAGGACTTTTTGATGTCTTTAATTTTTGCCCTCAGCCTAAGTTCTAATCCTGCTTTGGCCTTTCTGACAGACTCCCTGCAAGTGTGAGTCAAGGAGGTACACTGTTCCTTGGTAGCTCCCCCTGTTTCCACAGCCTGTATGACTCTTTCTTTGCCCTTAGGCTTTCCTGGACTTCCCTATTCCGCCAAGAGGGCTTCTTGGCCCCTTTGCCCCTTTTATGCACAATGGGATTGTCTCCTTCTGCGCCCATGGGATCACTCCCTTGAGGAACGACCACTCTTCCTGGACTCCCGTTTTGCCAATGCTGTTGAGCTTTAACACCACACTAACTAATCTCCTGAGCACACTGAAGTCAGCCTTTCTGAAGTCTAGCACTTCAGCCCCACTGGTTAGTTTACCCACCTTATGCCAGATAGCGAATTCAATCAATCGATGGTCACCATCCCCTAGGTTACCTTGTACCTCCAGATTCCCACCAGGTCATTCCCTGTAGCTAGCACCAAGTCCAGCAAGGCATTTCCCCTAGTGGGACCTGCATTAGGCAGAGGTCCTGTATGCAGGTTAAGGACCTACGTGAGCGGGATGCTCAGGGCTGAGGGGACCTTGACTAGGACTAAGTGAGCTGAGGAGAAAGCCAGGGCCAGTGTGGCCAACATTGAACTGGAGACAATGTGAAAGGAAAGACCCTGGCTAAGCGGGGTTGCACCCCTGTGAGGAGGCACTAGCTTGCTACCGCTGTGAGGAAACACATGCTGAGCAGACAGCCCCACAAGCTAAAGCTGAGGTGATTGTTATTTCCTCTCAGAGTTAGCCCTGGGGGTTTTCACAAGGGCAGTAGCAGCCCCTTACTTTTCAGTGAGGTGAGAAGAGAGTATAAAGAGAGGAATCAAATTTTGTTCCCCCCACAGGTTTCAGAAAACACAAGAAAACAGAGCCAGCACCCTCTCAGCAAGCTTCAGCCAAATGCAGTTGAATGTTTTTTTATATCTTTTCTAAGAGATTTAGTCCCACTAAGTCTGCTTACAGGAGGACTTTATTCTAGGAAATCTTTCCTGGCCACTAAAATATTCTTATAACCCATATAACTTTAACTGTCTGTGAGCAATAGCAAGGGCAAGAATACTTCCCAAGGTTTCTGCAGTCCGAAAAGGTAAGCATGGAAGCCATTAGCATCTCCATTGGCAGGAAAAAGAAGAGTGATTTTTCATGATGATGGGCTGGAGTCTGCAAAAGAAAGCAGCTAATGACAGAGCTAGGTGAAACTGCTGGAGTTAACAGTGTTCTCTCTTCCCCTGGAGCACACACATCCAGGGTGCCAATATGAAAGTCTCTCAGTCAGGATTCAAAAGAATTCATAAAGCTGCTCCAGAGCTTCTAGGATAAGCTTTAACCCTGGGGTCAAGATGTGCTTTGCAAACCCAGTCCATAGGTCTACACAGCTTTAGAGCACTATTGTCTGTACATAGCCATTCCACTGTACATAGCCATTCCACTGTACACTGTACATAGCCACTCCAAAGATCCTGTCTACAACTGCAATATAATTTTCCCACACATGGCAGTTCAAACCTGCTTCCTGGATTAAAAAAAAAAAATCCACTAATTTTGAGACATGTTTAAGTGTCTTAGTTATATTAAGCAACTTATTCACACTCATTTTTCTCGTGTCTATTTAAAATATTTTTCTCCAGTTCCATCAACCAAATGAGTCTGGGAAGCTTCTGTCTACACATGGAACAGGTGCTAAACAGCTCTTTGTACCAAACAACATCCTGTGTCTACATGAGACACTGACTGTGCGCAGAAGGTCGTTACTACTCCGTGTGGCATGCAGCATGTAATGAGCTACTGTGAAGTCAGCATCTCCAAAAAGCCATTTGGGAATACTTGTGTATGCAAGTGCTAAGTGACTGGAAAGTAACAACTGCACAGTCAGCATCTCGTGTAGACATGGCCACTGAGTACTAAGAAAACTCATGTTATTGGAACTATTTTAATATATTGTACTTCTGCCAGAGCAAAAGATGTCAAATTGCTTACTATAAGGAAAGGCTTACAGTTGCAAGATTTCTATGTAAAACTTAGCTATATAATTGTGTATATGTTTATATGTAACAAATATAAACAGTAGCAGGGACAGGCAAATAAGAATAAACAGTGTTGTTCATAAGTTCAATAAACCTGGTACTACATATTATGAATGACTTCATGAATCTGTTCTAAACACTTACAGAGTTTGGGTGGTTCTAGAAAATGCCGTTTCTTTGCACCGTTAATGGCGAAAGTGTTTCTCAGGATTCAGCTATTTGACTCCAGTGATCATATTTGATACCAGTGATCAAGATGTTTCCATCTTTCTGTGCTCCACTTCTGCCTCTTACAATGCTAAACTCCTTGCTCCAGAGATTCGCTATAAAAACATTATAGTCTCTAAAAAAATATTATTAAATAGGATAACTAATGGGAACTTTTACTGCTGTCTTCCTAACTTCTAAAGTACTGAACAACAGTGGCATGCATCATCCTCTTGAGAAATGGTCAGCAGCTGCTATCAAATGAGTTACTGCATTCTAGGCTGCTGCATGGTGGGCTGGTGTCTACATCACAAAATTAAGCATCACAGCTGATATTAATGGTTCCTTCCTTGGCAGTTTCATCAGAGACCAAAAACTGAATGAATTTCCAACTAATAATTACAACTAGAGGATTGGCAAATTCATCTGTTGTGTAATATGTTGAGGTCTTTATATGAAAACATCATATATTTACATTTATACATGGGTCCCTTGTGAAAAGCACTACAGAAGTGCAGCTACTGAAAGGCTGTAGTATGTTTAGTTGCAGTCTTTGCCATAGAAAAGAAAGGCACTAAATAGCTCTGGACCAAGAGGAAAAAAACTATTGCCCTTGTCTTCATCTTCCTGAGTGTCCTGTCCTATTAGATTGGAGTAAACTAATTTACTCTGCACCAGGATAGCCCTTGTCAATACAAGGACTATCCTGCTGTCGAGTAAAAAGCTCTGCAGCAGCACACATGTAGATGCTGCCCCAGCTGGCTGGGGCATGAGGGTGCTTCAGTGGGTGGGCTGCCTGCCTGTTAGCCGCACACTGAAGCACCCTTGTGCCACAGCAAGCCCCTCCTTAGCATGTGAAGTCAGGGCGGCTGGCAGGCTGACCCCCAGGACTCCCTGTCAGCTAGGGCTGCTCTGACCTGCCTCAACATGCTGTAATCCTGGGCGCATGTGCAAATGGCAATAAACTTTGGAGTTTATTGCTCTCAGGCACACGTTCAAACAGTGTGCCTAGGAGCAATAAACTCTGAAGCAATCAACTTTCATTAACTTCACATTAGTTGCATGTGTCGACATACCCAATTTTTCTTTCATGGTCTCAACATACTACACTGCTCCTGATGGAAGAATGCCAAGATATGGTGACTCCAACATAAGTTCTTTCTATGGTTTATCATCTTCACTGTTCAATGATTGTGTCTTGCTTCTCATCTGAATTACTCTAGCTTCAGCTTCCAGCCACTGGAACCAACTCTTCATGCCTTCTTCTAAGAGGTAATTTTGTCTTGGGTTTAAGACACATTTGGACGGCAATGTTGAGGGGGATCATGTGCTAGAGTTACTCCATATGTTGGACAAACAGTGGAATTCTGTTTCATTAGCATGAAATGGGCCTAGAAGAAACATGGCCATCTGTGCTGGAAATGTCACATGCTCCTCTCAGCTCAGATCCGATGTGTGAGAAGGCAAATAATGCCTTAATAGATGAACCGATGATCTCAATGACGTGAGAAAGCTTGGCTGGGTCTCTGAGGTCTTAGAGATCAGAACAAGTGTATATTAATTTAGTATAAACGACAACTTCCTCCACTTCCTCTGCAGATAGGCAAGAAGGGCGTCTACCAAGCCGCATTTATTCCTACACAATGAAGTAACCATTTTGAAGATTTTTCTCCCCATTAAGATTTGCAATCATATTTAAATGATGCGCTTTTCAATCTGGAGGTCATGTGATCTGGAAACGCCCAGTGCATAGGGGAAGCAAAAATCTGGGAGGTGATAAAGTCATCTCATCAAATGGTTATTGCTTGTGTTATGGATTTAAAAAGGATGTTACCAGTACAGTTCTCTGGAAATATAATAAGAATCTGCAGAAAGTACTCTGTAAATCTGCAGGGTCCTTTTCTGTGAAGGTCTTTTACACCCATGAAAAGCAGGTACCAAATGGTATAAGAACAGCATTTTCCACATACTTTGCCCTTAAACTGCACAGACTTACATGATTGAACAAGGGCAATGGAGAATCATGACCATAGAGCATAATCAAGATGAATCAATCTTTTTTCTATAGATGGCTGAGGCCATCCTGTGGAATCATTTGGCAATTCTCTCTGGTTCCACTGAATAAAGAAAGGTTCTCATTCAGCATTAGATTCTACATACTTTTCCAATGTGAGGCAACTATATTTCAGTGGCTCTTAACTCTTTTAACCAGGAATAAATGAGTGAAAGAACATTACCTCTGCCAGTGCAAACATCTGAAACAAAACTCTAGGTCTGCTGTAACTTTTTGGCACAATCTCATTCATGATAAACATTTGTTTTCATTATTCCCATGTATTTGTACCGATGTATGTAATGGGGGGGATTTTTATATCGGGTATGAGGGTTGAAAATGTAAAAGCAATTTATCTGCACAATGCTCTTTGGATAGGAACCAGACCAGCTTTTCCTCTCAAGTTTTATCAATGTTGCATTTTTGGCACTATCACAATGGTTCTTTTTAAAGCTTAGCAGCTACATAAAATTGAAAGCTATTTTTTTAGGCAAGAAACTTTGGATGCATGTGTGGGAAAGCTATCCAGGCATTAGCTAGTGTAGCTTGCCCATTAAAGAGGAGAGAGACATAGCGTAAGTGTGGTATTTTGTCTGAGAATTACTGAAGAACTAAAATGCAGTGCCCCAGTTATTCCTTTCCTTTTACATGGCTGGTGCCCACCCTTCTCCCTGGTACTAAAAAATAGCCATAAATGACTGGGCAAATAGTACTGGACTGGAACCATATAGTATACCAAAACTGACAGTATTTAAATCAGACTACTTGTGTGAGTAGCCAGAATGAGTAATGAATTCACAGACTGGTCCCTGATGAGGTCACCAGCTGCAGTTAAAAATGAATAGAAATTGGGTACCTACCTATCCTTACCTTAAGGAGTAGTCTGCTTCCCAGACTCAGACACTGATATCATAATAGTTTTCCTTAGCAATGTTCTTCTACAGCCATATCAACATGGCAAACATATTGTCATACAGAGCTCCCTTCATGCTGCATGGCTCCTTGACAACTCCCTCCTGGTCCAGAAAGAGTATTTGCATGACACTGTGCCTGGGATTATTGGCATGGGAGCAGCCTATCCAAAGCAAAATGGCACTTTGAGGGAGCTGCCACTCATCATGGATAATTTGCATAGAAAATACCTCACAGCCTCGGTTATTTCACGGCACATAGTTCATACTACAACAATACCTTTGGTGACTTGCACTGTGAATTTATTCGGCAAATAGCTTACACTTGGAAAAGTTTGCACCATGGATAACTTACATTACTGATAGTTCACAATCTAGATGTTATGCACTGAGAATATTTTGACCTTCAGGCAGTTTAAACTTAATAGCATTTACACTGAAGATAGTTCATCCCATGAAGAAAGAGCTCACAAGGGATTTTTTAAATACCTGAATACTTCAATCCATTTCAGGCAGAGCATACAAGCAAAACCATTCACTGTTTATGTACAACCCTGTCAGAAATGCTCACTATTTCCCCTCCTACATAACATATCTTTGTGACCCTGGTTTGGAAGTAGTGGGGGATGCTCTTACATACAGTAATATCATCGCCAGCCGCCAGTGCAGCTTGTGAAAATTTGCCTTATCATGCGTAAAAACATGATGTGATATTTAAATCCTCTTTACACAATGTACAGATAACAGGAACTGGTAACAGGAGAATGTTCTTTTAATCTCTTCAGCTGGCCAGGCTGCTCTTGCTGCATCCAAAGAGCTATTTTCAAATTAGCATATTTAACTATGTGTAAAACACCTGGAGCACGGAGGAGCAGAATGCATGGAGGGTTGGTCTCTCCTATTAAATAAAGATAACAAGCATAAGGGCATATGGCAGCTGCTGCTTAAGTCTTCTTTCCCCAAATAAAGTTTCCTTGCCTCCCTTCTCACTACTCAGATAATTGGTACAGGTGTCAGCCTCTTGTAAAAAGACACACTTAGACTTCAAAGAGCTTTAGGTAAAGTCAACAGTCCATACCTATTCACCACAACAGTTACATTACGGAATCATTCTCTCCAGTGACAGTCTTATCCTGCAGCAACTGCTTATATGAATTGTCTCCAAGCTCTCAAAAATCAGATTTCCCATTCCTCATATCTGTATCCAAAAATCCTGGACACCCAACATACATGTAGCATACTGAGGTCTTCTGAAAGCCTATATTCACTTGAAATGTGAGTCTAAAAGGAGGAGGATTCACCTGACAGCAGCAAGATGGTCTGTTTATTAACTGTGGCCAGCAGATGAGAATCCATGTGGAAGTTCATAATCATATTAGTTGGAGATCTCAGTCAAGTACCTAGTAGACAGTTTTACAGAACACAACAGCTAACACCCTCGTTGGCAGGCACAGCAGAGAAGCAAAAGGCTAAATGTCCTATGAAAAGTGAAGTATTCTCACACCTTCACTAGAGTTCTTTCCATAGCAGGGGTGACGGAAGAATCTTGCTGTGACAGCCAGCACGGGAAAAATTTGTTGCAAAGCTGCATATGTTATTTCTATACAGTGACTGTACACTTCCTGTACTACTTTAAGCACTGAAATTTTCTGGACAGAGAAAACAGACAGGATGCATTTCCCGTAATAATCAAGAGCTGCAAAGAATGTTGTCTCACCACTTAAACTGTCCAGAATACCAAGGACAGGTGCAAGGTTCTTGTCAATTAAGAGCCAGCTTCACTGTTGATTGATGTGGGACAGCCTACCACTTGCATCTTTCGCTTGCTCAGCAGATTGCATCAGTATTTGCAACACACATCTATAGCTCTATTATTTAAAGCTTTAAGGTACAGTGTGTGACAGAGGGCAAAGCCAAGTCTTAGGTGCTGCAGACAATGGCTTAATGCATTCCAGTCTGATTTTCATGGAGACCAAAGGCCCTTGACTCCACTTGGACAGTATAAAGTACAGATAAGTTATATTTCTACCCAAACAATGCAAAGTGTGAGGGAGACTCAAGCCCTGTTATCAGACACCTGGCAGTGTCTGATTCATTTTATTTGGACTGAATATTCTTTTTTCCCTCCTCATCTTGCAGATTTGGAAACGTTTATATTCCTGTTCGAACCATGCTAATAAGGACCAGATTTAGTTCTCATTTAGACCTGCCAAAACCCTGTTGACTTCAATGTTCTTACTCCTGATTTACACTGATGTGGATGACAGAAAAATCAGGACGTATACTTGTATTCTTGTCCCATCCATTTGAACTGAACGCTGTTGTTATCACTGAGGTAAGCAACACACCATCATACATGGGGAGTGCAGGTTCAGAAGCACGTTAGCGCAATGAGCTGGCAGTGTTAGGGTGTTGGCGGAGGGTCAAGAACATCACAATTCTGGAAAAGCACAGGGAGATTATATTGCTTTCACCCACTCCTTGCCACTTTACTTCTTTAAATATAAACTTTCCTAGACAATGACAAGCAGGAAGGATTTAAAAAACAAAAACATGGTACATTTGTTCTTCTGTTACATTAAACTGCCAGGAGCTCAGAGTGAGGGCCAAGCGCATCAAGATGCTACAGCTGTCTGCAGTCTGAGATATGATTTCATAGATTTCATAGACATTTGGGCTAGAAGGGACCTTGGAGGATCATTGAGTCCAGCCCCCTGCCCCAGGGGCAGGAAGTCAGCAGGGATCATAGAATCCCAGCAAGATAAACATCCAAATGTGTCTTGAAGGCGTTCAAAGTGACAGAGCCTTGTGGGACCCCACTGGTCACAGCGCACCAAGATGATTGGGTCCCGTCAACCACCACCCTCTGGGTCCTACTGCGGAGCCATTTTCCCAGCCAGCGAATCGTGGTGACATCAAGGCCGTAGTTAGCCAGTTTAGCCAAGAGGTGATCATGGGATACCAGATTGAAGGCTTTTTTAAAGTCAGGCTATACAATGTTGATCTCTTCTCCTTGTCCAGGTGATAAGTCACCTGGTCATAAAAGGAAATGAGATTCCCTCAGGATATTGCCTTCAGCTAATTTGTTAAGGATGGCCTCCTTGATGATCTTTTCAAGACCTTCCCCAGGATAGAAGTCAGGCTGATGGGCCTGTAGTTTGCTGGATCTACTTTCCTACCTTTCTTGAAGATAGGCATGATATTGGCCCTCTTCCAATCATTGGGCATTTCACCAGAGCGCCAAGAGCTCTCAAAGATCCATGCCAGGGGCTGAGCTCCATCAGGGCCAGCTGACTTGAAGGTATCCAGCCTGTCAAGGTGTTCCTTCATGAGGTCAGCTTCGATGGAGGGCAAGGAATCTCCCTCACCTGGGCCTTCCTGACCCATAGTGGACAGGGCCGTCCCATGGAACTGGTGAAAAACTGATGCAAAGCACCCATTTAGCAAGTTTGCTTTTTCCTAGTCGTCAGTTGTCAGTTGCCCCATCAGGCTTAGCAGGGGTCCAATGTTGCCCTTGCTTCCTCTGGCTCCCCACATATCTAAAAAAGGACTTCTTATTGTCCTTGATATTTGTAGCTAGCTGGAGTTCCATCACAGCCTTGTATGAGTACTTGTATGTAGCTTGTATGAGTACTTGTGGTGATAAAAGCTGGCCCAGTGGCCAGGCCATTGGGCTATAGCCTGACAGATCCATGTTCAGGTCCCTGCTCAGCTATACACATCCTGGGTGACTTTGAGCAAATCAATTCCAGCATTTCTGTGCTGCCTTGAAACACCCAACACCTAGTTGCTTTGGTTCTGCATCCACCAAATCCCAGACATGAGGCATCTCTGAACCTATGCTAACAAGCTCATCTGAGGCAGTGCAAATAACAAGAGTGCTGGGTGGCTACATAATACATTGCTTAGGGGAGCAAATGGGTACATCATGCTTTACAGCAGCCCCATGGGTGTAGCACAGGGTGGGCAATTATTTTGGGCGGAGGGCTGCTTACTGAATTTGGCAAGCCATTGAGAGCCGTGTGATAGGCAGCCGGGGCAGATAAATATTAGTTTTCTAAATTTTTTAGGGGCCCCGCATGCCGGATAGAATGGCCTGGCGGGCTGCATCTGACCCCTGGGCCACATTTTGCCCACCCCTGGGTAGCACAAAGACAAGTGTATCTGTGTCTTGGTTGCCAACCTTGTGTCATCACTACAACACCTGAGTGTTTAAATGATTTTCTCTGTAAAATACCTGTATGAAGCATTTCACAAGTGGAAAACAGAGGTACAGAGAGTTCACAGAGTTGTGCGATAGTCTGGAAACTGGACTTGGGTCTCCCAAAGCACAGTGTGTGACAGGACATTAAGGAAGATGAACGCAAGGCCAATGTGTTTTTCTCTTGCTCCAGAGCTATTTATTGGCTTTCTCTTTTGTGGCAAAGACTGCAACTAAACACACTACAACCATTCAGTAGCTGCACTTCTGTAGTGCTTTTCATAAGGGAACCTATGTATAAATGTGACTATATGATGTCTTCATATAAAGACCTCAGCATATTACACAATAGATGAATTCCCCAGTCCTCTAGGCAATTTTTCAGTAAAGGTTAAACAACTGTCAATCAAAACTCCAATTCACTTCCACACCTCTAAAATCAAGCCCTTAACACGTAAGACATGAAGGCAAACACAACAAATAGGCCCTTTTGAAAACTTTAAACTAAGCAACTTGCTCCAAATTATACAGCAGAAGAACAGCAGGTCTAGAAAACGATCCAAGAGTCTCTGCTTTAACCCGATACATGCGATCTCCAGAGAATATCTATCTCCATGCAAAGATGCTCCCTTTAAGATTCAGATCTACTGGCCAGTGAACAGCTGCTGATGAACAGATAACAAGACATTGGGCATGCCTATACATGCATTTAGGTGCAACTAAATTTAATGCACATTAGCTTAATGCGCATTAAGGCAGCGTGGCTACATGTGCACATATTAAAGCACATTAACGCCATGTACATGGGCTGATATGAGACTGAAGTTAGTTCCAAGTCAGTCCATATGTGGTGTCTACATATGCTACTCGCACGTAAATTTGACATCTGCTTTTGCAGGTGTCACATTAAGGCACAAAGAGCCTAAAATTGTCATTTTGAAGCTGCATTAAGGGCACACACGTAGGCAAATGCCCTTAATACACCTTAAATCAGGCTAAAGCACCTTAAATCGGCATGTATAGATGCACCCATTGACAACTTGTGTTTCAAAGGGGCAAAATCAATCCCTGTGAGCCCAAATATGTCTTTCCAGGTTTCAGTAAAGGCAACACAAAGATTCTAATATTATAAAAGCCTAAATCTGTCTGTCCATAATGCTTTATTTGTGCTCTGATTGGCTGACAAATGGCCAATCAGAGCGCAAAGATGTGGACTGACAGAAGGCAGCTCACCACCATGATGGTGGGGATATAGGGGGTAAAGTGAGGGTAGCAAGACCTTGTCCCCCTCCCCCCCCCGCGCTCTGCTCCCAGTAGGTGGCAGCAACAGAGCAGATGGAATCAGGGTCTTGTCCAGTCCTGCCCTACTCTCTGCATGTAACATGGGTTGAGGGATTGGGACTGGTCCCAACGTGAGGGGGAGGAGAGCGGGCCCAGACCACAAGCAGCAGGAGAGAAGGGGGCCTGGGGCTCCATCCCCGCCCACTCTCCCTCCCCATCATTCTTGATGGGCAATTGGCTAGACATACATAGAAAGGCTGATCATCTGTTCTTCTGCAAAAATGAAAGGAAAGGATGGTGAATGTCCATCAAGGGAGGAAGTATGACACGAGCCAGATAGTCATTTCATTGTACTAGTGTTTATTCAGTTATACGTAAACATGCATGAGCCTTGGCCCATGGTCAGGGCTGTCCTATCTCAAAAATGTTTATGAACTATATGACTGTCAAAGTTATGCATGCAAGCACACTTGAGTCAGCAAGGAAGAATTCACTATAAATCACCTCAAAACTGTAACTATAATTTATATTTCTAACAGGGTCAAATCCAGTCACTGGAATATACTCGGAGTTGTGATTTGTACCCAGGGGGGCCCGTTTAGCAACTCTGTGTGTGTGTGTGTGTGTGTGTGTGTGTGTGTCAGGGGGCTGTCTAGGGGAAAGTGATTACACTAACCACTGGAGTTTTGGGGTAGGAGGCTGCCCAAGAGAAGCACTGGATCAGCCCATCTCCTTTCCCTTCATTCACCAACTTTAGAGGCTGTTCTGTCCAACTCAGAGGCCACACCCAGGATAGCCAGGGCTGTGGTTGTCTTGGTGGCATACCCCAAACATCTCCATATTGGAAAAAACCCTCTTCATCAAATCCAAATCATGGTAGTTAGCTCAGCTTTTCATCTTTCCAAGGCAGTCAAACTGGAGAGGAACAATTTCCCTGTAGGTAAGACTTTTGTCCAAGACTTGGGAGATCCAGGTTTAATTCCTTGCTCAATTGCAAATGCTCAGTGTGACCTTGAGCAAGTCACTGAGTTTTTGTGTTGCAGTTCACCAGTTCTCTTTTGCAATAGGAACAAAAGTACTGTACTGCCTCACAGAGGTGTTTTAAGGGTAACTACATTAAATCTTGACAGGTGCTCAGATACTATTGTGATGGAGGCCATGTGAGTCCCTTTGACAGAACTGCTACTGCACATAGCTAGCTGGGAAGAGAACTTGTAGGTAAGACTTTGCAAAGAGAAAATCTGTTGCTACTGTGGGACTGAGTTAAAAAGAGGGATCCTTAACAAGTAACAAGCATCTTATTACTCAGTGCATTGCCCATCCTAGCGGTGACTACTTTCTCAGGGTAAGCAAGCTGTGCCTTTATCACACACAGCACGATTCTTCTGGGCGATAAGCTTGATCTCAAGTGTTTCTATGATTCTTCAGCGTGCACAAAGGCGCAGAGGTTAATGCATCTCGGGAGAGCCCTGGCCTCTTGTCTAAACTGTTTGCCTGGCTTGGAGCTCATTAGTGTTACGCATCACACCATGAACAATGTCACTGAGGAATGTGTGCTATAGCCCATGTACAGAAGGGGCTCCTATGAGTTACATGTCACAAAGAATGCTCTCCCCACCTCCCTTCTCCTTCCTGGTCATGCCATTAGCAGGGTGAGCTCCTTGCTCAAAAGGCACTGCTTATCCTTGATGTACTAATTAGGGATGAGGGAGGAAACCAGAAGAATTCTGTAGCCCAGAAATCACATATGCAATCAATACTATTGGATCACATTCAAAACAGGCACAATTTATACATTGGTAAGTGAATATAAAGAAATGAGATGTGATGTAAGATGCAGAAACTTGGAGGGATGAAGGAAGAGAGTAGCAGGAGAAGCAATGACAACCAGGCCTACATCCCTGCCCCACAGTGGTGGTTTTAGTAAAGTTGTGATTTTAAAACCAGGAGACTGAACTGGTAGAATTTTGTGTATGAACTTTCTTCTCTTATTTGAATCTGGATTAAT
Organism: Caiman crocodilus; assembly: GCA_030014935.1. Lineage (NCBI taxonomy): Eukaryota > Metazoa > Chordata > Crocodylia > Alligatoridae > Caiman > Caiman crocodilus. The sequence continues at coordinate 630,581 of JAGPOW010001890.1, read as the reverse complement.
AATTTACACCTATTCCTGCTGTGGCTAAATTGTTCTAAATCAGATTTAAACTGATTAAACTAGGTCTTGAAGTGATTTGTGTTAAATTGCTGCTACTTCTTTGTGCAGAGAAGCCCCCAGGGGACAATATATGAACCTGTAATTTAAAACAAGGAGAGTCTATCATCAGCCTTCATCCAGGGCACGCTCTCAATTATGCAGATCACGCTAAACTTTGTACTATACCTTCAAGAATTTGGGCCACAAACCTCTCCACAGAGGAGTTTTCTTTATCATAGGAGGTAGCTAGCACTTTCTGTAGGTACTAGTCAAATGTCTGCTTTTTTTTTGCTGGCAGCCTCACTCTCTCCTGAAGCTTTGTATTTTCTTTGCCTGCTTAGCCAGTGGCAACAGCTCAGAAACTGGATTACACCTATCTCACAATTACTGATCTAAAATATCCTAATCTCCAAGATAAGGAGTTGCTACAGCAAAGTCAACATAAACCTGAGAGTTGTGGTTTGTTGTTTAGCTGCTGTTGCTAGTTAGCTACTGTACTTACTTGCAGAGACCACCCTGCATTTAAACCGTCTCATATATCTTTTCAACAGCACCTGAAGTTTACATCCTGGATAGGTTCACTGGCACACAGGTGAAGGACAGCATTTGGGGAGTTCCAAAGAGAGAAATTAAGTGCTGTGGGTCTCTGGGACTTTTGTAAATTACACCTAGTGTTAGATCTATATACTTTGTTTGATCCTGGAACCCCTTTGCAGAGACACCTGCACATTTAGAGAAACAGAGCTTTGAAAACTGAGTTCACTAAGCCACTTTGGATTATCTGCATCCTAGCAACCTGAATTGTAGCAGCAGTTAATGAGGCAAAGCAAATTCTCTCTCTGTGTTTAAGGAATGAACCTAGTGCCCAATTTGCCTATTGCTTAGTGTGGTGTAACTGAAAAACAACTCTCCTGAACTCGAAGGAGCCACAGCAGAGCAAAAGTGGTGTAAGCTACAGGGAATGAGTTTCATAGCACCTTAAAACTCATAACCCACATATTTCTGCTTCCTGGAAATTGAGAAAAATCATTTTATTTTGAAAGATTGCCAGCCTGAAATAACATACACCAAGTGTGTCTACACATGTGCCTTAATGCACAGTAGGCTATTTTACTGCACATTTAAACATCACATAAAAACCCATGTAATAGGTTACTACACATTAAGTATCACTTAAAAATTATGTGCATTCCTTACTGAGCATTAAAGCAGCCCAATGCACCTTTCTTTAATACCTCACACTGGAGGTACTAAATTTAATGTGCATTAGGAAAAGCGCCTTAATGCATGTGTAGATGTACCCACTAACTACTAAGCAGAGTCTCTTTATTAACTTCACCTCAGACCCCATCTCAATATCTGAATGTTGGGGAATTACAAATCTTGGTCCCAGAGGAAAACAGCCAGCCTTTTCAGGAAGCCTTGTTTTGTGCTAAGGAAATCCATTCCTGCCCTATCACTTCCTTTATGGAAAGTTAATTACTTTTTTAACCTTTAATTTTCTGTTGTTTACGAGAAAGAAAATGCAGTCAAAGGTCCTGGAAAGCCCATAAAAAGTTGAACAGATTGATCAATATGATTTTTGTGTGGCTCCTCAGCCCTCACATATTTGTAACTTCATATTTGAAAGAAACATGTTCTCCCATGCTATAACATGTAACATGACCTCAAGAGTGAGCATGAGCACAGAACTTCTCCCACTGCCCAACTTTTTAATACGGAAATCTATTTGTAGTGAGATAGAAGCCTCCTTGCTTTTTTACCTGAAAAGGAAGTGATCCTTTTGAGAACAGTCCCAGATTATGGTTGATCACAGGATAAACATGAGCCGCCAGTGTGATGCAGTAGTGAACAGAGCTAATAACATACTGGGATACATTAGCTGATGCATCACGAGTAGGGCTAAGGAAAGAAACTTCCTCTGTGCTTGGCACTGGTGAGAATCGCTGGATTCTGGAGAACTGGAGTACTGTGTCCAGTTCTGGGTGCCAAACTTCAAAAAAGGCATGGGGAATCTTGAAAGGGTCCAGAGAAGGGCCACAAGAATGATTAAGGGCCTGGAGGACAAACCTTATAAGGAAAGACTAAAGGATCTGGGACTATTCAGCCTGAGTAAGAGAAAAGTGAGGGGGGAAGGGGTGAATATTGGGAGCTGGGAGAAAAACTGTAAACTAGGGTGCCCCAGGGGAGGACAAGGAGCATTGGCCATAAACTGATAGAGGATGATTTCAAGTTGGACATAACAAAGTGTTTATTTACTGTAAGGGTGACTAGAATCTGGAATAGACTTCTCAAAGAGGTGGTACAGTCCCTTACCTTGGAAGTCTTCAAGAGGAGACTGGACAGACACCTTGCTGACATCAATTGATCTTAGCAATAGTCCTGTCCAGAGCAGGGGGGCTGGACTCAATGATCTTTTGAGTCCCTTCTAGCCCTTAATTTATATGAATCTATGAACAATTTTTCAGGGATCGAGGGCTAATCAGTACTTCAACTTAATGACAATGTTTGCAAGAGTAATGGGTGTACCACAATTCCATACCTCGGGCAACATAAGCCCTCTGGGCTACCTTTCCCACCCCTCTGTGCCTGAAAACATACAACTCTGGATGAACTAACAAGGCCCAAGTCTTATAATCAACAACAATAAATTTCCTATAATAAACATCTTCCAAGAGGTTCTGATAAGAATTTCCATTTTTTAATTTGGAATAAACAAAACATATTGCCTTTCTTTGTTGCTATTGCAGCTAAAAAAAGAAACAGAAGCTGATTTTTAACTGTTCCTGTAAATAGTGCGTTAATGAAGACAGATGGATCAACAATATAAACAAACCCCCTATCCCAGGCTAGTTTTTTCTCCTGGCTTTGGTTCCCAATATAGTAAGCAACAGAGAATCAACACAGTTCCCATCCTATTAACTGTGCTTGCACTCCAAATGTTGAGCTGGGTTATAAGGAAGTTTAAATTAACACTCGGCTGTAGTTTTTCAAACACTTGCAGCAGATGTCTAAGTGCCAGAATTATTTTTTTCACAAAGAATTTAGTTAGTTTTTGACTCGATGTTGTGCACAAAAAATATTTCATTGTGTCTCATCTGTTTCGCTGTTATATAAGGCAGGGCTTGTCAAATGAATATAGGAGGCAGAGGTACCTTCTTAGGAGTGATTCTCATAATGCTTATCATTGGCAGAGTTTTCCATTTTCTTTAAAGCATGCTGCAATCAAATATGGGTAAAGTATGGCAGGAGAAGTTCTACTCCTGGGTTCTACTCCTGACCTCTGAGTATACAAGTTACTTAGGTCCATATTTTTAAAATTGCCTCAGTTTTGTGTGATGTTAACTGAAAATCCCTGAATCTTCAGAGGGTATGAGTAGCCAGCATTCCCTCCAAGTCCTGTAAGAGCTAGAGGTACTCCACACTCCTGAAAATCATATTCCCTTCAGTGCCTTGAAGGGAAAGCACCCAAATTTAGAAGCCACATTTGGAATTCTTGGACTTAGTGCCTCCCTGCTTCAGTCTGTCCCTCTGTAAAGTGAAAGTAATGATATCACTTACCAGGCCACCATGGTATCAGGTTATTGGGTCACCATATGCAAAGTCTTTCTAGAGTCCCCTACAGGGTGCTATAGAAGTGCAGCATATTTTCAACTTGAGTCACTTGAGCTGAATCCTCAGATCTGCATGGAAGAGTTTGGGCTGCATGAGGGATTTTCAGGAAACAACTCCACTTGTGTATGCTCATGTCTTTAGCTGACAGCTGATCCCAAATCTGGGGTACAAATACCTCAAGGCTCAACCCCTCTTCTTGTTTCATAGAGGGCTAATACAGGCTTTTCAGTTCCATCTTTCTCAGGTACACCTCAGGCAGCTGAATCAAAGACCTTGGCTCATGGAAGAACACTTGCCTCGCCCCCTACCTAGGATCTAAAGGGAAGTACAAGAGTCTTTCGAGGGAGAATCCAGCGACAGTGAAAACTTCTCACAGGATGCAGAATGGGAGTCTTTGGGCTGCAATACTGGTTTTGGCTGTGTGTGTTGTTCAGGATAGAAAGAAAGGGAGAGAGAGAGAAAGAGAGAGAAAGCTCATTAGTAGGGCCAGAAGCAGTGGATTAGGCGATGAACAGAACTCACAGAGTGTGAATTGCTGAAAGACATTGCCAGGTTTGCCTTTGCCTGACCCAACAAATGGCCATTGCTAGGAAGAGGGAATGCTTTCATTTCCTGCTAGTACAAAACATAATTCTGCCCTGTCTTAGCAAAATACCCCAACCTATCACCTCCTTAGGCATTACAATGGTAAAACGGTTGCAGACAATGATGAGCTGCAAATTTATGCTGTATGTCCAGTCATGAGGATGGCTGGATCTGCCATGTACCATGAAACCATGGCACGTTTGGTGTTCTTGTGGAGAAGAACATGGGACCAGGAGTCAGGACTTCTGAGTACTTCCATTGGCAGCTAGCAGCATGAGAAAAACTAAAGTAAAGTCTGTTCCTGAGCAGTTTCTAGTCCAGTTTTGCATGATATTTTGAAGAAATCTCAACTTTTCGAGGTCTTGTTTGAGTTGAGTGTGGATTCAAAACCTTTTCACCAAGTTGTTGGGCAGTCAAGATTTTCATAAAAGGATAACAACATACTCAGTGTGAGAACCACAGTTGATGGGAACCACACTTATTCTGAGTGTGAACCAATATGTGCATCTCATTTTAAGAGCAGAACTTTGCAACCCTCCATGACGCGAGTCCCTTCTGCTTTCTATGCCTCTGTTCCCTACCACCATCCTGTGTTTTCTGCTTTAAAATCATAGAAAGTTAGGGGTTGGAAGGGACCTCAGAAAGTCATCTAGTCCAACCCCTTGCTGCAAACTGGGCCAGCCCCAACTAGATCATCCCAGCCAGGGCTTTGTCAAGATGGGCCTTAAAAACCTCCAAGGATGGATTCCACCACCTCTCTACGTAACCTGTTCCAGTGCAGTGGAGCTGCATGAGAATGATGGGTGATTACATCATAGACCTTTCTACTCCAGAGTATAAGCTAAAGTAAACTTAAAATTGGATATTATTAATAAAAGTCCTATGACATGCAGTTGTGTAATTCTGACACTGTTCGGTAAAGGAAACGTTTGCAAATAATGTTTACCAGGTCATTACAATGTGCACAGCTGTGGAAAAGACATAAGAGTAAAAGATGGCTTATCACAAAGCTAATTGATATTGTTCTAACATGGTGAAGGATTTTTATGGATAAATGCCTTTATATGAATTGCTGATACTTTGGGCATGCCACATTCATTCATATGTGGAATGGAACTGAGAGGTTGCCCATTACCCTTTGCAGTCTGACAAATATGCTATTCACCTTTTTTGAAACTGCCATTTATCCAAGATGAAGACTGAAAGGTGAAAGCTCCAGAGTGGAAATGTCCAGATGGTAATGTGGCCCTTGTTAAACCAGATCCTCAGATGATGGAAATCCATGTAGTTTCATTGATAGACCACTATCTGGAAGCACAGCCCGATTTGAGACTGCCCTTCTCTGTAATAAACTAGTTAACTAGAGCACATAAAGGGATTCTACTCCTTGAAAGAATTGTTATATGGGGGAAAGACCATATGTGCTCCAAGACGCATTCTTTCATCACTGCTATCACCATATTCTGTAATTAGAAAGATCTCTAAGACTAAAACCACAGCATTTTGCAGCAGATTTCAGCAGAATGATTCTACATAAAATCTGTTCAGTATAAGATTTTTATCAGAGTGGGATTACATACAAGCACAAAAATAAAACATTTTGTATTCTACATTATATTACAAAGGTGGACATTAATAAATAGATCAATAAATTATGGGAAGCACAGAAGGATTTGCGTGAACCTAGGTGAAACTGGCTTCAGCTGACAGAGTCTTTTGAGTTCATTCCCACGAAGTGTCAGAGTCAGTTCTTTCAAAGACAAGTCTCTTATCGCTGCCACTAAGGATAACTTTGCCTTAAAAGAGTAAAACAGATGCAGGGACAGTACAGTAGGCTCCGGTTGGGGCTGGAAGAGTCAACGTCACTTACACTTTCCCAAGAATCTGACAAATTTGCAGCTTAGTATAAATAAAGTGACGGGTCTATTGTTTCTCAGCTCTGACACCTTCTTATCAGTATGATTTGTTGCAGAAGAGTGGCGGAAACATGGCATGTGACTCCATCATATATAGTTTAAGTGGGGGGGCGGGTAGCAATATCTTTATGAATTGACAACTTCAACACATACATAAAGGAAAGAGCCTCTCTGTAACTAGGATGGAGAGCATGCTTTCCTTTTCTGCCTTGGTCTACATAGAGTAAGCACAATGGTACACTGCTTTTTTCTTTGCCTTACATAATTTCATGATGTATAAAACAGACACCGGTGAGGCAGATTTTCAGCTGGTGTGAATCCATGTGTCTCCAAGGACTTCAACAGAATTATGATGTTGATTTGTCCTAGCCGAAATTCTGGCCCTCAATAGATAACATGTGCCAAATGTATTGTATTTCCAAAGCCAGGATTGTTATGTACAATGTACTTCCAGAATAAACAAACAGTAGGAACATTTCTTACCTTGCATGTTGGCAAAGGGGCTGCTTGTCGGAGCAATGGAGCTGCCTGATATTGCAAATGGGCATATTATTTGAGTGAGGAAGGCAGGAAATAGGGAAGTTTCCATCTGGTGTTTGGATAGTGGTAAAACCATCCCTGTTAAAATGACTTTTGTTTGTAAACCCAGGCTTGTACAGATACTTCTTAAAGAGCAAAGTGTCTAAGTGATTTAGGAACCTAACTTCACCAGGTCTCCTGGTATCAAAAAACCCCTCCTGTAATGCAAATTAGCAATGCAGCAAACACCTGCATGGGTAGCGCATGTAGTTTGCGGCACCCAAGATGGGTCTGCAGCTCTACAATCCACATGTGCACAGTTGTCTGGATGCACTTATTGTGTCTTAAGAGATTTATTGGGGTTTCAAGTATCTGATGAGGTTAGGTTTCAGTTGAGCAGATTACTTAACTTTGGTGCATTTGAAAATCTTAGTAGATACCTGTATGCATCCTTGGAAACCTGAATGACTTTGAAAATCCAGCCTTCATGTTCCCAAAACTCAGAGTCACAAAGGTGCTTAACTTTTATTGAAAAAAACAGGAGTTAAGCATCTAAAATATCAGTTAACCACCCAGATAACTTGTTGCACCTGGATGTTGGTCTGTTTGTCAGATAAGTGATAAACTCCAAACTTAGTCACTTTTGAAAATTTCGCCCATAATTTTTAGCCTTTGGAAACATGCTGGTTTGCACCTTTTTTTTCTTTTGCATAGTATTTTCATAATATTTAGCTTATTATTCAATCCAAACACCCAAAGTGAGTGTAATTACACTGTGCTTGCAATTTCATTGATTACAAATTGTGTAAATGTAGTTATTTTAAAATGTTATAACTGATTCCAAGCACTTCAGTAGGAAAGTTTTGTCTATGAAAATGAGGAGTTATAAAGCTAGAGGAATATTCTGAGAATAAAAATACTAACTCAGTGGGTGAAGGAAGGATGGGAATGCATCTTTCAGAAAATGTTATAATATAATAGATGTATCATACCACATTATTTTATCCAATTCAGTCCATGCAAAGGCTACATACTATCCTAGATCACAGGACAGAAACATTTTTAAAGAAACAAAGCTCAAGCATTATAGTATGGCACCTTGCCATACCTAAAAATCCTCCATACCCAAAGATTTGGTCTTTGTTCTTCAATTTGTTTGTAAAGAAAGCTTTTTATAATTTGGACAAGTTAAACAGTGAGAAGAAGCAAACACTGGAACAAAATATACATTTCCCTATAGTCATATGACCTGCCCATTCCCTATGGCATGAAACATAGAATTATCTGTACACACCTCATTAAATAACCTCATTAAATAGGAAACCAAAAAATGTACAAATTTACAGTTTGAATTATTAAATACTCCCCTCGTGCACCCACTGACTTTGCATTTCCTTCTACTATCTGCAGCCACACTCCGACACGACCATGCCCTCATATTTGAACTTGTAAGTAACCACCCCTGCATCTAAGTAGAGGATGGAGATAGGATCAAGTTTGGTAGGCACGCAGCAGGCTTTGGAAGCTTTCTGAGGATTCTTCAGGTGAACCAATGTCTGGACAATGGCGTGTTTTGTTGGTGTGACATGTTCTGTTAAAGGGTAGGAGCACACTCCGCGACACTCGTAAGCTTCATAGCCAGTTGGGGCAATTATCCAGGAATCCCACCCAATTTCCTTGAAGTCTATATAGAGTGGAGTCCTTTTACAATAGTTGCCCTTGGCGTTCCTCCGGATCCTGGCAGTAGAATCATAAATGATGTTGGATCGCATTTGGAGAAGCGCTTCTTCTCCTGGCCTGTCGTGGAAGCTTCCCACTCCCAGAGTCTCCAGGTCCAGCAGCTGCTCATGGTCTATCATTTCACTGAGTTCCTGCTTCTCCTCTTTCTTGTCGTTGCTTTGGTCATTTGAGAACACAATCAACAATGGCATGTGCTTGGCCTCAGAGTTGATGTCAATATCAAGTTTCCCCTCTCCATTTTGCTCCTCTCCTTCTTTACTCTCTATTTGCACCTCTAGCCTGTGAGTGGTCAGCTCCAACCTATGCCAGTGCCTGATGGCATCCGTGATTTCAAATGTCTCCCATTCACTGTCAGTGCCATAAATCTGCCTGGATGCTAGCACCACTATTTTTCTCTCCTCTCCTTCTCTTCCCACTTGGTCATTCTCCAGTACTTCAAAAATGGTGACCTTCCTATCCAACCCATCATAGAGCATTCTGTCTCGTTCCACCAGTGTGTAGAGTCTCAGTTCTGCCATGGTGATGTCTTCATGGTGAGGGATGGATACGTTGAATAGAAGAGGGTATTTCCGGATTCCAGTAACAGCAGTGGGTTGGGAAGTCAGGTCTGGAAATGAAAGAAATCCTTATAAACATTTTTGAATGTTTCCATCAGTACATACACACACACGACCCAGTCTTTCACACCTTGTGTTTCTAGTTTTCAGTGTGAATGGTTACAGGAAAATGATAATTGATTTTCAAACAAAATTATAATCAGATCATCAAGGAAACACATGGTTTATACTGGATCCTTTAGGAAGCAGGCTTAGACCAGGATAATGCTAATGAACTTAGGTTCTCAGATCTCATTTCCAACAGTATAGTTACCAATGTCCTTTATGATATGCACTTACAGGTTACACAAACTATAAATATATTGTCCTCACTTGCCCAGCACTGAAAGGAAGGCATTTTTTAGGGTGAAATATAGCAGCTACTTAACAGGAGGATAACAACATTAGGCAACATTTATACTGTAGGCATTGAAGAGTCTTAATCCAGCTGAAAATGAATGAAGGACTGGAGATAGGCAGAATGTTTTACAAGATGTTTATGCAGCAAAAGCAGGTTGAATTATATCTATCTTTTTATTAACACAGGATCTATGGCTGTATGGTGCATACTTCCCACATTAATAGCACAATCCTTTTTCTATACCGTCAATGTTTTGTCTTTAACACAGTCCTAGAGTATATTGTGAATTCAGACAGTCACTGGAGACTTTATACAATGTGGTGAAAACTGCACCACTGAGCAACTGTTTTTTATGATGAGGCATTGCTGGAATTTCCCAAAACAAATTTATCAAACCTCTGACAGTATATTAAGGGAGCAAGTACCAAAGATGAAGACATATTAAGAGGAATGAAAAAACATATTTTAGAGTAGGAAAAAATTGTGGCCTGATTCCAAACCTAATGAATAGCAATATTCCTATTGAACACAATGGGTTTTCACCAAGTCAGGTAAAATATCTGTATTTATTCAGAAGCTTTTGATATTAATTTACAAAACATTCAGCAAACACGTTATCCATTTCTCTATTCTGTCTTCATCACATGTTTCTATAGCACCATTCCTTCATAAATACAGGCCATTTAATAAAATGTTCTGTATGTAATGCTGCATTTCTTTGTCAAAGTTAAAACTCTGAAGCCAGATTAGGAGATTAGAAGACATCCCAGCAAGGACTGAGGGGATGGATGGTATTGGCATCTAGACATTTTTCCATCTCTGATTTCTATAGATTTGAGATTTGTATGTTCCCCAGCTCGCAAAGCTGCCATTATTTACCCTGATATAGACAAGCACTTGAGCAAACAGTGAAATTGAAGCAATGAATAGGTCTCTTGACATCAGTGGGACCCAGTTTTTTTGGAGTGGCCTGATTTCATAGTTTAAGATTTCCAGGATTGGGTTCTAGGATTTGGACTCAGCATTATCAGCCATCCTGAAAATAGTGGTTTCAGAACTAGAATGGCCTTTCTGATTCCCAACAGACAGGATGCTAGAAAACAAACCTACTGTCATGGGGATACCTGCAATCTCTGGGCTAGAGAAATCTCAGCTGACCACATAGAAGATATGTATGAATAATTCATCAAAAGGGGTGGGTCACACCCTTGTAGGAAAATGAGTGAATAATTCATAGACAAAGGAATTAATGACTTTATAAGGAAGTCAGGATGGGGGTTTGCCCTACAGACTGATAAAAACCTCCGAAAGTGCCGAATGTCCTTCTCAATGCTACTAGATACACTGGGAAGAGAATTTAGCAGAGAAATATTATTACAGCTTTTAAGTACAGTCATATCTGTAATGGGGTACAGATTTTTCTTGATAAACAACTGCACCCAGATGCACACAAATTTCATTAATACTGTCATGGAATTATGCTAACAATTGAATTAATAATTGATTTATTGGGTTTAATAGATAACAAGGAAATTGCTATTATCGGCAGCTTTCGTTATAACAAGTAGGTGAATATAAGGATTGGATCTTGTGATCTCTTACCAGCATAACTGCAGATTTAGTTTTCACTAGATGTTCTAGCCATGTAAAGGAGACAACTACAAGAATTTTTCTAAACCCTGAGTGTATAGAAAAGGGCATTTGCATTAGCATACGAGTGTCTCAACCTGTGCTCATAGTTCTGAATAAGAAGGAGGACAAGAACCTTCTGAGAAGGCCAAAAGTTATGACAAGTTTGACATAGCTATCACAAAATGTATGTGATGATGAAAATGTTATTTAAGATTGCTGCCTCATTTCCATAATTAACTGAGTTGTGCATTGCTACATTGACTAACATTAAAGGATCATACTCTGAGATCATTTGTAATGATGCAAATCTGGAATTATTACATTGTTGTCTGTTAAACTACTTCAGCTGTATGCAATAAGCCATGCAGTGCTCTTTCCTCTACCGTATTGGAGTTCCCAAAATTACATTAATTATTACTTTTTCACCTTAAATTTGCAAGAGTCAGAAAAGAACACCAATCATCCAATCATTATCTGGTATCTCTTCAGGACCAGATTGTGATTTTTTAATTTACAGTAATGAGCAGTTATTCTTACAAGAAAACCCATCAATTTCCATTGAGAGGCCTGTCTGAGTAGTGTTCACCAGTGAATGTTAGTGATTTGCATTCCAACCCTCCCTTAAATGTAATTGCCAAGCTGAAGAACTGCACAATTAAATTAGATCTGATTCTGGAAGGCAGGGTCCCTTCACACAAAAAACATCTTGCTGCATAAGAATGCACATGCCTGAATGAAATATAACATAGCTCACGACTAGCCTGGATTCAGTTACTAGCATCTGGTTGTGTTGCTGCACCTACATCTCTTACAAAGTATTTGCTGTCTCACAGTAGTGCACTTCATTAGTGTGGGGGATGATCCATTTTTACTGGAATTCTCCCCCATAAAGCTGAATTGAGCAGAAAAAAATATATCAACTTGCTATATTTTTAAACATAATCCATGATGTGTTGAAAAACATTTTGAGTATATAACCGCTAGTTAGGTTCCTCATGCATACTTATACACATACTATGAACTAGGACTACTTATATGTAAACAATACTTTTCCCTAATTAGGAAATGTTGAATTCCACAATACTCATAATCTTCTAAACCCAGGACTTCATGGGGTTTCTTGGTTAAAAAGCTTGAAAAAATACTTTATCCATTTAAAATGATCCATGAACTTTAGCCAAGCTTAAGCTGCTAGCTGTATATATTCCTATAAGTTCTGTTGACCTTATTTCACACACCAAAGCATTAGAATTTTGAAAAATACAAAGAAGTTAAGTAGCAAGTTTAAGTGAACAGAGAAATAACAACAGTAAAAATCCATGTTTAACGAACTGGTTAAAAATGTATGAAGACCAAATACTTCCCAACGGATAAAAGTTTTTACTAGTGTGTGGATTGTGGAAGACATTTTTTCCATTAACTGAATGGACAAGAAAATCTGATGACTGAATAGGTGGTACGGAAATGGTACTTAGGTTCCTGGGATGATGATGATCTATTTTTCTTATGCATTCAATAGATGCTAGATGCTGTACTAATATAAAAGGAGGCATTGTTCTTGCCTGAAAATAGTGACCATCTGGACGGTGCACACAAACAAAGGATAGGGGAAAAGAATACATCATGGGAATTGGATCTGAGTAAAACAGGCACATGGCAGATTAGTTTCCTATCCCCAACGGCCTCTCTTCCAAATCACTGGTAAGTCCTTTTGCACCAACACAGCCTTCATGTTCCATGCACTGTAAAGGCATGTCTGGCTGGTTATAAGCAAAGTTTGCTTAGAGCTAATTCACTGAGAGGAGCACAGATCTTACCTTCATTCTTGAAGCTTCTAATAATATTTGCCGATGGCATTGAGGTACTGTCAGTGGCGAACCTGTTGTACAGCTCTAACATGTACTCTGGAGGGTCCACCTTAGCAGTGTCATGCAGGGGAATATCAGAGAGGTTCAGTGTCTTCAGGAACTCATTTTTCATGTTCTGAAGCAATGCGCTGAAATCAACACCGTCCTGCTCTGAAAGAACCTCATCGAAGAGGGGGACATCTTCCTCCAGGGAAGACTGCTCCAGGCTCATGATGGGATTGCAAGCTGCCAGGTGAACCAAGAAGTACAGGGCTGCCCAAAGTGGAAGGGCAATAGAATCCATTACTTCTCTCTAGTCTCCAACCAGACTCAACAAGGTTTAACTCTCGTGTGTGCTAAGTGGCTATTTTATCCTCTGGACTGTATGCAGCTTGTGTCACAGAGAGATGACAAGTTTGGAAGCCCTGGCCTGAAGCTTGTGATCAGTTCTCTCTCTCTCCCTCGCTCCCTTTCTCACTCCCTCTCAGCTCCCTCCTCCCCAAAACCAGGTCTCAGTAATTGGATATAACGTGCTCTCGCCTATGGTAGCCTTGCCTCTCTTATCTCTTGTAGTGTAAGCTGTGCACCAGATTTCTGTTGCTATCTCACAATCCCCCTCTCCCTTAATGAGCATTTTGTAAACATTCTGCTCAAGGACACTATAAGATAGGACCATTTTTGCCCTGGATGTGATCAGCTTTTTCTTTACCCCACTCAACTGACTTGCATATGGGCAACTTTCATGCATGCCACACTGTTGTGATTTCATGCTATCATGCAAATGCCACATAGCTCTAGGCTTCATACCAACACTAAACAAAAGCCCCATTAAGGCACCAAGGATTAATAGGGTTACACCTATGTCCTCTATCAAATCATGTTTTGGAAACAATGCTTCCAGTTCAAGGCCTATCTTAGATTGCAGCCTCTTTGGGGCAGACCCTGGCCTTTTGTTCTACACTGATAAAGCCCCTAGTACAATGGAGTCCTGGTCCATTGTGGGTCCATGGCTTGGCCTCTTAGGAGCTAAAAAAATAGAAAGGATCAATAACAATTTGAAGTGCTGGAGAAATTCTGGATGCAGTGGAACTGGTGTGATTAAACTGTCAAGGTGCATAAAGCGTGGTAGTTGTGCAGTCCTGTTAGGCTAGAGATTTACCGTAGAACAGGATCTTGTGGGTCAGAGTGAATGCAGGTCAGGGAAGGAGCAGGGCAAGAGCTATCTGGGCTGAGGTTCCCCTGTCCTTCATACAGGTACTGTGCACCTGTGGTGATGCCTGTAGACCTGGCCCTCTATGGGAGAATGGCAGTTAGATATTCTTTAGTAGCAGCTAATTTACCACTGCACACTGTTTCCCATGCAAACCAAATGTAACACACCACTGTTCCCATTCAAACCAAGCCATAACACTAGCAAAATGGAAATGAATTCTGTGCTTATGAGGATCATAGAAGAACTTGGAAATAAAGTCTGAAGGGAGGTCTGGAACATGTCTTTATCTCTTGCCAGTTTCAATTTACTGGCCAACTATATTTCACTGAGTGTCAGTATCCAATTGCCTGTCAACGAGCTTTTTTTTTATAATTGTTTTAAAACCCATCCTGAAGGCCCACAAAATGCCTCCAATTCACACACATAACTTTCAGTTGCACCAATACATGGTGGCTCAGTAAACAGTAATTAGAACTGGCTGAAAAATACAACAACATGAACAATAATGACAATAATTCCAAATGTTTAAGTCAAATCTTCAAGTTTTCAAAAAAATTGAGCACTGCACCCAAAAAAAGGTAGCTGAAGTTCTTCAACAAGATCAAGTAGTAACAAACCCACCACTATCTGAGCTATCACAGCTGTCTAGAAAATGTCCCAAGAGGGCACAAGGGACTTGATAATATCAGCAGAGCTAGAGATGAAAATTTTGCTCCCAAAGCATAGTCACTTCCCTCCTGAGGCAAAGAGGAATCATTGCTTGTATGACTCTAAGGGTGCATCTACATGAGATGCTAAATGCACAGTAGCCTAATTATATTGTGCAGTAGCATCACAGCAGAAACAGCGCTGATATGCTACTACACAGTAGCATCGCATGCAGTGGCACTAACGTGCAGTAGTGCCTGTTATTGCTTATCGATTTAGTACTTGGTTTTACAAGTACTAAACTTAATGCTTAATAAGTACAACATTTTAATGAAGGTGTAGATGTGCCCTATGTCCTCTAAAATGAATGCACGCAAGGATTACAAAGTGTGACCTGAATTGCAAAGCTCCATTGTTTTTCCGAGGTTTTTGCAACTCCATGAATCTGTGATGGTTCTACACATCTCTAGCATTCACTCCACTTGTTATAAATTCCTGCTAGACCTAGTGTTTCTTTTTACTAGACCAAGATCTTCACTGGCATGTAAGCACAACTCAAACTGACTTCATTGGAGTTGCATTCACTCAATCCAGCTGTGAATTGGGTCTTTTACTTGTATTTAGATTATTTTCATGGAGAAAATGTATTAACAATTAAGACTTGAGCAATACATATACGTGGCCCTTTATTCTCACTCTACTAAAGTACCTCTCGTCTTCCAAACAAGTAGTACTTCACAATGAAAGGTTAACCCAGTTCTCAAAATACATTTGTATTACATATGGCTTCAAATCAGAACTGCATTGTCCTGAATTGGGAAGAAAATTCAAATCTGGATCCACATTTCACAGCTATCTATAAAGCCAAATGATCTCTAACTTTAGTCCTGACTCATATCTATGTTTTGTGGTTCCTTGGATCTGTGTGCACAAAAAAGTTGGGCACTTCTGGCTCCAGCCCATCTCAATTTTTTTGGCTAAAAGGCCAAACCCTTCTTTGGTTCAACCAAAGAAGGTTCAACCCTTCTTTTTCAGGGACTCATCTCCTGACTGGGCTGCCTTCGGGAGCTTTATATCCACAAGGACAATCAGAAGTAACCACTTGTTTTTAAAAATGTGGGGACATTTTATGTTGCCAAACAGCCCTTCACAGATTTACCTATTGTAGCACTTGGCTCTTCCAAATAGAAGATCTTTAAAGTGGCTTGGAAAAATGCAGTGAAAGACCTGCTGGCCAAGGCAGATTTGCAGAAAGTCCTATTAAAGGTGTTTTCAAATATTTTGGTTTGTTTCAGAGATGTCAAATATTGTCCATACTCTGGGGGTGTCCTGTAACTTGCCAGAAGTCTGACAGTTTGCTCTGATTTTATAGAGAAATGCACATACTTTTATGTTTAGGAGCTGAGCATTTACCAAGAGGTTTTTCACACTCTCATGCCTGTAAACTGGATTTCATGGTTCCAGATATTATATTTGCCCCTTGGTCACCCTTTCGGACAAAAAGTTCTTTCAGTCAGGCTGGGGTTAATTCAGAGTAGATGAAATTAGTGGAGTTATTCCACTGTAACTGAAATGAGAATCTGGCCTGTTGTGAAATGTTGGTTTACTTGGTGACCAATGGCAAAGCATGTAATTAACTATAACATTTCATACCCAGTGGACATAAAATGCATACATAAGAGCTACAGCACAGAAGGTAAACCCCCGCTAAATACCTAATTAGTTGCAGAATTACTGCTGAGACAGTCCAACCCTCTTTGCATTTCCTCTCCTGTTGGATAACTTTGTGAACAGCAGCACACCCAAGGGCAATGCAACCTGCTGCCTTCTATGCAAAAAGCCACCAGTGAGTTTCTTTTCGCATACAGCTCAGTCCCTGTGCTGCTATTGATGATTTTCTAGATGTATAATATTACTTAATTGCAACTAGTGTTTCCTGTTTCCCTTTGCTTGCAAGCTGGGGAAGTTAAGATGTGCAGCCTCTTTGCTGACGTAAATTGCTGCATTGAGCAGTGTAACAGTAAGATTGTAATATTTTTTTCTCTTTCTTCTACCTTATACTATATCTTGTGGCATAGTGAAAAGAAAAGGGAACCTCCCTTGAACTAAACCTAGTAAAATCTCTGCTGAATAGACCAGCCCTGCTAACTATAGAGGAATATATTAAGAATCATCAATACATGATGCATCAAGCTGGCAGATCTGGATGCAGATGTGTTTTTGAGCATGCGGAGAGACTGGAGTTGCATTCAGAAGGGCCTGGGGTTTGTGGGTAGCATCCTAGCACAGCTACTGATAGTCTGTCTTGCAATCTGAGCTTCTTTTTAGGTCCCGTCATGAGGAACTGTTCCAAGAAATTTACAGCACCGTTTTTCAGTTTTCTTTTTTTTTTTATTATTATTATTATTTTTGGAGTCATTTATAACACTGAAACCCTCCAGAAAAAGCAGTTGAAAGCTGATGGATTTTCTACTGAAAATCAAAACCAAGTCCTAGTCTACAAGGATATTACAGTCTCACCATTTTTTAAATTCAGATCTGTCAGAATTTAAAAACAGGAAGGAGTTTGGATGCAAGAATTTTGGGTCAAGACCCATCTCTTATCAGAATAATGGGAAGCATAGGACACACTGTTTCATGAGCCCAAAGAAGCAGCATGAGCCAGGATGACCGCTGTGGCTTGTGATTTGAAGTTTTCTAAAATATGTGCATGAAATTATTGAGAAAATTCTCCACAATGGACTCTGTAAGAAGATAGCTGCAGCATGAGGTAGCTGTTGGAAGTGATATGAGAGATAAAGAAGAGTGTGACACTGACAGTGTGATGAGCTTGCAATGGAATAACTAAAATTAGTTTCCATTCCTACATCTCACTAAGGCCCTATTCACATCTGTCATGCTTCATGGTTGCTCTGGGTTTCCTTTCCATAAATGGTACAAGTTTCTGTCCTGTTTTTTCATGTCATTGGAAACAGGAAAGAATGGGGGGCGGAGCGGTGGGGAAGGATCCATCTTTTGCACATGACCTTGCAAAAGATGGAGGAGTGGGGAAGGATTCAGAGAAAGAGATGCAACAGTATGCTACAATAGGAGGGAGTAGGAAAAAATCAGAAGCAAGGAAGTCGGTGTGTGGCTATGTTGACAGAAAGGGATTTATGCAGTGCTGTATACCATGGGCTTCTTAGAAAGAAACAGGGAGGCTTTCATCAACAGATTTAGCAGAAAGTCAGTGGCACATCTTCACAGGCAAAGCCACATGTGAGAAGAGTGGGGAATGTGCTCCAGGGAACAGGCAGACAAGGTTCCTTGGGTGAATTTGATATCTTTTATTAGACCAACCCAAATAGTTGGAGAATATTTATTAAGCAAGCTTTTGGGTTCAAAAACCTTTCATCAGGCTAAGGAAGTTTCAGCAGTTGGTGTGTGCTCTTTCTGGATGGAATGAAAAGTAAACAAGCCTAGGGAACAGGTCACTTGACTGAAAGTCATGGTATTGGGGCTGTTGGGTTGCGTGGCAACTCACTTCACTTCTCTGTCCCTCCTTTTCCCTTCCTACTTTTCATCTGTTTAAGTGGTGATTTCTTTTTTTCTACAGTACTCAGTACAAGGGGTCCCTCATCCAGGCTGAGGACTCTAGGTGCTAGAGTAATGCAAATAAATAAGAACAATAAATCCTCAGGCCTGCAGAGAGTCTGAGTATATGAGGTAGTGTTATAATGGGTGTGAGAAGAAATTCTGAGGGCTTTCATAGGCAGGAACACTCAGGAAAATCAATGCAGGGTAAATCAATGTGTACATTTAGAGTGGACTAATTCAACTAAATTAAATCCCTGCATGGATACTTTCATTCAGAACTCAAACTGCCTTCAACCAATTGAACTTGGTTTACTTTGGAGGCAAAGTCATTTAAGTTAGATTAAGGCTGGTTTAATTGTCTATGAGAGAATCTACATGGAGGTTTAATACAATATCACTAAACCACTTTAAAAGTTAATTCTGGTGATTTTATTTGGGTGTCTCCATGTAAACAAAGATGCCCTGAGAAAGCGAGGCATGTGGTCAATTCCAAGGAGATGGGGTCAGGAAAGGGGACTATGCTTTGGGCTACGCACAAATCATGGAGAACCACAGTGGTTCTCCAAGTGTACTGATTGCTCTGTCTCCCATACTCCCTTCCCAAATCATGTGTTACTAGTTGTGGCTTTCCTAGAAGGAGACTGGTTGGAACAAAATCAGGATCTTTGCTGGCTGCAGTGGGGGAGCTAGGATCTATCCCTCATACCTATTAGAGTTATTACTAAGGATTAATAATTGTCCAGTGTTAGGACTTGAGCTTGATCTGCATATAATCTTTATATTAATATTTATTCTTCATTTGTCAGCAATCTGCTTCATGGTCCATTGCTTTGAAAGAGCTAGCAAGTAGCAGACAGAAATGGAGATGAGATGGGCTGGGAAACCCAGATAGAAGAACGCCACACACAGTAAATTTTTCTTAGAGGGATGGCTGTTGTCAGTCATGGGCCACAAATTTACTATAAACATGTTGCTGAGTTGCTGTAACACAGACTTAGAGGGCTCACAGGATGCCCATTTCCATGGTTATGTGGAAGAGTTGCTGTTTTGCACAGCATTTCCTCTGTTGTTATTGTTCTAACAACCCATTACCTGTTTAGTCTTGGGAATCCATCCCCAGTGAGAGAACTGTGCAGTTACCACCAAAGCTGGATGCTTAAAGTCTTCAAATAAATTATTATGGCATAATAGAAGAATGACAGAACCTCTCTCTTTCATATCACTCCTTCTGGAAGGTCTAGTATTAATTTTTCAAAGTCCTTACTGAGCCTTGATTCAGCAGAGCACTTGCCCCCATGGTTAACTGGTAAGCACATGTGTAACAGTGAAGCCATTTGGTAGATTGGTGCCTTGTTCATGCAATCTGATGGTTCCAGCCATGCATACGAGTGTGTGTGATGGAAAAGCATAATTTTAAATTTAACCCCTGTACTCTTTGCAAATGTTCACAAGTCCGTGCCCTTCCATTGATGATCTTTTACGGGTTCTAACAAGGAAGAAACCATGGTACAATGCTCACAGCAAAGTTCTGGGAGCCAGAATTCTGGTTTTGCTGTTGCTACCAGCACAATGCTGTCTAGCCTAGGACAAGTCATTTGAATCCCAAACTCTATGAATTGTGTCTAATAATAATAATAATAATAATACACCCACCAGGTTAGGTTAAATTCATCAATACCTGCAAAGTGCTCTGAGATCTTCAGATAAGAGATGCACTGCTGTATTGACAAGCTAACTAATATAAAATGCATATACTGGGTTGCTTCATTATACTTTAACTATTTTCACTCCAGTGGCTTGGCAAGTTGGCAGACAGGAGTGTCTTGTGAAGCGTGGATGGCAGTTTATCTTATTGAGAGCGTGGAACAAGCCTCTAGCAGGCTCTGGTGTTAAAGGGCTCTACTTATCTGAAATAGTGGCAGAGCGCCCTGGCTTTTCTCTCAGTGTAGTGCCCCCAGGGACGCCACTTCATGTGTTACTGTCAAACATCTCCTAATATACTCAGAGCAAATTTCTGAACCAGGGGACCTTCTCCAGAGGAAAAGTGCATCCATTCCTTATGCAGAAGATGGAGAAGTTCACTGCTTGCTGCTGGGGGCTCTAGTGCCTGATTCAGCAGTATGCTTCTGTATAAATTTAAGTGGTATTATTTTCATTCCAATTTAAGACATAGTTGGCTAGCCTAGTTTTTCCACCTATTCCAATATCAACTAGGCACTTAGCACTGGCTGGAGAAGAAAGCTGAACTCCAAACTGCTACTGAGGGGCATCCTAGTTTTGATTACTCTAGCATTAGAGTGATGTAGATGTGATGGTCCAGGAATTGTGCAAGAGGCAAGGATTTCTTAAAGTGATATATTTTATTGGCCTAACTGCATAGCTGGAATACAGTTAGATAGGCTTTCAAGTGCAAGACATTCTTCATCAGGTCACCAATTACTGTAATAATTTGCCATCTAGTGGCCAGTGAATATTATATAAGTTACCTGGTACAAATAGAAGAGAAATATGTATCATCAGAAGTGGACTGCATATCCCATATAATCTATTTTGGGTTGCAATACAGGGAATTGACTTTTCTAAACACAGGACCTTGCAAAATCTTACACATATCTTGGGCCAGAGGGTTCCAAACTCTAGGCTGAAACCATAGCACTTATATTGAATTTTTTGTAAATACTACCACTTTATTAGGAAAGTTCATATTTTGTATTGAACATAAGACATCGCTGTTAGACCCCAACTCCATGCGGTGCCCAGCAACTAGGGAGACCATGGTCCAATTACCCATAGATCCTGTAACTCATTAGCCAGAGCAGAGCAGGGAGCAAACACCAGCATACATTGCTCACAACAGCTTTATTCAGAATGGAGACAGTTTTGGACTAGCTCCCACACTGATGGAATACAGGGAGCTGCCAAGAACAATAGTTTTTCCCCCATCTTTATACACTTTGGTTTATACTTGTTAGGAGAAGTGGGTGGAACAGGATTTACTTCAGTCCTACCTTCTATCTCAAGCTCTACCTCTGTTTACTGTTTGCTTCAAAATTGCCTATGCACTCCATTCATTTACATTCCTTTTTGCTATGAGTGCATGTCTAAGACTTTGACTTTTCTTCTTCGATCAATGGGCAGACTTTGACTAAAAGTTGGAAGCTTCTGGATTCTTCTTCACCAATCACCATTCACCTTTTTCCATATGTTCATCTTGGATTCTGTTACCAATTATATGTTGTTTTTCACATTCTAGTCTGTTTTCTTGTCTCAGGTTGTGCCATCTTCCACACTTTTTTGGGCCCCTCTATCTTATTTCTTACAGTAGCTGGTTCACAACAGACAGACTCACTTGCTGCCTTTCCCTCAGAAAATGGTTAACACAGTTAAGATGGTTACTTAGCATAAGCAAACGGCTAGCATGGATATCCTTCTGCCTTGTGATCAGCAGCTCTGCTAGGCCACAGTAAAGCCTTGTATTCAGCTGCAAAACCAGTGCTTCATAATTATCCAAATTATTGTCATCCTAACAGTTGCCAAGGTCATCCATGCCTTCCCTGCCTCTGGGTTAAACTGTTGCAATTCCTCCCCCGATCAATTAGGCATTCTGCAAACACAGAAATTCCTGTAGCTATTTTAATGTAAAGTCTAGGTACCTGACATTTACCACTCCTTTGCAGCAATATGGTCATTTACACCTGGACAAAGTGGACATGTCTATACCAGACATTTGCTGTAGAGCTGATTAATTAGCTCCACAGTAAGATGTTACTGTCTACATGTGCAGTTCTATTAGGATGGAGTAAACCGATTAATTCTGCTGTAGGATAATACTGCCAGACACAATTACTATCCTATGGCAAGAGTTTACTCCTCTGCAATGCACTTATAGACACTGATAGGCTGGCTAGGGCATGAGGATCCTTCAGTGTAGGGGCTGCCTACTGACTAGCCCTGCACTAAAGCACCCTTGTGCCCCATCCAGCCCCTCTACAGCATGTTGAGCCAGGTCAGAGGAGCCCTGGGCTGGCAGGCTGACCCCCACAAGGCCCACTAGGCCAAGCTGGGGTGGAGCAGCCATGCTGCAGTCCCGGGTACACATGCAATCATGGTACCCAGGAGCAATAAACTCAAGCACAAACTGCACTGAAGTTTATTCAGCTGCATTAATTGCATGTGTAGATACACCCAATGGGTATAAAATGTTACCATGTCAGAAAGGTTGGGTTTCATTCCAACTTTGTACTGGGGCAAATAATTGCACTAAGAGTAAAAAGTCAATTATATTAGTTGCAACATATGATTCATAGATTGGTGAAAGCCTAATGCAAAGTACCCATTTAGAAAGTTGGCTTTTTCATGGGCAGCAGTTGTCTGTTGTGCCATCTGGTTTGGCAGGGGTCCAGTGTTGCCCTTGCTTTTCCTTTGGCTCCCCACACAGCTAAAAAAGGACTTATTGTCCTTGATACTTGTAGCCAGTTAGAGCTCGGTTGCAGCCTTGGCTTTCCTACTTTGGTCTCTGCAGGTCTGGACCAGTGTGGAATATTCCTCCTTGAAGGTGGATCCTATCCTCCATCCTTTGTAGGCCTTTCTTTTTAGATGCAGGAGGTCCACCAGATCCTTGCAGAGCCACAGGGGCTGCTGTGCCCTTTTGCTGCCTTTCCTCCAAGATGGGATAGACTTTACTTGTACATCGAGGATTGCTCCCTTGAAAAGCATCCACTTACCCTGAACTCCCCTCCCCTTTGGGCTGAGGCTCTTTAAGGCCTCACTGACAAGCCTCTGGAGCTTGTCAAAGTTAGCTTTCCTGACATCAAGGACTTCTGTATTGCTGACTGACTTGCCAGCTTCATGGTGGATGGTGAAGGTGATCAGCTCACAGTCACTGTCACCCAGCTTCCCTCCAATTGTTAGGTCACTGATAAGGTCATTCTCCTTTGCCAGTACCAGGTCGAGCAATGCTTTACCTCTCATTAGCTCGTAGATTTTTCACGTCAGATAGAGGTCATCCACATGTGAGAAAACTTTGCGACGGTTCGGATTTGGCCAAGTGCTCTTCCCATGAGCTGTCTGGGTAGCTGAAGTCTCCCATGACAACCATGGACCGGGAGCATGTCCCTGGCAAACTCCTGGTCAAGCTCTTGATCCTGGGTAGGAGGTCTGTATTAGATACCCATCATTGTGTCCTCTGTGCCATGTTCCCCACAGATTTTTCACCCAGAGCATCTCCAGTCATCCACCCTGGGGGCCAATGTTGGCTTGCAGGGACACATAGCTTTCCTTGACAGATACCCTGCCCCTTTTGTCCACTCAATCTCTTTTGTACAAAATATAGCCATATATACCTGTGGCCCAGTCATGGGTGGAGTCCCACCAGGTCTCTGTTATCCCTATGACATTGTATTTGTGTTAAGCAGGAGGACAAGTTCCTCCTGTTTATTCCCCAAGCTCCTGGCATTTGTGTACAGACAGGCAAGTATCCCTGTGGGGGTCCCTGCCTTGCCTGCAGAGCATTCCAGGGCTGGGCTCCCTAAAGTGACTTGGCCTGCTGGCTTTGCAAGGGTTGCTTAGTGGGCCAGCAGTGGAAGTAGTGTCCCCAGCCCCCCGGCAGGCTTAAAGCCTGGTGGAGCAGGTAAGCCAGTCTGACTGAGAAGAGACTCCTCCTCAGCAAAGAGAGGTAGAGGCCATGCCTTCCCAGCATCTCACTGTCTCTCTCACCAAAGAACAGATTGTGGTCATAGAAGCCAAAGCCTCCCCAATGACACCAGTGCCACAGTCTTTGGTTCACTACCTCGATCCTCCTCTCCCTCCACAGCCCATAGCCCGAGACTGGGAAGATCGAAGAGAACACCACCTGCGTCCCTAGCCCGCCCCGCTTGATTATCCCCTCAGTTTTATACATGAGTGCAGAAGGAGTGAATAATTTGCTTACCATATGCGGCGCCATATGCCACTTTCCCAATGCAGCTGGGAGAGCGGCAACAACAGAAGGTGTGGCTATGGAGCCCAGTGCTTTAACAACTAGACTGGCTTTCCTTTCCACCATTTTGAGAGTCAGTTTTACTGCACTTCAAATCAAACTGCTGAATGTGGTCTGAATCCTGCAAAAAAATGTCCACACTTAAAGCAGGTATTGTATTATTTTCTCCACAGAAAGAGAAAATCTCAATCAAACATTAATAGATCATGTACACAAAATTCCTGTTAGTTTTGAAGGCAATGCTGTATGTTTGCTAGATTTGTATTCGGTTCTATAACCCATGATAAAAACAACCTCAGTAAAAAGCTCCAAGTTACATAATCATGCTACTGTTTGGCTTGGCTGGAAGGATAAAATACTCAAACACAGGAGGAATTTGATTCAGTTTTTCTTAGTTTGAAATAAACCAGGGCATGATGGAGATTATGTCAAAAAGCAAGGGTTTGTAGGTCCGCTAAAATATATTAAATTCTCTGAAAATTATATATAATATAGTAGTCCAGAATTCTACAAATATTTTACTGTCATGCACCATCAACAAGAGGCTGTTTTCAGCTTTTTACCTTGAATACATTTAATGATATGGAAAGAATAGGTTGCTCATACCCCCCCCC
>JAGPOW010001890.1:594904-605603 GCA_030014935.1 Caiman crocodilus | reverse complement strand
CCCCCCCCCAGACCTGCCTGTGAAACCTGTCCTGAGAGCTCATGCTTAATACAAGTTCTTATTTTATAGGCAAACTTTGTGCCAGAACCTGATTTCTTCAGTTTAACACTCACTGACTTCATGAAGAGCAAGGAAAGCCAGTAATGGCTGCAGAGCAAGACTGAGAGAAATGTATTCCGATTTACCCAGCTAACTACAACAGCTAGACAAATCAGAGCAAACACCCCACTACTGATGTAAAGGGATGGCAAATGGTTATTTGGACACAGACAGCTTTAAATGTTTTTTATACATACCTCTAGGTAGCAGGCATGAGTGCTGTGATGCTGGGGCAGATTGAGCATCCCACACAAGCGCAGGGGGTTCCCCAGCATGCTCA
Source organism: Caiman crocodilus (assembly GCA_030014935.1). NCBI lineage: Eukaryota > Metazoa > Chordata > Crocodylia > Alligatoridae > Caiman > Caiman crocodilus. Next base: position 605,224 of record JAGPOW010001890.1, on the reverse strand, counting down.
GCAACAGACCCAGATGTGGATCAGAAGCACTTCTGGTCCACTTCCAGGTCTGCCAGGGAGAGTGGGGAGGGGGGCCTCCCACACTGCCCCCAGCTTGGCAACTAGTGTCTCCTGGGTCTGGGAGGGGGTACCTGGGGGGTGCCACAGGCATCCACCTCTCTTTCCTCCTTTCTGGACTGGGGCTGGACTCACTCTGCTGCTACCTGTATGAATTGGAGTAGCCACCCTCCAGCCTGCTCAGGACTGGGGGAGCTTGGGGCCCCCTCTGGAAGGGTTGGGGGAAGAAAGGGGTTACGGATCAGGAGGGAAGGGCACTGGCAGGGCCAGGGGGCTATGGGTTGGGAGTAAGGGGAACCAGCAGGGTTGGGGGGGGTGGAAGCAGTGGGTCAGGAGTGTGGGGCACTGGCAGTGTAAGAGGTTTATAGCTTGGGAGTGAGTGGTACCAGTATGGCCTGTGGGGTTGGGGGGTAAGGGACTGTGGGTCAGGAGTAAGGGGGAGCAGCCGGGCCAGGAGTCTACAGGTCAGGAGTGAGAGGCTGCAGCAAGGATGTTGGGGCTCCAGGTTGGGACTGAGGGGAACCAGCAGGGCCAAGGGTTTACATGTCAGGAGTGAGAGGCAGCAGCAGGGCTGCAGGCTGGGAATGAGAGGCATGCGCAGAGCCAGGGGGTTGTGAGTTGGAGTCCCCAATTTCAGGAAGAAATTTGGTAACTTTGATGGGAGATAGCCATGCTACCAATTTTACCACCTGTCCTTTGAGTTTTGACCAGCCACCATTAGAGTGAATGGAAAAACTCCCACTGATGTTTGTGGAAAGTGGATGGCACCCATATGCACGGTATTGAGTGGAGATAATCAGCAAACAGTAGTCTGCTCCACAGTGGCTAGAGGAAGGTTTTGATGAGGAATGAGTAGAAACTTTAATAGCACAAAAATTCCTGAAGGATTGTTGTGGCAGTGTTGGAATATTGTCGTAGGTTTGTTAATGTTAATAAACAAAGCAAATGGGTTTGTCAGACGCATTCAATAGACCAACTCAAAAATAACTGTCTGAGTTTTTCTGTGTTGAGAAGAAGAAAGAGCTGACATGATCCTATCAGACTTTGCATGCAAAAGGAAGAGAGCCAAGGCAAGAGAATGAACAAATGTAGGAACATCACTAAGGACTGTGAGAAGATTTCTTGAGTTCTGAAAGAAAAGAGAGGATAACAAGATGGTGAGACTGTTAATGAATAACCTCAAAGGACTCACTCAATCCTACTGGCTTCTTATTTGCATCAAGCTGCAATAGGAAATTGAAATTTAATTTAGTCCTGGCCTGGGTATGAGGCTGCTTTGGGAAGTTACTCTGAAAACACAGAATTGAATGTATAATAGAGGAGAGCGAGAGACTTAGAAAGGGAGAATGAGAGGTGTGTGTGCGTGTCCATCAGGAATGTTTGCCAAACAGCTTTTCTCAGTCTAATTATTGATGGTGTTAGTCCCAGAGAAGATAGCAGAATAATGCTGAGAATGGTTTTCCATCCTTTTAAAACCAGAAAGGTGATTAAAAGCTTGCCATTGATGTCAATACTGGTATTATCCAATACACATTGTCAGGCAGTTAAACCATATCATGCATTTCATGGTGGGAACCAGCACAAATTCCAGTCTCATCTGCAGCCCTGCTATATTTAACTTTTGTAGATTTTTCTTATGCTCAGAGGGGCAGTAAAGGTCTATGGCTACTCACTGCCAAGGACAAGTGTTTTATTTAATCACAACTCCCCCCACCCCAACATGCCCCTGACATGCTTCAGACAAACTAGCTAAAAGTCCATGATGTTTTCAGTGCTCAGTCTCTCTCACACAAAACGCTTCCCCCTCATATTTGCATCCATCTCTCCCGCAGTAAATGGGACTCAGTATATTACTCATACACTTATAAAAATGTATGGTGCAGTTTATCAGGTCTTGGCTGGAATATGGTATCATGTGTATGCCTACTGCAATCTTTTCAAAAGGCAGAGAGGTTGGTCCTCAAACCCTTATTCCTGTCATCAGTTATGTTTAAATTAATGGACAACTCAAGTGAATAGGGACAAGAGAGGCCTAAGCTGCTGTCCAAATCAGGAGTCAGATTCTCCAATCACAATAGAAATAGGAATCGCTCAGAACTAGCCCTGTTCTCCCTGCACAGCGCAGTGCACTACTTTGGACAGGCCTCATCTGACTAGAAATTAGCAGATGTGGCTTTGGGTAACTGAGGGTGAAGTGACACATTATACCTGGACCATACTTAAGAGGTGTTAAAGTATAACATGTTGTGAGCAATCACGTTAAAGGTTAATATTGTTTCTTGTCTGCTGTCACAGAGCACCGAGGTGCCCTGCTCCTAAAGAGGAGAAACTGCTAGAGAAAGAGCCCTAGCAGTGAATAAGGAGCCCAGCTAGTGATTCCCAGGGCAACTGGAGTCAGCATACGACCCATACCTGCCAGAGGTCAGCTGGCTGTAAGGGGCAGGGCCTGGCTCTTATAAAGCCTAGGAGCTGAGGGCAGGGCAGTTCCGAGGCAGAAGCTCCCAAGGCAAAGATGCAAGAAGAAGCCTGACTGCAGGTACAGCTTAAGCTGAGGAATGGATGGCAACTCTGGGATGTTTGTGCAATGTTGTTACAGCTAGGTGGCTTATGTTTAAGTTGTAGCCAACAGGCTTGAGTTTGTGTTGCTCTTTATTATACCGGTGGTTTGGGTGAGGCTATTAGGGGGTGGAGGAGGCCTCATAGGGGACCCACAGTAATGTGGGGACCCCAGTGCCAGTAAGGGTGCAGTGTACAGGGTGCACAGACCCCAGCCCCAGAGAGGAGGCACTATTGAGAAGCCTGAGTGTGGGTGTGGTAGGCCCCAGAGAGGGGGGCAGCAGTGCTGAGAAGGCCCCAGAGAGGGGGTGAGTGTAAACTTGACAGACCAAAGTCTATTCCAGCTGCGAAGCTTGGGGTGTGGTATAAGGGGTGGTTGGAGCCATGCATGGCCCTTAAGGCTAGGGTGCCCCTGAAGCACCCATAGTAGAGTGAAGAGTTCTCTTTGTGCTTCACCCCACGAAGAGTCCGGGAAACCACAGGGCCTGAATCAGCACAGAGTTTATCTAAACATCAAAGATGTGGTGGGCGAGAGTTAGGGGGTGCCCTTGTGCTGACTTGGCATGGAGAAGGGGGGGTCTTAAGGAGATCATGGCCCTCCGGTAGGACCCCGCCATGACGCCTGCCTAACTCTGACTTGCCACTAAAAAGCTGATAGGCAGGGGCATGGCATTAGTATCCAGGACACCTGGGCTCTGTCCCTGTTTGGGTTGGCAGTGGGGTTGTTGACAGTGGTGCATTCTGGGATGCTAGAGGATTGCAATTTGCTTGTTTTATCTCTGTGGATCTGACTGAAGTTACCTTACATGAGCTAGGTAGCACAGGCCAGAGTTAACCCTCAACTGAAGTAGTGTAACTTTGAGATGCTCAGAGGATACTTAGTATGAATTATAGCTTTAACATGTGGGCAGTTGTGTTTTCTGACTTGAGACTTGTGTTTTCTGTAGCATGATTTAAGTGTAATGTGTAAATTCACCCTAAAAACAATTCCACTGAACCAGATTCAGTCCTAGATGTAGTAGGCAAACTTGTCCTTAGCGGAGAGTTACAGACGCACCCTAGGAATAACTTTGGGCCCACTGACTTCAGCATAAGTGTGAGCTCCTGTGCAAGCAGTCCACCACTTCAACAGTGCCACTTGCGCTAATGGTAAACTTGGCCTGACACCTTGCAAAGCAATCCCACTGCCTTGCTTGCTGCCACTTTAGAGGTCAGGGAAAAAAAAAACAAAAAACAAAACAAAACAAAAAAACTTCTAAGGAGTAATGCACAGAGCAGCATTTCAGGGCCTGGATAATTGACACAAGTGAGATATCTGGGGCACAGAGGTCAGGCCCTTTTCTCACTACAGTGTTCCAGAACAAGGTGATAGTGCTGGTTAATAATCTCTCCACTGTGCTCCTTTGCTTTCCTCATGCTGTAGCTGAGACACATGGTGGAAAACACTCTTTCAATCATTCTATTTCCACTCTGACATTGCCCAGCACTCTCTGAGGCTCTCAGAGCTTTCAGCACAAGTGTTCCAGGCATTGTTTTTGAAGGTTGCAAAACTTGCCTGCTTCTGAGACAGCCCTCTGGCTTGCAGGACATCCACTCTACAGTGTGTTTTGGGACACAATGGGTACAGTTGCTACTGCACATAGCTATTATGCATTGCTTTTCCTTGCATGGAGCTGTGCTGGTGGCTGTGTAGTCAGCAGCTATTGTTCCTTCATCCCCATTTGATTTTGTAAAGGGTACTTCAAAAATGTGGCTCCATAGCATAATTTCTCAGCCATGCAAACAGGTCCCTTCTCTTTATAGTATGAAACAAATGAGGAATATAAGCAGCAGCCATAAATATCCCGCTTCTGCATGCCAGCATCACGCAGATCCCAGGACATACAACAAAAGCCTCCAGGATTGCTTGCATCTTTGTGCTCAGGCCTCAGTCTTGGCTGCCCCAAAATTCAAAAAGCACAACCTCCCTCATCCCATTTTGCCCCCACAAGTTTCCCTTCCTCGCACACTGAGTGCTCCAGTTGAAACATGGGCCTAAATCTGGGCCTCGGCATGCCACACGGAGGCTTGCGGTTTTCCACACCAGGCCCTTGTCACTACTCTGGTTCTGGGGTGCATGGCAGCATCCATGTGTTGTGGGGTCCAACTGGGAGGCTGGGCACTCACCCAGGTTTCAACTTGCAGCACTTTTGGACTGAAGTCAACCCACCGCCAGGCAAATACTGAACTGCAAATGCTCACCACTGACAGACAACCACAAAAGAGTGTGTGAAGTCTGTGGACCTGCCAAGGACCAAGGTATATTTGAGTTTGGGTTGCAGTGGGAGAAATGCAAGTTCAAATTCCTAGCGTTATTAACATGGTTATAGTAGTCAGTGCATAGTAATAGCAATAAAGCCATAAATCTCTAAGCGCTTCCTGAAGAAAGCTCAGTGTTGTCATACTTGCAGGTCACCAAGCAGGCCAGCAGGAGAGCTGGGAATGGAACCTGGCTTTCCAGCTAGTCCCTAGATATACCACATGAATTAGACTGGATTCAGAATACCCCATTTGCTCAATGTTGACTAAGATGTGGGAGCAATACACTTCCATGAAAATTGATGCAAAGAAGGCGATTATAAAAATAAAAACAAACTTAGCTTTTTCCCCCCCTAATTTGCTTGTTTTGACTCTAGAGTCCCTAATGGTTCCCAAGGTAGCCGTTTTATTCTAGAAAGTGTTGAGGGGGGCGATATTATTACATGGCTACGCAATAGTATGCAATGTAGGAAGAAGCTTGTTAATTTCTCAGTTATTTCAAGAATATGCAGATGTCCGTGGATGTTTTTCATCTCAACACCAATATTTCAGCTGCATGGCTGATTTTCTTGACTCTTGAACTGTTTATTTATGGTAGCAACAACTATATGCTAGATGCTTTCCATACTTTTGGGATGCGTTCATGAAGAGCTTATAGTAGCATGCAAAGCTCAAATCTGTTACTCACACCCACAAACTCCTTCTTGGTAGCAAAAGTGAAAGTGAGAGCTGCCTTTGACCCAAAATATCTGGGGCACCAATTTGTCACCATATTATATGCATTGGAATTCCAAAATATGGTGGAAAACTAAAGGCTATATTCAAACTCAATGGGGATCTTGCGTCTCCCATGTCACAAAAATATTTCTGTCTTATCAGAAGCACTGAGTAATAAATTGGACTAGATGACCTCTGGGGGTCCCTTCCAAACCTACTTTTCTATGATATTTATGATTGGCAAGTGAAAAATGTGCTGGTCTGTTCACATGAAACTTCCATAAATCTTTGATGCATTATTCATTATGCCTAACCCAAAGCACTTAGAAGCTATAGTGACTGGCCTACAGCAGGGTCTTGGCTCAGATCCTTAGAAAAAGCCTGAAGTAAGGTGGATATCCAATTTGCAGCTGTGCAGCAACCTGAACATATATCCTACCTTTCACAAAGATTTCAGACATGATAGTTCTCCAGACTTGAATGCAATTCATGTGCAACACCCTACAGCATACACATTATGACATAACTTTTAGAAGGCAACACCTCCAGAGACAGTCCAGTGTTAAGTTTCATTGTCATATCACCTACCTTCAACGCAATCCTTTGGTGCAATTCTCAGATTCTTGATTTCAGCCTTCACAGAATTTTCCTCCATTTTGTGGCGAAGGAGCAGTGCATTCCCAAATTCTCAAACGCTCACATTCTGGGCTGCAGACTGACCATTCACTCCATACCTCTCAGCTACCATCCACTAAACTAAACACAAAAAACAGAAGCCTATATGATGGTTGTGATCAGAATGCATCCAAATTCATGTATTCCAAGGGTTATGCAGGTGCTGTTTTGAGGTTCTTTTAAAGAAAGCCATCCCCTTTCCCTCTAATCTGTCAGCATGTGGAACATACCTCTGAATCAGACATATATAATACTCATTTTAAAGATTCACGCCATATCTGATGGCATGTACTTAGCATCTATTATCAAGAAAGCTCTTAACCCCTTAGGATTTTTTTTTCTCTCACACTATACACACATTAGTTAGTTTCAAAGGCATCATTGAAATGCAGCTACCTTCAGCATAGAACACAGCAGCTTTTTAAATAGAGTGCAGCCACAATATATGAGACAGTTTAAGGCAGGAAGGAAAGAACACCTACAGCCACTTAGAGAATTCCACATACTTTTCTTCATAATGCAGCTATTATGCTCCTAGTGTTCATCAAAATTCAGCTCCAACAGGAATGGTATGTGGAGGCCTCACAGAGCCATTGAGCAGGAATAATGTTGGCATTTACCAAAAGAACAAGAGCTGGCCTTCCTTGCCAGCTGCTGGTTAATGCCATGAGTGAGATTCAGGATCAATGCGTCTCTCTGCTGATGGATTTATAACTCTCTAGTCCCACCCCTACATGACAAAGGTGTTCCACAGCCCCTGTTTTTTCATGCATCAGTCAAGTCGAGTAAAAGTCAGATGTTTTTGTTCTTGCATTCACATGAGTACCTAGTGGGTCCAAAGCTCAGGGGGTTGCTCCCCACTGGAATTGATTTAAATGTCTCGGTTCACTTTTAAGATGATAAACTTGGTTAAAACCCCACGTTTGCCCCCCTTCATGCTGTCATCACTGCCCTTGCCTCCCTAACTATTCTGTTAACCTGTAACTTTGTTAGAGGTTTCCCAAAAAAATAATACAAACAGATAAACAAAGGACAAAAAACAGGCTATAACAGAAGCAGGGCAGGGTAGTTAAATCCCTTTATCCCATTTAACCAAATCATCTTTTATTTACTCATAAGCCCTCAGCTCAGGGTTCTGTGTTTCTTCTGCTATGACTGCCAGCATCACTAAGCTGCAAATCAGTGCTTACCAACCTTTTCCTCAGCCTGACCCCATTTAAATGTTGACATTTTTTTGCAACCCCCAAATGATGCAAACAAGATCAATGGTCCCTCCTCATGCAGGCAGCACAGCTGAAGTGGAGCCTGGGTGGGGGAAGTGGGCTTCCTGGTATGGGCTCAGTACTCCCCACCCCATTACCCTCCCCCAGGGGTCTCCACAGCCCAGAAGTTGGGATCTGGTGCCTGCATCCTACTCTACCCCATGCACAAATATGAGGGAAATGTGCCCCCCATGCCTGCCTCCCTGGGAATTCACAGTGGCAGGGAGCCAAACTACTCCCTCTCTCCCTCACTTTGGGGGCCCTGATCTGCTCTGCCCCTTGTAGACTTAGTTTCATAGTTAGTAGGGTCAGAAGGGACTCTGAACTCCACTCTACAAGAAACACACAAATGTCTTCTAGATCCTTTTGATCTCAGTGACTTTGCATAGCACACTTGCCTACAGAACAGTTCAGAGGGCTCTCTCTGGAGCATGACCTTTTAAGTTAGACCTGGATAACCTGCATCTTTCTTACCAAGACAAAGAAAAGTACGGGTCATTTTCTGCACTGACATTCCCTTGCAGAAGGCCCCCTCATTGAGGGGAGCAGGATTGGTACAGGTCTGCAATTGCTCCTGTCAGCCTTGACCACACCACACATTACAGTTAGACTGCTCCCTTCATGACGATCAGCCTCCATTTACTGAAAAGCACAAACACATGTATTACATGTATTAGATAAAAGTCTCTAAGCATCAAATCTTCATTTAGATTGGGGTGGGCAAAATATGGCCCGTAGGCCAGATCCAGCCCACAAGGCCATCCTATCCAGCCCGTGGGGCCACTAATGCAGAAAATTAGTATTTCTCTGCCCTTGGGGAATGTCAAAAATGACAGGCACAAAGGATAGTAGGAACCAGGGGAAGCAGAGTGGGCTCCAACAACTGCGGGGCCTGCCCAGAAGACCCATCCAGGAGTTTTGGGCTGGGAGAACGTGGCTGCCCCAGCACGGGAAGTTCAGGTGAGTGGGGGAGGATCCCAGGCAAGGAAGGAGTGTGGTGGTGGGGGGGAGAAGGGGGAAGTGGCCCCTCCCCACCCATGCTCGGTGCCCCGCACTGCAGCTGCTTGCAGCCTGCGTGGGGCTGCCTGTCTCCACTACAGACAGCCCCATGCAGGCTGCGAGTGCCTGCGGAGTGGGGCACCGGGCATGGGAGGGGCCGCTTTCCCCCCCACCACCCAGCTTTTCCCTGGGCTCTTTCCTTGTGTGGAGAAGAGTGGCCCCTTGCCCGCCCCATAGCCGGCGCGCTGTGCTGCAGGTGCTCACAGCCCACACGGGGCTATCTGGAGCAGGCGCAGGCTGCGAGTGGCTGCAATGCTGGGCACTGACCATGGGGTGGGTGAGGGGCCACTTTCCCATGCTCAGCACCACCTTGTAACCTGGCCCCACTGCCAGGCTAACAGTGGGGTGGGTTACAAGCTGGTGCTGAGCGTGGGGCAAAAAGTGGCCTCTCGCCTGCCCCATGGCCAGTACCCTGTGCTGCAGCCACCTGCAGCTCACATGAGGCTGCCTGTGTCTGCTCCAGACAGCCCCGCATGGGCTGCAAGATCCTTCAGCAGCGCTGGCCATGGGCCAGGCAAGGGGCCACTTTTCTCCATGCTCAGCACCAGGTTCTTCCCTGCTGGTGAGCCGGGCGTTGGGGCTGTGCACTGCCCCCCACCTGTACCGCGAGGCTGGGAAGGCACTGGGTGTGAGCGAGCAGGGAGCCAGTGGGACCACAGGGTCTGCACCGGTGTCCCAGGGCCATTGCCGGTGGGGCCCAGAGCAGGGTGGCAGGAGTGCAGGGTTCCAGCTGGCAGGGACTCTATTGAGCTGGGCCAGCTCCACCCCCCAACCCCGCTGGTGCAGCCCAGCCCAGCTCCACAGACCCCTGCTGGCCTGTGCCCTGCTCTGGGCCCCACAGGTGCTGGTCCTGGGACGTTGGTCCCAAGACATTGAGATGTTGGTCCCAAGGTGGTGACCAGAGGGTGGGGCACCTGTCAAGGGGTGGGGCACCTGTCAAAACTGGGTAAGCGGCCCTCTGCCCAAAATAACTGCCTGCCCCTGATTTAGATCCTGTCCTTAAGGCGGGTGTGATGCATTTTTAAAATGCATTTTGCAAGGTAAATTTAAACCCAAATAGGGGCATCACCATCTAAATAGCAGCAGAATACAGTTACATCAGGGTGTGAAAGAACTACAGTGTGTGAATTTGGATGATCTATGCATTAGGAGATGTAATGACTGACAGCAGGACCAAAAGGAATGTCAAAAAATGTGCTTCAGTTCCCTTCAAACTGTGGCAGAAATACCACTGTCAGTGCCCCTCTCCAGAAACCTCTCTCTGTGCCAGCCTGAGAGGCTGGTGTTGAATCCCTTAGGGCAGGGATCTCATCCCTGTCTGCATGACAAAAGCCTGGGCCTGGGAGGCGGATGCTCTGGTCACCTGGGCAGGGGAAAAAACCCGGCCCTGGTCCTGCACGCGACCCAGGTAGCCAGGAATGCTTGGGAAATGGGTCGGCTTGTGACCAGTTTTGGCAGCTTCGATTGGTCCGGGCTGCTGAGGTCAGAGAGGGGATAAAAGGCCCCGAGGAAGAAGAAGGGCAGCCATGAGGTGGTAGCCATTAGCCATGCGGTCATCCAGGTGAACCTGAACCGGCTCTCTCTGCATGCCTTAAGAGTAATCTGCCTCCAGAGGAAACTCCAGCTACCTCTGGATGATGAGAGTGAGTAAGCTACTTGAGATCCGATTAGATATTCAGAGTACAGTATTTCAGAT
>JAGPOW010001890.1:575190-594804 GCA_030014935.1 Caiman crocodilus | reverse complement strand
TGTATTGCCTCGGCGGGTGACAGACCGGGCAGAAGAACTGGTCCGGAAGAGGGAAGGGGAGGAACGTGAGCGTCGTCACGTCCACCGCTTCTCCCGGGTCGTCTGTGGGGGAGTCCGGTGTCAGTGGGGTTCGGGGCCCCTCCGTCAGCGTGGGGAGCCCCGCGGGGAAGACGTCCTCGGGGCCACCGGGATCCGGGGGCCGTCGTCGTCTCGGGCCCGTTGTCGTCTCCGAGGCTTCGCGGGGGTCCGGAGGGGTCCGCCATCGCTGGGGGCGCTCCGTCGTCCTCCGTGGGGCGTCCTTGGGCTCCGTTATCCTCCACCGGGAGGCAGCTTTCATCAGCCGGGGTTCCGGGCTCTGCAAGTCTCTCTGCCTCGGGAGGTGGGTCGATGGTCGGGGGTCCTCCGCCGCCTGCCGGGGTCCCGACATCGTGGTGGTGCGTGGACACCGACTTGGATTCGCTGGTCTACCCTCCTGGGAGGGTTTTCCGGAATCCGTCCTCGATGCTAAGCCCTAACAGGGGAAGGGGGGAGTCTCCTGAGCCTCGAGCGTTCTCGTTAGTGGATCAGGGCATCCTTGAGACCTGGGGGTGTTACTCCACCTTTCCGTCCTCCGAACCCTGGCGGTCGCCTACTCCAACCGAGGGAGCAAAAATACACTACATTTCATCTTAGCCAAAAAAAAGGCCAAGATGCTGTTGGGCTATGCTAGCCTATCCTTGTGGTAGGGTCCCATCTGAATGAGACGCATGGTAGTATCCATTGAGTGCAGTCACCCTTAGTACTGACCATTTTTCAAGCCACAACAATACACATGTTTCAACTTGCTCTTCACTACCTTTTCTTTTCCATTTCCAATGATTTCTGTTTTTTCATGAACCTTAAAAGTCTAGTAAACATTACCAAATGGCCCCAAACAGTTTGCCCAGAAGTCCCCCATACCCCAGCTCCCTACCTGGTGTATATGACTACTGTGGCCCTGCCCTCTGTGAGGTGGAGCCAGACCCAGTTGCCCTGTGCCTTATCTGCATATAAATTTTTGGAAGATTCCCAGGAATCATAACAAGAACGCCTGGTTCTAGTCATGACCAGTGGCCTAATTAAACATATGAATCCTTTGTGGGGAGTAAGCGTACATCCTGAGCAGTGCCGAGCTATGGGGTTATTATGGCTTGAAATGCTGTTGACTCTCCTGGGGCCCAGTCCAAAGAAGTATGTAAATCATGATATTTTGGCTTTAGATTAATATCATGCATAGTTTATATAAGTAGGTCCACAAAAATATTGATTAAAAATGTGCTTACAGAATACCTATAATAAAACTTGCAGCAGGTATGATGCATCATTTGTACATGATGTAAGTCTATGGTTTCTAGATGACATTACTACAGGTCTCTTCATTTTGAGGTTATTGCTTTCAGACTTGCTCTTTGCTTCAGGAAGAGTAGGGTCTGACAGTAAGAAAGGGCAAAACAGGCTACAGTGGAAGAAGCTGAGGGCATAGAGGGCAACAGGGCAATCTGACCTTCAGATTTATTTCCCCTGCTGTAACAGTGGGAGGGGGGCAAATTCAAGGCAAATGTCCAATAATTAGGATTTTATACCTGGAAAGTTACAACACATTTATACATTTTCTATTTGCAAAGTTTAATCATTGGAGCATTATCTTATATTCAAATAATATGGTATTTCATTCAGTTATGGTCATCTATAGGTATGCTCTCTGCTCTGGCCTCCCTTGGAAGGTAGAGTAAAATAAAACAAAATCATAAGCAACAAAGTCCCCAGTGAAAAAATATGAAACTATTCTGATCAGACAGAAAGCAGAGCCCCCTTCTCTGCCCTACAGAATTGTGAACCAAAGCTTTTGTGGTTTGTCTCCTTGAGCTATTCTGTGAAGTAGAGGATTCACTTGGTCCAGTGAAAAGCATCTGGTGGAAATAACTGACTTGGACTTCAAAGATGAGCCAGAAGATGGTGTAAATCAGGGGTGGGCAAAGTTCAGCCCACAGGCCAGACTGGGCCCAGAACGGACTCCACTTCCCAGCTGCCCCTGCCTGCATAGCTCCAGCCAGTTTCCACGGAGACCCTAGGAGTGACCGGGCTGTGATGGCACAGGGCCAGGGTCTCCACAGAAACTGGTCGGAGCAGTGCTAACATGGGCAGGGAGCTGCTCATGGGCCAGGATCTTGTGGCAGTGACAGAACTATCGAGAGCCAGGGCAGAGCTGTGATCTACTGCCTGCACAATGGATCCTGGCCTCGGCTCCAGCCCATGCCATCTCTGTTGCAAAATCCTGGCCCCATCCCCAGTGCAGCTCCCTGCCCAGCCATATACCCTGCTGCTTGGGCTGGTTTCTTTGGAGACCCTTGCCCCATGCTATTATGGATCCCCTGATCCTGGATCCCCATGGAAACCAGCCAGAGTGATGCAGGTAAGGGCTGTTGGGAAATGGAGCCCAGGCGCTGGCTAGATCTGCCATTTTGCCCACCCTTGGTATAAATGGAAGTTTAGTCATGATCATTGTCCCAGGGACGCCAGGGCTAGGGGGGAACTTCGGCCCAGATACGAGGGGGAGTGATCACTTACCCTCCACAGGAGGCAAGGATGGGGGAAGTGCCCATGCCGAGATACTGCCCGCGTGGTTCATTAGCCGCGCTTGCATTCAGCTGAGGCTGGGCGATGCTAGGGAGAGGCGCCACACGGTGGATATACAATGTGGCCCTGAGGGCATGTGGCCCCATCGGGGGAATGCCAGAAGCAGGCTGCAGATGGGGGCCTTCAATGGTCACCCGTGTGGTGACACAGATGAAGAGGGAACGGACGGCGGTAGCACCGGGAGCAGCGGAGGTGGGGAAGGCCGCAGTGGTGGCCATGAGGAGCACAGCTGCAGCGCATATGCCAGAGCCAGTAGGCAGGCAGGGACGGGAATCTCTGGCGAGGGAGCCGGCAGAGGCCCCGGAGAGGGAGCTGGTGAGGGAGCCCTTGGGGGCGACAGAGTCCGGGGACAAGGAGTCCTCGGGCCCCAGCTAAGAGATTGACGAGCCCGCAAGCTAAGGTGGTGTTGGCTGGGGTGTACGGGGAGGCTGGAGCCCCGTGACCGCCTGTCACAGGTGAGTTGGCCCTGGAGGATGCAGAGAGTGGCGCCTTGTTGCTGAAGGCCTTGGTTGGACCACGTTGTGGGAGTTCCAGGGAGCAGCCGCCGATACCTGGGGCACCCTGTAGGAACCATGCCATGGAGGCTGTGCTGACCTGCATAGCGGCCCGGACAAAGGTAGCGTGGGAATGCCTTTCTGAGCAGAGGCGGGCACAAAGTGGTGGTAGTGGTGGGATGATGGAGAACCCTGACCTGGTGACTTATGCCAACATGCAGACTACAGCTATGGGACCTGCAGAGGTCCTCGGGCAGAACTTACAAGCGTTGACACAGATCCTGAGTTCCCAGCAACAAATGCTAGATCGACAACAGGGTTGGCTCCAACACGGTTTGACCTCCTTCAAGATGCCTAAAATGACTAAGGAGGATGACCCAGAGGCATATATCGAGGCCTTCAAGCAGCACGCCTTTATGACCAGGCTTGATAAGAGGTATTGGGCCAGCCAGTTGGGAGCCTTGGTGATGGGCAAGGCACAGGCCGCCTATTGGGCACTCTCAAGGGATGATGCCCTGGACTATAAGCAGGTGAAGGAAGCCATCCTGTACAGACTGGAGATTAACCATGAGCATTACCGGTGCCAGTTCTGGACCAAGAAGGGACCCGAGGCACGCCAACTGAGAGCACTATTGCAGCTTCTGCGAGACCTGCTAGATAAGTGGGTGAGCCATGTGGGGCAGGACTGAGAGGCATTGGCAGACCAGATCATCTTGGAGCAGTTCCAGAACGATTTGGAAGAGCAGACGCAATGCTGGGTTCGACAACATACCCCGCAAACCTGCAAGGAAGCTCTGAGGCTGGCAGAGTCATTCGCTGCCTCTGAAGCTTACTATCTCCAAGAGAGGAGGAGCTCGGGGCCCGTGATGACAGCACCAACAGGGCCTGAGCACTGGCGTCCCCGCAACCAAGGGGCTACCAGGGACTCCGTGTGCTTCTGGTGTGGGCAGAAGGGCCATTTCTCCAGGGAATGCCCGCATCAAATGATGGAATGCTGGGTCTCGGAGGGATGAACAAGGGGCCCAGCAGAAAGGCGGAGAGGCCAAGAACCCGGCGAACCAATGGATTGCAGCTATGTGGCCAGTGGAGGGGACGGGGCTTGGAGACACCTGGTCGTCAAGGCCCGGGTGGAGGGCTGGCTCGTGTGAGCCACCCTGGATTCGGGGTGTGCCCAGTCCCTAGTCAAGGGAGACCTGGTACCACCGCCGGGCCAGCGGGTGGCTTCCCCCGTGAAAATAGCGTGCCTCCATGGAGACACCAAGCAGACCAAGCACCAGTGGGTCCACCTCCAAGTGATGGAGCACCAGGGAGTACTCCTGGTGGGGGTGGTGCCCGGTTGGCATGTGAGATTCTCCTGGGATGAGACTGGGCACCGATATATGACATCTTGGATAGGGTAAGAGACACCAAAGTGGCACTGAAGAAGATCCAGGACTAGGAGGGATGGCTGGGAGAAGTTGGAGAAAGTGGAGAGTCATCCGATGAGTTAGAAGAGGTGGACCTTAGTGATCTTAACAGTAGCCTCCTGTTCCGGGAGGCCCAAGAGGAGGATCCAGAGGTCGAGGCGCTCCAGGAGCAGGCCCAAGGTGCCCGAGGGACCCCAGTGATGTCACCCGAGGGGCAACCCCGCTTTGAGGTAACAAAGGGGAACAAGGGGGGGAGACAGGGAGTCTTCAACTAGTAGTGCCTGCCCGATTCTGCCAAGCCATTTGGTGGCTGGCGCATGCAAGCTCCACAGGGGGGCATTTGGGCCGAGACAAGACCCTCGCGAGAGTAAGTAGGTGGTTCTTTTGGCCGGGGATGGGGGAAGAAGTAGCCCACCAATGTGCGGCCTGTCCCAACTGCCAAAAGAGAAGGACCAAACGCCCTCCACGGTTCACCCCTTCAACCTATGCCCATCGTCGGTACCCCATTTTCGAGGACTGCCTTAGATGTCGTGGGCCCAATGCCCCAGAGCAGCTCAGGCCACCAATACATCCTAGTCATTGTGGACTATGCCATTTGGTACCCAGAGGCGATTCCCCTGCGGGCCGTAATGGCCCCACGTATTGTGGAGGAGCTGATAAAATGGATAGCCCGCATGGGGATCCCTCGAGAGATACTGACCGACCAAGGAAAGAATTTCATGTCCGGGGTTTTGAAGGGGATGTGCCGGACCCTCCAGGTGAAAGAACTCCGCACCTCAGTCTACCATCCCTAGACCAATGGGTTAGTAAAGCGCCTCAACGGGACAATAAAACAGGCACTGCATAGGTGCATACAAGGGGACCCGTGAAAATGGGATCTCCTCCTCCTGCTAGTACTATTCACCCTCAGAGATACCCCCCAGGACTCCACGAAGCTGAGTGTTGGGGCTGAGTGTTGAGCTGGTGTTGGGGCATCATCCACGGGGGTCTCTTACAAGTCCTGAGAGAAGAGTGGGAATGGAGTTACGGCCCTTCCCAAGAGCCGCAGGCGTACCAACAGGCATTCCGGTGGCGGATCCAGTTAGCCTGGGACATGGCTCAGGAAAACCTAAGAGAAGCCCAGGCCCGACAAAAGGACCAGTATGACCGCCGGGCCAAAGAGTGGGAATTTGAGCCAGGACAAAGTCCTAGTGTTGCTCCCCACATCCACGAGCCGGCTCCTTATGCAGTGGCAAGGGCCATTCGAAATCCTCCGACGGGTAGGGCCAGTGGACTATGAGGGTCACAGGCCTGGACACCTCAGGGAAAAGCAAATTTATCATGTGAACCTCCTACGGGCATGGCAAGAACCCGAGAGGTGGGCTGCCTTTTTCGAGGCCAACAATGAGGACCTAGGCCCCCAGGGGTTAGGAGGAGCGGCAGAACCTTCCCCGGTAGAAACCCCAGTCAGGATAGGAGAGGAATTATCTGCGAAGCAACAACAGGAGGCCCGGGGTTTGATAAATGAGTTCCAGGAAGTGTTCGGTGAAGAGCCCGGCTGGGTTCAGGGCATCTGCCACGCTATAAGAATGACCCTGGGGCAATAGTAAGGGAGAGGTGGCGGCCCATCCCCCACCATCTCCGGGAGACCATCCACAGAGAGATTGATTCCATGTTGAAGCGAGGGGTCATCCGGCCTTCGAGAAGTCCTTGGAGGAGTCCAGTGGTGCCAGTGCGCAAGCTGGACGGGTCCTTGAGGCTTTGCATAGATTATAGGCGCCTGAATGCCATGGCCATCTCTGACACATTCCCCATACCCCATGTGGCAGAGCTGATAGAGAGGATAGGGGACGTTCATTATATATCGACCCTTGACCTGTCGAAGGGCTACTGGCAGATCCCAGTGGCCAAGGAAGGTAGGCTGAAGACGGCGTTTGGCACCTCACTGGGGCTGTGTGAGTTCATTAGGATGCCCTTTGGGTTGCACGGCACCGCCAAAACGTTTCAGCGTCTAATGGACCAGATACTGGCACCCCACGCTGAGTATGCAGCAGCATATATAGATGATATGCTGCTCCCAGGTCCGGGTATATATGATTATAAGAGAGCCCTATGGGCCATACTCACACAGTTGAAGCACACTGGCCTGATGGCAAATCCCCGAAAGTGCGCCCTGGCTCAGAAGGAAACAAAGTATTCGGGATTCTTAGTTGGCAGGGGCATGATTATACCTTTGGCCGACAAAGTGGAAACCACTCGCAACTTCACGGCTCCTCAAGACTGTTGCCAGCTACAGTCGTTTTTAGGGCTGACTAATTATTATAGGCAATTTGTGCCACGCTTCGCAGAGCTGGCAACACCCTTGTAGGAGGCCCTCAAAGGGCAGAAGACAGGGGCAGTCAGATGGACTAAGGAGATGGGGCAATGTTTTGAAAAGCTGAAAAGGGCACTATGCGAGGATGTCATAAATCACAACCCTGACTTCTGAAAACCCTTTATCTTGCAGACGGACGCCTCGGAGACAGCGGTGGGTGCTGTCCTCACCCAGGAGGAAGGGGGGAATGAAAGACCCGTGGTGTATGCAAGCCACAAGCTACTACCCGCAGAAAAATGGTATTCAACTATCGAAAGTGAGTGCCTGGCAATTTGGTGGGCAGTAGACCATTTTCGGTACTACCTGATGGGGGGGAGTTCACTGAAGTGGCTGAGTACAGCCAAAACCGATAATGCCCGGATTACCTGGTGGGCTTTAGTGCTCCAACTGTATAAGTTCCGCGTAATACACCAACCCAGAAAAGCCAATACAGTGGCAGGCTTCTTGTCCAGGTGTACAGATGACAACCAAGATGGGGAACAAGGAAGCCACGCAAAGGGACAACCCGACCCTGCGGGTATGGCCCGGATGAGGGACAAGGGGGCGCACTAAGGCATCTTAAGCGGGGGGGGGGGTTATGTCCCAGGGATGCCGGGGCTAGGGGGAAACCCCGGCCCAGATCTGAGGGGAGCGATCACTTACCCTCCACAGGAGGCGAGGAAGGGGGGAAGCGCCCACGCTGAGAGACCGCCCGCGCGGTTCATTAGCTGCCCTTGCATTCAGCTGAGGCTGGGCGATGCGGGGGAGAGGTGCCTCCCGGTGGATATAAAGCGCAGCCCCGAGGGTACGTGGTCCCGTCGGGGGAGCGCCAGAAGCAGACTGCAGCTGGGAACCTTTGATGGTCGCCCGCACAGTGACGCGGACGACGAGGGAACGGATGGCAGTAGCACTGGGAGCAGCGGAGGTAGGGAAGGCCGCGGTGGCGGCCATGAAGAGCACAGCTGTGGAGCATGTGCCGGAGCCGGGGAGAGAGCCGGCAGAAGCCCTGGCGGGGGAGCCGGGGAGAGAGCTGGCAGAGGCCCTGGCGGGGGAGCCCGCAGGGGCGACGGGGTCTGGGGACAAGGAGTCCTCCGGCCCGGGCTAAGAGGTTGACGAGCCTGCAAGCTAAGGTGGCATTGGCTGGGGTGTAGGGGGAGGCTGGAGCCCTGTGACCACCCATCAGAGGCGAGTTGGCCCTAGAGGCCACGGAGAGTGGTGCCCCATCACTGAAGGTCCTGGTCAGACCATGTTGTGGGAGTTCTGGGAAGTGGTCGCTGATACCTGAGGCAGCCTCTGGGAACCATGCCATGGAGGTGGTGCTGACCCGCATAGCGGCCCGCACAAAGGCAGTGCAGAAATGCCTTTCTGAGCAGAGGCAGACACAATCATCACTAGGATGGAATCGGCAGGCGTTACTGCTTCTCAGAGGCTGAACAGGCACAGTAACTCCTACTGTTTTCATTTGCCAAGGGACTGGTGGAAGCAACAGTTCCTTATGATCTTAGCTTGACAAGATGTGGAGTCATACACAAACAAGAAAAAGAAAATCTAAGCTCTATTTCCAAAGAAAGAAAGGGAAAAGGAGATGTCAACACAAACAAAAGTCTTAAAAGATACGACTCTTGGCCTATAGAATTTTAAATGTTCAAAGCACCAGACAATTATTGAGCAAGACTCATTATACTCATGGATGGTAGATGGGTAAGCATCCTTATCTCCA
Organism: Caiman crocodilus; assembly: GCA_030014935.1. Classification (NCBI taxonomy): domain Eukaryota; kingdom Metazoa; phylum Chordata; order Crocodylia; family Alligatoridae; genus Caiman; species Caiman crocodilus. The sequence continues at coordinate 586,197 of JAGPOW010001890.1, read as the reverse complement.
TTTTATTGGTGGAGAAATGGCAGAGGAGGCCAAATCCTTCAGTAGATTGAATAGATCACTTCATCATAGAAATTGGATGCACCGAGTCATAAATCTGACTGGGCTTTTGTTGCTTATTGCAGAGGGTGGGGTTGGAATCTTATCCCTGGAAACATGCACATGGTTGTTGCAAAATGGATCACTCTAAAAGGCAAGTTCATCAACCAGTATGTTGTTGTGCTTGTCTTCCTTTTAAGAAGCTGCACTTCCTAGAAGTATATTAAACAGAAGGGGAGGGGACAATGATGTTCTGGCACAGCATAAGACAATACTGCCCTTTGTTCCCCATCTCAGAAACTGTATTGCAAGCTTATAGCAATGACTTTTTTTTATCCTAGGCTCTGACACCCACCATTAAAAAAAGATCCTTACAGAATAATCCAAATGGGGAAACTAGGCTGATTTGGGAAATTGGGCGAGGATGGGGAGGGGAAGACAATCATATAAGATGTTGGATAAATGTGTCCACAAAAGCTGGAACCTGTTAGTGCCTCTCTGGTTGCAATGTTCAGGAAATCATGCCACTTAAGACCTAGTTAGCTTGTTTTTGAGATAAGCATGTCTGGAAAAAAACATTTTTTTTAAATTTTTTTTTTTAATGAAACATTTCCATCCCTGCAGGAGTTAAGCATCTGACTTTAATTGGAAAGTCATGCTTTTCATCATGCAAATATTGACAACTGAATCACCACTAATAAAAGCAACTATTACTATGTGGATCTATATGACACATTTTCCAGTAAGGCAGTGCTCATGGATCACTTGACTTCAATTATTTTCTGGTGAGCAGGAAATAAATGATGTGGCTATAGCTGAAATCCCAGGTCCCTTGGCTGTTGCTCAGTGAGATAGAGAAGCAAATTAAATCAGCCTTTTCTAGTGCATTTCTTATCTAGGTAACCCACAATGAAATAATCTATAGTGATGCACCAAGCTAATTCTATAAAGTGTGCATGTGCACTTCATTTCTTGATACTGCAGAGCAAGACTGTTTGGAAATTAAACCGTGTTGAAGGCTCCAGAGCTGCTGTCCATGGTGCTACTCTTTAGGCTTGATCTGTTTTCCAGTACATAGGCATTTGCAGAGCAATTATTAATATAATTGATTTTTAAAAGACCCCACAAAACAAAATCCACTTATCACTAGTTAAGATTATTGGGGATGCCCTTTTTTTTGTTTTTAGAAGATGTCATCCTGATTTGCAAAATCATATACCAGAAATTTTGAGATAAGAAAATCATCCCAGAACACACACTGTCATTGAAACCAAAACACAAATAAACAAAGAAATCATTGTTCCTTCACTTTTATCTGTTTTTTTTTCTTAATCAAACATTATTTCATAGTATTAAGTGTGTGGGGGGGGGAAAGCAGTATTCCTTTACTGCAGGTTTTCTTTCAGGAGCATTTAGAGTAAAGGCCCAGCCTTGCAAACAAGTATTACCAGGAAGAAGGTTCAGATCACATATCCAGTCTTGACCAGGCTATAGACCTTTGAACATTATTGATTTTAACAGCAATGCTCTGGGTTAGCTGTGATTTTACTCCACCTGGGATCCCTTTGAGTGTATGTTTTCAAGTCTTCTACCTGATGCCTTTACTTCAGCTGTGATAATGCCACAATCACTTTTAGGCCCAGGCCCTCACCTACAGTACCATGGGTATCAATGATGCTTATGAAGACAGCATCTCTGGTATTTCCCCTCTGTAGTCTATGGCTAGCAGTAATTTGAGTGACTGCAAAGCCTTCTTAAACAAGCCTCATATTTGTTTTGCAGTATGGAAAAAAATGCAAGGTTTTAAAGCTATTTTTATGCAAATCTCTCTTACCTAGATGTTCATCATCCCTTGACTTTTTCCCTGTCACTCCAAAAGGTCTAGTGTATCACTGGTCCAGCTGAAGAGCTACCTCTCTCTTCAAATTATTCTTTTTTTAAAAAAAAAAATGCTGTTCAAGTGCTTATGGGCTTTTGATTTCCAGGCCATGTCCTTGTTTATCATTTCTCTATATCAAGTGGGTAAAAACCTTCAGAGCTAATCATCCAGGCACTTTTCCTCTTTAAAACTGTAAAGTGTTCAATCAGAAGTAGCTTATATTGAGCCACTTTCTCCTGCCCTCCCCAATTAAATTAAACCAATATAATCTTACAAAAAACATCCTAGTAATCAGATGAATATACAATAGTAATAAATGACTGCACAGCTCCTTGAATTCTTAATTTTTTTACCATAAATCAGAAGTTTTAATTGTAAAACTTTAGATGATGTAGATGTCCAAAAAAGTCTTCAGAGAGCTAACATGGATAATATACACTTTTTCTTATAAAGCTGCATGTCATTTTTCCAGGAAATGTACCATTGTTTTTGCCCACAAAATGGAAGCTAGGCTATGTGGACAACACAGTTCTATTCCTGCATCTCACCTGCTTAACAGCTTCTGCGTGTGTGGCAGGTCAGCAGGGGATGCTCCTGCGTTAAGCTGCCCACCATATTGCACCCGACCACCTTCCAGGCTCTGAGTGCCTCCCAGGGGGCGCCTCACATCTGGCCGACCCTTTTCCTGGAGCACACCTGCTAGCCTGAGGGTAACACTGCCACCACCCAGGGATGGGCTTGATTCTGGCTCTGTGCACCCTGGGAAAACACAAGCCACGTAGCCCTCAAGGGTACTTGATTCACTTCAAGAACTTGGGGTGCTTCCCTCAGTCGGAAGCACAAGTAGTGGTCTCCCTTAGCCAGCCAAACCAAGGGGTCCCCAAGGCATAATCTAGACCTACTCCCAATAAATCTCCCATGCTAGGCACAAAGGAGAACTTTACTGGTTACCAGGGGTAGGGTTGGAATAGGGTCCAGGGTAGCATATTATCAAAGAAATCCCATAGAGCAAACTGGCAAGGCTGGGTAGCCTTTGATCACACATCTGAGTTACTGCAAGCTATATATCTAGTTAGATCTCAGGTAGCTTTCTCACAAGTATCATCCAGAGGCAGGAGGAGATTCCTTCTGGAGGCAGGCAGTTCCTTGATCATGAGTTTTGAGAGAGAGCAAGTCTTAGATGGTCTGGCTCTTCTCTCTCTCTCTTTCTCTCTCTGAGTCTTCCTCATGCCTGCTGCCCCCTCCTCCTGGGCAGTCCTTAACTTATACAGCCCTTATGACCTCATTTACCTGGCCCAATGGAGGCCAGCACCTGTTGGCTGTCAGCCACCCAATTTGAAGTGCATCAGTGGTTGCTGGGCAGACTGGCAGTTCCTAGCTCCCCAGGGAGCCCAAGTCCCTCATCCAGGTATATGATGCCAGTCACGAAGGCAGAGGGAGCAGGTTTCCCCCGCTTCCTCAGAAATGTATCCAGCTCAGGTTACCTAAAGAGAGAGGGTAGGGTATGTACCCTCTACAGGGCCCATCTTAACCCAATTGTCACAAAGCAGAGTTTTGGGGAAGAAACAAAGGTGACCTTCTGCAACAATTTTTCCCACAAAATGGAAGCTAGACAATGTGGACAACATAGTTCCACTCCTGCATCTCCCCTACTTGACAGCTTGTGCCATCATTAAACGGTTGCAAAGAGTGTAAGCCATTCAGATTAATTGTGAGAGGCAAGGATTTCTTAGGGTGATATTTTCTACTGGACCAACTGGGTAGCTGGAAAAAGTGAGACAAGCTTTAAAATGAAAGCCATTCTTCCTCAGGTCATAGTGGGCCAAGTACAGAGTAGTAAAAAACAGCCAAGGGGAGTGGGTGAGAGAGGGTCTCAGAGGTAGCAGAGACACAATTAGCAGAAAAAAGAAGTTGGTTACTGGGAGATGAAGGCCTATCTAAAGGGAGGAGGTTCACTCTCACCTTTCCTGTGTGGAAAGAATTCAGAAGCTAGATAAAATATAATGTGCTGTAAAACAGATAGTAACATTTTGTCCTGGGTTCTTAGCGGCATCTTAGTGAACTTTTGTTCCCAACTTTGCCTTTTTGAGGTATTCAATGGATTTCCCCTTGAGCTGGAGGATGAGGAGGTCATAGAAGGAGTGCTTGTCTCTGGAAAAGGTGCTCCTAATTTTGTATGTGTATCCCTGCCCTTTATATTCTGTTCTTTCTGTGAGAACTTACTCTGGCATCCTACCCACTGAGAAATGTGACCTCCTTTAGTATAGTATTCTGGGAACAGGCATCTCCTCTTGGCCAGCAAGTTTTTCACTGAATTCTCATTCTTCAAGAAACAATATGAAAAACACATCTTGATTTAATGCACATTTTGATTCGAGTATACTGCTTTAAAAACTCCTGGCAATCTTTTTCCCTTTTCCTTCTCAAGTTCATTGACCTATGTATACCTGCAGTTCAGAAACAGGACCGTTAACTATAGCAGTCTGTAACATCATGATAAATGAGCTAGGAGCAGAGACAATAAATGGCTTTGCTTTGGTTGTTTGTGTGGTTATCTATTCCCGATTACACCAGCAAGTTCAATGTTTCTGTGGGGAGTATAATAGCATAGGAGACAATATTTGTATTCTTCTCAGATCTGCCAAGACTTTCAACACAGCACCACTTTCTTTGTTAAAAATGGTAATTTTCCAAGATGACAGGTTTTGTTTACAAGACACAGAAGGTGAGATGTTACGTATGAAAACATCATTAAGATGCCCTAATGAATCTTCCTCCTTTGCACAGAGGGAATAAGCATTCAACTGAAAATAGTGCATCTACCCCTGAATAAATACAACTATTGGTTAACAAATGTCTTACATTGGGATTGTAACATGGCCTGCATAATGCAACATAACACCAGATTTGCTGCTTACATAACTTAGTGCTTTCTCCTGCAACATTTGTTTTAGAATTTAAATAGAAGTCATGGATTTAAGTTTGATGTGGAAAAAACAATTAAACCTTCAATGCTACGGTGTTTGATTTTGCCTTTATATAATAATTATTGAACAGGCATACATATGCATCTTCAGAGTGCAAGTACAGGAAACCCAGTACATTAAGCACAAACAGAGGGTTTGATAATGAAGAAGGGGGAAAAAAACCTGACCGAACATCATGACAAATGTGTCCGAGAGAGAGCAAATGAGAGGGAAGGGCTGACTTTGTTACAGAGGAAAGTTTTAGTGCCTGCAAACACAAAACAAGAACAGATTGGCATAGCTCTGTTTTCCTACACCAGGTGGAAAATGCTTTTTAAACTTAAATATCACCTTCCAACATCCCTGAAATATACTCTACAGTGGTTTCCTTAATAGGAGAGGAGGATTTCCTCACAGATGAAGATTGTCTTACCACCATTCTCAATCTCTCTGTGTCAAAGCCATAAATTAAGATGGTTCCCTCCATTTTGATAAGACAAAACCTAACAGACTGAGAAATATTTTTGCAACTTGTGCCGCCTCCAAATGCATCTTTGGAGTAAGGCTGTTCCCAGAAATGACACTGTGCATTTCAACTCTGCAGGCTACAACATTTTCTTGTATTCTTGGACCTGCGGTTGGATTACTTTCACAGACTTTATACGCCATATCCTCAAACAAACATCACGCTTAGGTTATTACTATTAAAGGCTTGACTGCTCAAAGGCCCTCATAAAACAAGTAATTGCTGATCATACCTGCTAACTGTCCAATATCCAGCTGATGTTTTGAATTAAGAAACAGCCTGTCTAAGGGGCATCTGCTTGCTTTTCCCAGAAGGTGGTAAATGCTTCTGTCCTCGCTGATCTCAACTGCCTGTAGTATGGAGGGTCCATGACTCTGAAGAGTTGTCAACATACCCAAACCGATTGCATATGTCCAAGTGAAGCTCTTAAGTATAAACCTGAAAAGGCTTCCTGAAATTTTGTGCAATGTGTACATAGCTTCTTAGTTTGTTTCTGGTGCCATTTAGGATGAAGATGGGCCATAATGCTTTATGGTCAGCTAAAACATTGGTTATTGGGTGCCTATCCTTGCACTTTAAAAAAAATTAGGTACCATGGGACCATATTTTACATTGGAAATAATACATAACAATGAAGGGGAAAAAAAGTGCCCTTGGCTTTGCTCCTTTAACTTAATTAGCAAGGAATGCAATTCCAGTTGTAGTGAAAGATGTCCAACAAATGACAATTTTCCATTCAGAACACAGTTATGTTCCTTAATTGGAAATAAAAACCTTGAGAGAATTCTTGCATGTGGTGGGGGGGAAGGAGGCTGAGGCTGATGAAGCAATATTTGCTGACTCATCTGGAGAAGTTAAAAAATCATGGTTCTAATACAGCAAAATATTCAGCATATTAAACTCTGAATGAATTCCATGGATGCAGAAGATGCTGGGGCCCATTTAAAAATAAGGTTCTTTAAGTCCTGGCCTCTTTCTAGTTAAACTGGAAATGCTTGCTATTGATATCAGGGTAGCCATGATTCCATTGCATTTAAATACCACAAAGCCTCAGGATTTTCAATTTAGTGGGAACTGGGCATCTGGGCCACTCCAGAAACTTTGGAAATTCCCTACCTAAAATGAGATGGAAAGGTCAGTATAATGACTATTCTGATAAAAATCAAGACAAGAAATATCCTGAGTCACACAACTTGTAAGAAGATACTACCTATGGATGCTAGAAGCCCAGCTGCTTCATCTGTCTGGATCCTTGGAGAAAACTGGAGACATTATATTCCGAGTCCCTGAGGGATGAGCATTCATGTGCTCTTACTTCTTGCTTGAACATCTGCTGACCTCTTGCAACCAAAGAGGAGGAAAGTTACCCTGAATGCTTAGAACATCCTTCTTGTAACTGACAGAATGTGATGGAGAAGAAATAAGATTTTTTTTTCCAGAGCAAGCCTTCTGTTTTTCTTGTAACTTATTACTTTGTCTTCATTACATTTCAGCTGTAATTGATCAGATTACATAAAATCACTATTTGCCTCTCTGAATTAAAGTGCTCAAGAATAGTTAGAAAAGGCTTGCACTGCTTCAGATACAGAAACCTGAACAGTTATTGTCTGAAATACTAGTCTAAAAGGAAACTGCAGTTTCTGCTTGGCAGATTTGTGTTCATGTTAGGTGCTGTAGAATTAAGGAGTATAGCCTTCTGCAAGGAAAAAAAAAACCCCAAACCCCCAAAACAAAATGATGAGTTTATGAATGTCATGCTATCTGGCAAAGGTACTTAAGAGCTCCCAATCACTTAAAGAAAATATGTCGTCGCAAATCATTAAAAAACACACTGGTTTCTTTAGGTCCCATTGAAACAGGCTCTGTGGTTAAGTTTACTGGGTTGTACTGTAACAGTAAAAATTATGTTATTTTTAGTTACACTGGAAATGTGAACTATGTACACAAGTATCCTACTAAGTCTAGGGTGGTGACCGGAGAGTCAAAAGTGCTATCTTTCGAAACTCATGATTAAACAGCCCTCCTCCCCCGCAAAAAAGGAGACGTGGACATACACATAGGAAGGATGTCTTTTAAAGCAGGCGTTAAGTAAAGGAACATGATGAAGGTCACATAAAAAGTGTTAAGCAATGAAGGCAGGTAGCAAAAGGGCTGCACCCCAAGTCACTGTCAGTATATAGAGGGAGAAGGGTAATGTCATTATAGAGCAGTGTTCAAGGCAGCAAGAGAACTGACTTATGCAGGAGTCACAAAAATAAGAGGAGGGTAAAGCGTAGACAAAAGCATCAGAAACAGCTACCAAACTAAGACGTGTTGATTAGATGCACCCAGATGACACTTTATCACAAGATACACAATAGGTAATTGCACTGTTTCAATGTGTTCAAATTAGACTTCTTCAGAGGTATCTTTAACTAGAGAGGGCAAGGCCTGTACTTTCTGTGCTAGACCTGCAGGTGTATAAACCTCACTCAAAACCTATTCAAGGAAATATTAAAGTAGTTCTGCATGGGGAAAAAATAAAATAAATAAATAAATAAAATTCAGACAAGATGGCCAGATGCTCCTCATCGTGTTAGAAAGACAGAACAGTTATTCTGCCAGCAACTGCTAGCTTTCAGAAGGCCCATTAAAACTGCTTTATCTTGAAGGTCTCAACTTCAGGGTACATAGACTGAGCTACAGCAGAAAGGAGCTAACACAGTAATTACAGGGGTGTAGGTTGTAGCTGTGTTGCTCTAAGGACATAGGCAGACAAGGATTTAGTGAAAGAACACAATAATTAGCAACTTTCCCTCCTCCCTCTCCTTTTGTCTTTGACCAGAAGAAGACAGGTACTAGGTAAGACCTTTAAGATTATTTCCTTGTAAGAGTGTATACAGAGAAAATCTTCTAAAGATTCTTATAGGATTACTTCACATAAGGTCTTAAATTAACCAAGGCAATGATGTCTCATTCTCACAAGGCTTCAGGATTCAGAATTGAGAACACATTCATATAAAAACATCAGACACATACATATAGATCACTACAAGACTGGAGGGGAGACTGATCCCAGAAAGAAATACCTCCTGGTATCAAATCAGACTGGACCCAAGAGGTTCTAGCTCTGTCAGAAAACCCATTAAGCTGGACCATGTTTTGCTGCAGCATTTCTACTTTGTGACCAAAACCATTATGTATGGGCTCATTTAGTGCAAATCAAAGCTCAGAAGAAAAACCAAGCTGTCTCTGCTAAGGGAAACAGAGGTATACTATTAACTTGCTTACATACCCTTCCTGAAAGTGTACTGGTATCGAGGGGAGCAAACCCAAGGATTTTTCAAACCAAAGTTTCATGTGCAGGGGCTAGGTAGCTTCAGTTGTAATAATTCAGTAGCTTCAGATGTACTATATAAAGCAGCAAAACAGCTACTTGCAAGGAAACTGAGGACCCAAGATTGAGTAGGTGATAAATGCCATCATACAAGATGTTTGGGGTGGGGGGGATAGATGCTATAATTTCCAGGGCTTGAGGTGCTAGGGGAGTAAAACGCAGAGAATGATTCAGTGCAGCCAACTGATCTACTAGCAACATAATGAGCAACCATGGAAGCCATTCAGAGTTGCAATCTCAGATGCTTCCCAACCCCAAAATAACTTATTTTCAAACACACATTGTTTTACCCTTTGGCTGTTCCAGTGGACAGGTGAGAACCTACTATCACCACATAGCTGAGGGAGTAACTCATTCAGCTAACTGGTAGAGTTCTGTGCTGCAAAATTGAAAAGCCCATGTTCAAACCCTATTAACAGCTTCTGAAACATGCCCATGACGCACGCATACGCTTAGAATGCTCAAATTTCCTAAAGGGCAGGGGAAGGAATGAAGGTTGGATCCATCCTTCTGTAATGATGCTGACTGATTCAAAAGATGTCATGTATGCCTGGAGAAGTGTGTATAGTGCACACTACACCCTTACACATAGCCAGGAGAATGAGTAAGCCAAATGACATCCATATCCTGAACCAGCCATTCCTGCAAAGGCTCTTTTGATAATGAATTCTGCTAAAATAAAGATAATTCAGCCTAGTTCCCATCTCTTGCAAAGAGGGGGGGGGGGCCCTTTCCTGCCAACACACACACATTTTTCTTTATGGGAGCATGAAATGAAATTGGTTGGATTCATCCAAGTATGATTTCCAAAGAGAGATCACTGACCAACAAGTGTTCCTAGAACTTCATTATTTTAATACCAGACTAAAAAACTTTGCTGAAAAATAGGCAGCAGAAAAAAAGAACATCCAAGACACTGATGCAATTTGTATTCCTCCAATCATCAAACTATGCCTGAGATACTTAAGACTTGCTGATGCAGCAAGTCTTAAGCACAATCAGGAAAAGAGTTAAGATAGGTGATAACAGCATTACAAATTCCCAACTGGTTTGAATCTAATGTAAGACAATCCCAGACTCAATATTTTGTTTTAGATGGTTCCTCCTCTCTGACTTCATAGATTTCATAGACATTAGGGCTGGAAGGGACCTTGGAAGCTCATCGAGTCCAGCCCCCTGCTCAAAGGGCAGGAAGTCAGCTGGGGTCATAGGATCCTAGCAAGATAAGCATCCAGTTTGCTCTTGAAGGTGTTCAATGTAGGCACTTGAACCACCTCCGGTAGCAAGCTGTTCCAGACCTTGGGGGCTTGGACAGTAAAGAAATTCTTCCTTATGTCCAGCCTGAAATGGTCTTGTAGTAGTTTATGACCATTTGACCTAGCCATCATCCCTTGGGGTGCTCTGGTGAACAAACGTTCCCTCAGATACTGGTGGTCACCCCGATAAACTTATAGGTGGCCTTCAGATCACCCCTGAACCTGCACTTTTCCAGGCTAAAGAGCCCCAGGGCTCTCAGCCTGTCATCGTAGAGTCTGCTTCCCTGACCTCTGATCATGCGGGTGACTCTTCTCAGGACTCTTTCAAGCTTCTCCACATCCTTTTTGAATTGTGGAGCCCAAAACTGGGCGCAGTACTCCAGCTGCGGCCTCACCAAGGCCAAGTACAAGGGGAGAATGATGTCCCGGGATTTGCGTGAGAAGCATCTATGGATGCAAGCCAGCGTTTTGGTCACTTTACTAGCTGCAGCATCGCACTGCAGGCTCATGTTCATCTTGTGGTCAATGATAACCCCCAAGTCTCTTTCTTCCATAGTGCTGGCCAGTATAGCACTGCCGAGCCTATAAGGATGCTGCGGATTTTTCTTCCCAAGGTGAAGAACCTTGCATTTATCAGCATTGAACACCATTAGGTTCTCATCCGCCCACTTGCTGAGCCTGTCCAGGTCAGCCTGGATCACCCGCCTATCTTCTAGTGTGGATGCTTTGCCCCAAAATTTGGTATCATCAGCAAACTTGGCCAGTCCACTTCTGACTCCAATGTCCACATCATTAATGAAGATGTTGAACAATATGGGTCCAAGGACAGAGCGTTGGGGAATCCCACTGGTCACAGGCCATGATGAGTGACTTCCATCAATTACTACCCTCTGGGTCTGACCACAGAGCCAATTTTCCAGCCAGTGGATCGTGGTGGACCCAAGGCAACAATTGGCAAGTTTCACCAA
>JAGPOW010001890.1:560660-575090 GCA_030014935.1 Caiman crocodilus | reverse complement strand
GGGAGCTCACAGCTTGAAGCCTCATCAAACACCACTGCTCTGGTCCTATTTGCTAGGGGCAGCCTAGGAACCAAGCTGCTACCAGTCCTGTATTATGCAACAGATCTTAAGGGCAGAATGGCCCCCTTGTTTATAAAGCCTTCAAATGAGCTGGCTGGATCCCTCCCCTGACTGCCACCGCTCCCCCAGCTCTGGGTCTGGGAAAACCATCCAGCCTGCTCTTGGCCAGCCTACTCTGCTACTCAAGATGTAACGATTCCGGATGCTAGCAGCACTCGGCATCCAGGGGAGCCGGGTGCCACATCTCTGAGAATGTCAAGGAGTCTAATTGGCAGGAGGTCATTAGGATGTGTGCCAGCACCTCTCTCCAGAAGCTCTGAACAAGTGACTAGATGGAGCAGCCCTAGTTCGACGCCTCTGCCAAGAGCCACCTCCTAATGTCTCCTCTGTAACCCCTCACTGCTACAGAGACTGGCTGGAGAATTATCTGAGCTGGACTGAACAGAGGGAGAAGCACAGAGGTGCGGAAGCAGGAGAGGCAGAGGATTCTTTGCATAGTTCTGTCCAGTCCACATTCATGGTACAACAGATGCTAGTTACGTACCTACTTGCACTGGGCACCTACCAGGAGAGAAGTGTAGCCACCACCAAGGCTCTGACATGCAGAGACTGACCCTGCAGCCTCCCCTTCTCACCTGAGGAGCCAGCCCAGCTCCCAGATTGACTCAGGAACCAGTCCACTCTGCCCCTACAGCATTAGTCCTTGTCTATGCTACCAAGCTACTGAGCTGTACCTCACCACCAGAATGCTATCAGAGGCAAAAGCTCCAATGTGACCAGCACTGGGGCATTTGAATGTATAATTCAGGTTAGATGATGTGGTGGAAAGGTGTTGAAGGCCCCTCTAGGTTAAAACGAAGGCAGTGCTCTCTATCTTAACAAATGCCATTAAGGTCAGCTACAAAGTTTCTAACATCTACCTGAGAGAACCAGACAATTGAGCTAAGAAGTTGCCTAAGCCAACAGTATGTCATATGCCCATGAAAGTGGGTAGTCTTCCTACCAACTTTGACCTTTGGCCTGAAGATGCATATTCACAATTTTAGGATCACGAGAGAGATCTTTTCCCAGTGCCTTTTCCCTACAGCCTTCACGAACCAGGAACCTTCTTCTCTCCCAACATATTCTGCCAGCTGCCTCTCTTCAGGCAGGATCTTCTCACTCTTCTGCTTTGGCTTCCCTCATTTCTGGAGCAGCTGGGCTGGCACTACCTTGCCCAACACGGGAGTGGTTAGAACAGCGCTGCTGGCTCGTAGCAAAGCTCCGCAGCCTAGTCACCAGAGGCCTGTGCCTCGCTCCTGCTGGGAAATGTAGGTCAAAGACATGCTACTTTTAGGAGAAGGTCCCCTGGGATCTTCTTGTTCACACGGCGCTGACAACCTTGGCTATGGACAAGGTTTCCCGGAGACCTGCCTGAGATAAAACTGCACCAGATTCCAGCTGAATTACCTTGACCGGGTGATCTCTGACTGGGTTCAAACCCAGGGGCTTCTGGTTCCCAACCTTGCCACACGAACACAACCTAGGCTGAATTTCACCTGCACCTGAAACTGTCATGCTGCTTGACAGGTCCTGATTCTGAGAGAGAGGGAGCTCAGGCAGGCAAGAGTACTGAGCAGGACCCCATCTTCAACCTTCAGAAAGATGCTTTGCTTGCAGGAAGCCTTTCATGAGCTCCTTTAATAACAGTCTTCCACATTTCCCCTCACCCGCTGGTCACTGCTGCAGGGAGATAGTGGCTTCTACTGCCCGGAGCCCTGGGCAGAGCAGGAGGCAAATGCATCTGTCTGAAGGCACTGGGCCAGAGGGGACTTTCACTCAGGCAGCCCAGGGCAACAGGTAGAGGGGCAGGGGTCTCAAAGCTTGCTGTTTCTCTGCTCCAGGACGCCCTCTCCGAGGGGAGCCTGCCTTAGGTGGGATCATCCCATTTGGGGATGCCCCCTTTAGAGCTGGCCCAGCGATGCCTTGCTGGGAGGAGGGGGGTAAGAAACTCGCAGCCTTTTGGTGGCAAATCTCAAGGCACTTCCTAGACGACAGGTCCTTGTGCGGGAAGTGGGAGACTGTCACAGCCTCCAAAGTGAAATGACGCCTTCTAGACCCCAGCCTGGCTGCCCCAATAGTCCCATTTGCCCTGCCCAGCTACTGCTTAACCTGGGACTAAGCTTCCAGCTTGAGCCCCAAGTTCTGGCCCACATAGGGACCTCTGGGAGCCCCAAGGAGCTCTGCCAGAGGGAGGAGGAGAGTGGGGGCTGGCTTCCACACCCTGTCCTCAGCCACCAATGCTGTCATGTGGTGGGCCTGAAATTAGCTTCCTTTAGCTCCGGTTCCCTTGAGACACTGCAACACCCTTGAATACACCAGCCTGCTCTGCCAGCCCCTTTCAGGGTGAGGGCATCTTTCCATGAACCCCTTCCCGCCCAGATGCAATGCAGCAGAGCCACTGATCTTCCCCACAACCTCCCTACCACTGCCCTTGGCCTAGGGGAGCATCTCACTCCAAATGCCTTCTCTGGGTTGTGGCTCCCAGCCCCCAGAGCAAACCTGGCACAAATGGGCCACACTCCAGACAGCAAGGGGAACCTGAGGCTGTGGGGGCAAAAGGGTTGTGAGAGTGGGAGCTGCCCATTACAGACTACCCCCTCAACAGCTGGGCTGGACAAGGTCCCCTCTAGTCCTATCCCCCAGTTCCAGAGAGGATCAGGCCTGAACCAAACCATTAGATGCCCTGCTCTGGGTATGTCCTTTCACAGCCTTTGAGTTGGAGCTTGTGAGAGCTCATGCTGTCTCACTGAGTTAGTCTATAAGGTGCATTTTTTTCTCACCTTAAACTGTCCTAGGCAAGCATCCGCCTAGCCTGGGGCAACCAGCCTGTAGCACGGGTGTCACAAATGGCATGGGTGGTATCTGTGTGGTAAGTGACATGAATGAGGGGACAGAGAGCACAGAAGCGGACAGGGCAGAAGGCAGAAAGGAGAACAAGTCAGACACGGGGCACAGGGCAGGAGCAGAGAGCAAAATAGGCCGGGGGCTGAGGGCAGAAAACAGAGTGGCCAATGGGGCAGGGGTGGGGGGATTTCCTTTTTGCTGCTGTTTGGTCTGCTGTCATCTGCTCCTGGCTGCATCTGCTGCCTGCCTCTCCAATTTGCCATGTGCTACACAGGGGCTGCCCATGCCGCTTACGACACCCATACTGGCCACTCCTGCCCTACCTAATTAGGGAAGGGTCTTCAGGGCTGCAAACTGGGCTAGCAGTGGCCGGTAATGCCTTGGCCCCTTGTGAGGGTGGGAGCAGCCTGCTAAAACAGCCAGCCTACAGCTGTTGTGGAGCGCATCAGTGTGTTTACCCAGAAGCCTCTCCATGGGGCAGGGGAAGGGCCACATTCTTGTTAGAGAGAGAGAATTTGAAGCACAGGGCACTGCCTTGACCAGCATCCAGGACAAAGCCCGCCCCCCCCCCCAGGCTCAAACCCTTCTCACTCCTCTGCCTTACTGTATGGGTCAATGGGAGCCAACTCTTCCATGCACTGTCCCGAGGTGCTCCAAGATACCCATGAAGCTAACCAAGCCCCCAGTGGGAGCTGGAGGAACTGGGCTATGCTCTGCCCTATACTTATTCTGCCCTTGAGGGTGGGGGAGATGACAGAGGCTGGGGTTTAAAGGAGAGGGGAATAATACAGTGGCTCCAGTGCCTTTGCATGGAGATTTGCCATGGGAATTAACCCACTTGGTAAATGAATCCCAGACATCAACAGACAGGTCCTAATGCCAGATCCAGCAGCCAGATCCTTGTTGGGGTGGGGCCTGCAGCACCACCCAGAGGCAGAGAGTGCTCACTGTGCCATCCTTTGAGGAACTGGCTCAGGCAGGGGTTCTTGGCCCCCTGAGCCCTGGAGCAGAGTGCAAGCTCTTCCCCTGGGCAGCATGATGGCACCAAGGGACAAGGGGGGGTTCCACTGTGACCTTCTGGGGCTTGGACACAGCAAAGACCCTCAATGAAGCAGCCCCAGATTGCCCCTTCACTGGGCAGGAGTCTGGTGGAGGCAGGCTGCTAAGAGAACTTCAGACTTCAGAAATCTCCTGCCTTGGTCTTGCAACCCTGGGAAATTCCTGGGTTTGATCTGGCTCAGCCACTGCAGCAATGCTAACTACAGACCTCAAGAGGCGATGCAGGGTTTGACTCCCTTCTCCAGCCAGAATCTAACCTGCTGCAGATATGGGCCCGCCTCCATCAACAAAGCGAGTGAGACTCCACAAATGCCTCTAAGTAACATATTCCAGTGCCCAAGCCCCCTTGGATAGAACTCAGTTCTAGAGGATGCCAGACTGAGTTGCCTGTCTGGGACAGGCACTGGTGAATCTCAGACCAGCTAAGGAGCAACTAATGGCTCCATAGGCTCCATGCACTGGGCACCCTAGATCCCGTGATACTGAAACAGTGTCATCTACCAAGAGAGTTTCACTAGCAGGGCCTGGGCCTAACAGCTCTGTCCCTACATCTCCATCTAAGTAGGTGGGGACCTGTTCTTGGCAGCTCCCAGCAGCTTGTGGGGCAGGCTCACTTAGCAGATGCATCCTACATGTGTCACTTTTAACACCGCTTCTCCTCGTTTCCACAAAGTCTTCTAATCTATTCAGAGGCAGTGAAGTGTCCACGGTCCCCAGCTCCAATCCTGGCAATGAAGGGCTGAAGCCTGGGATATTGGAGCAACAGATATAGAACACAAGACAGCTGCTGGCAGGTTGCAGTCAGGTTGGGTTTAGGCTGTGGAGGCTTCTTCTATGTGTTCCCCCTACCTCCACTTTAATTTTAGAACAAAGTGGAGGTTGAGCCCTGGTGGTCCTGAGGAAGGAGGGAGACATGGACTAGATCTTCTGGCAGGGCTGAGGGGTTTCACTGAATCCTAGAGAAAAGGGGATGGAAGGGATATCCAGAGGTCACATCTAGTCCTGCCCTCTGCCTGAGGCAGGATCATCCCTACCTAAACCATTTCATACAAATCCAATGTCTGATCTCTTAGCAAAACTACCATCACTCCTGGCATAGCATCAGACATCACACCTGACTCTGCCACAGGGAAAGCAGGAGGACCATTCCAGCCAACCTTCTGCTGTTACAAAGGTTGTTAATATACACTCAAGAGATCCCAAGTAGAGGCTGTACCCCCACTACAGAAGAAGGCAACCCACTCTCCCCCGAAGTCCTGAGCAATCTGACTAGGGGAAAAAACTCCTTCCCGACCTCAACGTAGTATCAGTCTGAGCCTGAGCTGAGGGGCAAGACACTCTAAAAAAGAACCTCTGGGTTTGAGTCCCAGTAGAAGCATTGGCACAGCCCAGTTATCAACCCCAGCCTGGGCTGCAGCCAACACTCGGTGCCTTGGAGGGAGGCTTAAAAACCCCTGACACATGTAGCAGAAAGTGGGGTGGAGGTGAACAGACAGCAAAGCTAAGAAGCCTGGGAAATCTCATCACTATGCCTAGATCACCCCTGGACAGTGTCTGTCCAACCTCTCCTTGAACACCTCCAGTGATGGAGAGCCCATAGCTCCCCTAGGCAGTCTATTCCACTGACTCCCTGCTCTAATAGCGAAGAAATTTTTCCTGAGATCCAATCTCCACCAACTTTGCATGAATTTTGGGGTAGGGAGAGGCACCAGATGGAGGACCCTGGAGATGAGTCTTCTGTGCCCAGCACCTGACCCTGCAGGTGACTTCACTCTAGGCTTCATTCTGTGCCACGGGAGCCAAGGTAGGAGTCACCTTCTCCCTTGCTCTTCTGGGTCCATCATGGCCATGTGCCTAGAGCCCTAGGCTCTCCTCCCTTAATGTGACAACTGCAATGTTTCAAGACTCCTCTTCTACACTAGCAAAGCCCAGCTGCTCCCCATTCTTTTATGTACTTGCTTGTCTTTCCCATCCCATGAGATCTTCCCATTAACTGGCAGCCAAAAGCCATAGTCCCCCTGTCGGTTCCCCTGTGGCTGCTGAGCCCTACTGGAAGTGAGATCATAAGACTCCCCACCACAAACATGTTTGCTCTGCAGTTAACAAGGAGGCAAAGCCCAGCTGCTCCATGTGCCTACAATTATCCCACGGTAAGTGAGGACTGAACTGGGATCATGGAGTCATGTTGAGAAGCTGCCTGGGATACTGGTGGGTGCAGAGACAGTTACTGCTGAGCAAAACGCATATGATCAAGTCCCCTGTTAAGAAAAGGTCCTGGTGAAGGAGGACACATACGTTCGTGAGTGGGTTCACCTCCAGGAGAACCTGGGGAGCTAGCTTAGGGGACGTGGAGTCGTCCTGGTCCTCAGCTCAGATTCAGCATTAGCACCCGTCTCTTGTCTTGTTGCCTCTTTCCACCAGCTTCTTTGTGCCCAGCTCCTTGGTTTCTCTGATTTTTGCTGCCCTGACCAGAAGATCAGCTTCCCTGACATACACCTCAATTTTTGGGGGGTTGATTTTTTTTTTGTGGGGGAGGTGGAGAGAAGGTGAGCTTGGTATGCCAAAAAGTACAGTATATTCAGACCTGGTGTGAGTTACTGTGTACTCACTCACACTCCCAGCTCCCCTGTGGGTGCTGACCCCTACTCCAATGCCAGCAGACCAGTGCCAGACCCTACCCCCCAAACCCAAAGGCCTCAGCCCTCCCTTGGCAGCTGACAGGATGTAGGTTAAGCTGTAGCACCTGGTACCACCAGCAGTTCCTGAGACGTGGCTAGAATGATGCCCTACAGCAGCTGCCATCTGCTGGCAGGAGCCTCCGATTGAGAATTTGGAGGCCTGGAATTTGTTAGGTGTGTACAGCACCTAGCACCGTGGGGGCTGGGGCGCCAAGGGGGTGCGGGGGGCTCCCACACATACCATGACAATACAAACAGACCAGTCAGGTGATGGCTCCAACGCTTGTTGCTCACCTACCCTTGATTCCAGTCTAGATGCAAAAGAGCCCCAAACCAGCCACACCATTGTCCCTGCAATCTCAGGGACCAGTGTGGCCTGGGCAGGCCAGCCATGTCCCAGTGAATGCTACTAGCCACCTCTAGTCACTCCAGATCCCAGTACAACTGTGGGAAGCCAGAAGGGTCACGAGCAGTGCCAGGAACCCCCCAGCCCAGGTCACCCCCAGCAAAATATCTCTGGAAAAAGAGGGGGCATCACGACTTGCTACTGCAATGAGCCCTGCTGTATCTTGAATTTCCAGGCCCTGGACAGATGAGTTCATTAGGTCTATGCCAAGTCAGATGCACGAGTAGCAGACATCAGGGAGTGGGTTCAGTACTTTACAGCCCTGAAGAACCTATCAGGCTGTGGAACACCATAATACCCAGCCAGGCAATGGACTCGGCATCATATGCCAGCACACCTGCCCCATGCCTGCAGCCTGGGTTGGCACAAACACCTCTGCCTTGTCTCTCCAGCAAAACTAATCAAACCAGTTGAGCATGCTCCCTGGGAGGACCCTTGGGAGATGGGAACATTGTGGAAGAGCTGCCTCCATTTTCCCAGAATGCACTGGCAACAGCAGCACTAGAAGCATGAAGACACAGGTGCAACTGCAGGCAAGGCAGAGGAGAGGCTGGGTGGCCTCACCCAGGCCCCACAGACAGATACCCAGCCTGGCCAAACACACTGCCCAGGCACTATGCAGGTGGGCCCTCTGGGCTAGACCCAGCTCAGACTGCAGGCAGCTGGGAAGATGGGCCCGTAGTACAAAGACTTACATGGGGAGCTGCGGTGGCTGGGGCTCTGTGGGGACCATGGCTCCGGGAAGCTCAGAGGCTGCAGTGCCGGCAGCTGTCTCAGCTGTCTCCTCTGGGGTGCAGGGCCCCTGCTTGGGGGACGAGGCCTGCTGAGCCGTGGACTCAATCTCAACCTCTTGTGCAGCTGGGGGCACCTTGGTCCTCTCGGCTGCTGCCTCCTCCTCCTCCTTTATTTTCTCCTCCATCTCCCGCTGGCGCCTCTCGTCATCCTGCTGAGCCATATGCTCAAAGGCTTTGAATGCCTGGAAGAGATAGAGCAAGTCATACTGGAGCCAGGAAGGGAATAAGTCCCACCTCCCCAAGAAAAGCCATGAGTAATGGGAGGATCTTCCCCTAGACCTGCATTTCCTGTCTCTGCCCAGATGCCAGGCCTCATTGAGGCCACAAGCTTCCAGCCAGCCCAGTGCTGGGCCTTTCAGTGGGATGGAGGCCTGGGTAAGCTGTTAATTCTTACTCCCACCATGTTCTGCTATTAGCCCTCAGAGAGATGAATATGGAGGGAAGCTGTGCATTTGGGGGCAAAGATATCTCAGCTCCACTCCAAGGCGGCCCCACAGAAGTTCTCTGCAGTTCTGACAGAGTCCCTTTGAGTTTTCTGGCTGGTCTGAGGTATGGGGGTGGGGAATGGGATGTGAAAGGACCCTAAACCAGGAACCTCTGGCCAGAATTTCCCAAGGGAACTCTGGGTGCTGGATTCTGTGTGACCCCTTTAAACCCCCCCTCAGCTGGTGCATTATGAAGGATCTGGCCAGATTTTCCCACAATGCATTGGAACAGATGGCACTCGGGGCTCCCAGTGCCAAGCTCTCCCTTGGAAGGAGCCCTAAGAATACTGGCATCTTGGCTCCCACTGTCCCACAGCTGAGGGCACTAGTCTTGGGTAGGAAGCTAGAGTGACTGGGATCACACATAAGACGCTGAGCAGAAGCAGCAAGCTTGGACCCTGGCCATGACACATGACAGCTGTCAGCCTAGACAGCAGTGGTCTGTCCAGTCTCCCAGCAGCTCCAGGGGACAGCAAGATCAAGGAGCCTAGCACCATGAGCAGGGAAGGTACATGGGTAACGCACTGCTAGAGATATGCCAGGCACTCCCATCTGCTGGCAGGGCCAAGGGGCTCTGGGAACACAGCCAAGAATGCAGGCTGCAGGCCCTTCTCAATTGCTGTATTTACTGGCCTACCACCTGCTCTCCAAGACGCTGCCTCCTCGTTCTGGGGATGCAAAAATGAAGGGTGGGGGGAGGGTATACTTTTTTCCTTTTAACTCAACTGCTTGGAACCTGTTTGTTGGGGGAAAATGGGAGCCTGCTACGTGAGGGAAACAGTAAGCCTGCCATAGGATGCTGCCTGGAGCCGCGTTGAGGCAGCAGAAGCTCCTCAGAGGCTCGAGGGCATCTCTGTAGCTGTAGCCTCCAGCGTATTCCAGGGGCTGGCACCACCCCTAGCTTAAGTTACAGGAGTCCCAGGGGCTGCTCTACCTTATGGCACTTGCCTAGATTCCCAAGGACGGAGGTAGCAACCACAGGCCCCCTGCTTCAGTTTTGTGCCAGGGCATTCCCCAAGTAGATTTCATAGACATTAGGGCTGGAAGGGACCTTAGAAGATCATTGAATCCAGCCCACTGCCCCAGGGGCAGGAAGTCAGCTGGGGTCAGAGGATCCCAGCAAGATAAACATCCACATTTCTCTTGAAGGTGTTCAATGTAGGTGCTTGAATCACTTCTGATTGCAGGCTATTCCAGACCCTGGGGGCTCCGACAGTAAAGAAATTCTTCCTTATGTCCAGCCTGAAACCGTCTTGCAGTAGTTTATAACTGTTCGACCTAGTCATCCCTTGGGGCACTCTGGTGAACAAATGTCCCCCCAGATACTGGTATCTATGAAATCTACTTGGGGAATGCCCTGGCACAGAACTGAAGCAGGGGGCCTGTTGTTGCCACCAAGAACCAAGGCAATGCCCAGCTGCAAGCCCTGCAGACCTCATCACCATGTCAAGAGCTGTACGGAGACCTGGGGCAGTAGCTGGAAGAGGTACAGGAGTGACAGTCTAAGCTTTCAGCCAATTCTGAGGCTGTGATTGTATAAATCAGTGCCAGTGTGGGAGGTTTATGCTTTAGTGCAAACTCCAGGCTAAAGGGGCTGTGTTTATCTCCCCCTCAGTAACACCAGCTTGCCTCTGACTCTCTCTGCTGTGACTCAGTGCCAGCTGAAGATCAGCATGCGCATGG
Organism: Caiman crocodilus; assembly: GCA_030014935.1. Lineage (NCBI taxonomy): Eukaryota > Metazoa > Chordata > Crocodylia > Alligatoridae > Caiman > Caiman crocodilus. The sequence goes on along the minus strand of JAGPOW010001890.1, from coordinate 565,039 downwards.
AATACTTCATTCCCCCTTTCTTCCGGCTTCATTGTAAGAAGAAACCCTCCTAGGGCCTGCTGTGTGCCCCAACCCCTCGGCAAACACAGACTAAGCAGCAGCCACTGCAAAATAAGTCATTAAGGTCCTTTTTACTAGGTTTAGAGTAGAAGAGCCAGAAATACAACTCCTGGCACAGCTTCTTCCCTGCCCATAACAACAAGCTCCAGCTAGAACCCTTTCATTACTGGCTTTTACAACACCAGGCACATTCCTTTGGGGCTGCATAAATTATCCCTCAACCCAGCTGGAGCTACTGACATCTCACTAACTGTGTAGGACACAAGCATGACTTGAAAATCATATAATCATAGAAAAATGAGGGCTGGAAAGGACCTCAAGAGGTCATCTAGTCCAGCATTTCTCAACCTGTGGGTTGTGACCCAAAAGTGGGTCACAAGAATAGATGAAAGGGTCACAAACACACTTTAAAAAAAGTGATCAACAAACTTTAAAAATGGTTTCTCCTTTAAAAGAGAAAAACATTGGACACCAGTGGCTTTTCCTTTGAAGGCTGTCAGAGTTCCAGCCTGCAAGGGGCTGGTTGGGGTACCTCCTGCCCCTCATACTGGGGGGCTGGGGCCTGGGGTGCTGGACAGTGGGTTGGCACTGGCCACTAGTGGGTCCTGGTACAAAAAGGGTTGAAAACCACTGATCTAATCCAACCACCTGCTCAAAGGAGGACAATCCCCAAGTATCTCATGCCAGCCAAGGCTTTACCTATCCATGTCTTCAAAACCTTAAGGTCCACAACCTCTTTGGGTAACCTGCTTCAGTGCTTTACTGGCCTCCTAGTGTAAAAGTTTTTCCTAATATCTAACCTCAACTTCCCTTGCTGCAACTTGAGACAATTGCTCCTTGTTCTGTCATCTGTCACCACTGAGAACAGTCCAGTTCTGTCCTCTTTGAACCCTGCTTCTGGGAGTTGAAAGCTGTTATTAAATCCCTCTCAGTTTTCTCTTCTCCAGACTAAATAAGCCCATCATCATAAGACATGTGCCCCAGCCTCCTCACCATTTTTGTTGTCCTCTGCTGAACTCTCTCCAATTTGTCTACAACCTTTCAGTAGTGGGGGCCCCAAAACTGGACACAGAACTCCAGATATGGCTTCACCAATGCTGAATAGAGGGGAACAATCACTTCCCTCAATCTGCTGGCAATGCTACTACTAATGCTGTTAGTTTTCTTTGCAACAACGGGACACTATTTACTTAAATTCAGCTTATTGTCTGCTGTAACCTACAGGTCCCTTTCTGCAGATCTGTTTAGCCAGTTAGTTCCCTGGCTGTAGCGGTGCATGGGATTGTTCTGTCCCGAGTGCAGGACTTTGCATTTGTCCTTACTGAACTTCACAAGATTCCTTTTGGCCCAATCCTCCAATTTGCCTAGGTCTCACTGAATCCTAGCTCTACTATTCCTTACAGGTGATGAAGACGTAAGTGACTGGGTATTTAAGCACGAAACAACTGGAACAGGAAGACCTTAAATCAGTTAGTGCTTCCCCTGACACCCTGGTCACATCAACCACTGGGCTGCCTTTGGGATGAAACTTTGCTTGGAAAGTTTCAAACATCATGCAGGTGTCACCCAAGGAAATAGGCGGAGACGTCCACAACAAATCATAGAAAAGCAGGGCTGAAAGGAACCTCCAGAGGTCACATCTAGTCCCACTCGCTGCCTAAGGCAGAATCATCCCTGTTCAAACTAACCTAGACAAATCCATCATCTGTGTTATGCCCACTGCCTAGTGAGATTGAGGCACACTGCTCCCGTCTCCTTTGGGGGTCTCTATTAACACTGAAGCAGGCAGGGGAGTGGTGTCAGGTTGCAGTCCACCTTGACCTGACCCTGCATGGTGCCTCCCAAAAACAGAGGTGTGTGGGGCAAGTGGAACATTTATGTTTCCGGGAGGAGTGCAAGGGTGGGTGACTGTGTAGGGAGGAGGGGAGATGGGGAGAGCTGTGGCATGAGTGGACTCCCCTGGCTGCTCTAAGCTTCACAGAGGCAGAAGAGCACACTAGCCTGGCTGGGCAGAAGGTACCTGGGGACCTTTACCTGCCTTGAAGGAGCTCTCATAGCACCCCAGGTGCTATGTCACCCAGCTGAGAAGCACTGGGTCAGAATCAGGACACAACGTGGAAAATTTGGAGGAAGACTCTACTTGTGCCTCCTACCCCTCTGTGGCGATGTCTAGTTGCTTTTCTCTCTGATGCGTTTTAAGAGTAATTTGCATTTGCCTGGGGGTTTGGATCAGGTGAACCCTGCCAACCCCAGGGCTCTAGCATCCACCTCGTCCTTTGAGTCTCATGGTAAATCATGATTACTGCAGTCCCCTCTCTGCAAGCACCTCAACTCTCCCCTTCAGCACATCCAAACCACTGCTGTCAATCCCCTTCCAACACCTCTCCCTAGACCTGACTGCCGTGACACCTGTCATCTTCCTCCAATCCCTACCAAAACCATCCTGCCAAGGGGAATGCTTTTGTACCAACCTAGCTGCAGCCAGATACCGTGTAGTGGGTGAGACGGTTGCCAGAGCATACTCTGAATGTAAAGCAACAGGAGCAATCAATTGCCCTCAATAGACTCCACGTGCAACACTTCCACTTGGATTCCCAGGCACAGATTCAATGCATGTGTTCAGTCATTTCACTCAGGTGGGAACCCCACTGTAAGCAATGCAAGTGCTGATCTGGGAGCTGCCTCCCACAGCATTTTTACCAGGTTTCCCGGAGTAGGATGCTCAGGACGCAGCTGGAGAAGTTACCCGGTTCTGCTGGCAGCAAAAACAACTTGAAGAATGTGGCGGGGAAAAGGAATAAAGGCAGTCACCGCGTACAAATGACAGGATCAGAGGGAAGCAGGGTTGGAAGGAATTACATAAGGCCCGTAATTATGGAGTACAATACACAATAACAAACACATGCTCGTTAGGTGCCTGGCGACAGGTTCTGCTGATATTGCGTGACCCATATAGGCACCACTGTGAAAGAGTCACTAAGTGCGTTTGTATACAGCTGATGACAGGGCTGTGAGTACTGTTCCCCAAGACCAGCCAGGCCTGCCCCTGCCAACCCTCCATGAATGCACGTGAGACCAGGGCTGAGGCCGGGGGAAGGAGGCAGGCGCGAGTCATCGATAGGTGCCAGGGCTGCAGGGCCGGGGGTTACCTGTCCGACCATGGCGCGCGCGGCGCCGGGCGGGAAGCCGAGTCGGTCGGTGGGCCGGCGCAGCAGGCGGTAGAAGTCGGTGCGGCGGTAAAGGAAGCCGAAGAGCACGTGCAGGAACTGGCGCACGCCGCCCGCGTGCTGCAGGATGCCGAGCAGCGCCTGGTCGTACGCGTCGGTCAGCGCCGCGCCCGGCTCCATGGCAACGGCGACGGCGGCTCCCGCGGCCCGGCGCTTCCGGTCCGCCCGGGCGCGCGCCCAATGGCTGCCCCGCAACACCCGCACTTCCGGCCGTGAGGCGCTCCATTTCCGGTGGGTGGAACCCTTTCCTCACCCTAGGCCGCCCCCTTATTTCCGGCTCATCCCGGTCCCTTAACAAATGGCTTCCCCCACTTCCGGTCTCCCAGGCCGTTCACCCAATGATTCCCCCCCCCACTGTCGGTTGCTTCAAGTTCCTGACCCAGTGGTATCCCTCCACTTCCGGTCTCTCAAAGTCCCTACCCGATGCTTCTCTCCACTTCCGGTCTCCCCTGTTCCTCACCTAATGGTTCCTCCATTTCCGGTCACTTCCAGTCCCTTGCCCCAGAGTTTCCTCCAGCTTCCGGCCGTTAGGTGTCCCGGGCGGGGGGTGGCACAGGCCCAACCAGAGTGGGCTGGTGGTGAGGGGCTGTGAAACGCCTGCTGCCTGATCCGGGGTTAGCGTATTTACAGGTTAAAAAAAGAGGCTGTGTGTGTGTGTGTTTTGGGGGTGGGGTATATGATTGTAGGGGGCAGTGATATGCCTGCCCTTCATTCCTAAGCCCCAGCCCTGCTGCTGCCGCTCACTGCCAACTTGCAGACCGCTGGCACAACCCGTGCCCGGCACTTGCGGCCCATAGTCCACCGCCACCCCGGTGCCACTCGCTCCCAAACCGCAGCCCTGCTGGTGCCACTCGCTTTTGCCCTGCAGCCCCCTGCTCCCCGCAGCCCTGCCGGCATCTCCTAGCGGCCCCACGCCTGTGAGCGCAGGCACCGGTGCAGCCCTGCCACCTGACTCCCAGCTCCCTTCCACCACTGGAGGAGCGGGTGCCGTTTAGCGTGGGGGCAGGCTGGGTAGGGACGCTTCCGTGCTAAGCAGAGAAGGGAGGCTGCAAAAAGCCCAAATTCTGGACATTTGTTGATATTTAAAAAAAA
>JAGPOW010001890.1:537560-551297 GCA_030014935.1 Caiman crocodilus | reverse complement strand
CACCAGAGCACCTCGAGTGCTCGTAAAGCCGTGCCGGGGTCCCACAATGACCTCTGCCAGTTCCCTCAGCACCCTGGGGTGGAGATCGTCACGACCTCCTGATTTATACATGTCCAGTCCCTCCAGATGTTCCCTGACTAGGTCCTCGCTGACCCTAGGCCTGGGCACGCCTCCCCTGGGTCCTACGGGGGTCCCGGTGTGGGGGGGTGACCCGGTCCCTGCTCAGAAAAATGGAGGCAAAGAAATCGTTAAATAGGTTAGCTTTGCTGTCTGGTGCGACGACCAGGTTTCCTAGCATGTCTCGCAGAGGCCCCACGTTACCTGGTACCTTTTTTTTACCCCCTGTGTATTTAAAAAAGGACTTCTTGTGGTCCTTGACCCGGGTCGCTAGTCCCAGCTCCATCTCCACCTTGGCCTTCCTGACCGCCCCCCTGCAGCCCCGAACAACCGAGGTATAGTCCTCCCTGGTGACAGTCCCTCCCTTTCATTGGGTGTACACTTTCTTTTTAGCTAGGAGACGTTCCCACATGCTTTTGGTGAGCCATGGGGGCTTTTGATGAGACCCTCTTGCTATGGGACCTCTTGCCCCCTTTGATCTTTGTTGGGATTACATCCCTTTGGGCTTGGAGGATCGTCTCCTTAAGGAACGACCACTCTTCCTGGACATCTCTCCCTCAGGGGACCTCAGGGCCTCCCTGATTATTCTCCTTACCTCATTGAAATCCGCCCTCCTGAAGTCCAGGGTCAGCGACAGTCGCAGATGCCGCTGGCAGACACAGCCGGCAGTGTCAGCGGCGGGGGGCGGTGAGTGGTGACCGCCTGCAGGTGCTGCCGACAGTGTTGGCCGCACCTTTTTGTAGGGGGCATCACCTCACTCAGGGGGTGCACGTATACCTGCGTGCACCCCCTATACATCGCCCTGCTGCTACATGTGCAAATTAAAGCTTGATAGCAACCAGCTATAAAGCTAGTGCACATTTGCTGGGTCTGACTTTATAGCTAGTTGGAGCTTTTTATCATGTGATAGCTACCTTGCACAGGTCTCAAGGTATTTGTGCAATCAGTCAGCTAATTGCATGATACCTGTAATGTGTAGAGGGGGCCTATGCCTAATAATATTGCATTAAATCCAAGGAATTTCCCAGGAAGCTTTAATATCTGGGAGCATACTGGCATCATACATTTTTGGCCAATTATTCATGCCACATTTGGGGTTAGGAGGGAATTCCCCTCCTCAGATTGGCATAGACTGGGGGGTGTGGTGGGGTTTGCCTATCTCTGTACTGGGGGCATGGCCTCTGCTGGGGATATCTTGAGCATACAGTGACAAACTTCTGTAGAAGCGGGACCTTGACTGCCGTGGCCCTGCTGCTTTCCCTGCGGCAGGTTTGGTTGTTGTGTCAGGGTTGACTGTAGTCTAATGCAGAGTTTAGATGATGAATTGTATAGGAGGGCTTGGACAGGGCTGGACCTGTCCCAGGTAGGGTGTTGGACTAGATATCATCTCTGGAGGTTGCTTCCAGCCCCACTCCTCTACGCATCTGACGATGTGCCACTGCCATCTAGCGTCAGAGAACCTAGCATAAGGCAGCAATCTTGGAGGTTCCTAGTAATTTTGCCAGGAGCTCTTCTTCTGACACAGCAAGTGGTATGGGGATGTGTAGTTACACATCTGCACTGAAGGAAGGAAGCTGATTGACATCAAAATCAATAAGATCCAGTTCATGTGAAATGGCACAATTTACGTCCTGAGTGAGGCTACAGGTTCTGCTCGGTAGAAGTGTAAGCAGTGAGAAGCCTGCAGGAAGAGATGCTTTCCTGGTGTTAGTGCGGGATGTTTTTTGTTTCCCATAAGATGTCATCAGTGGCTTGTATCTGTGGCCATGAAGCAGACAGGCTGGCAATGATGGCACAGCACCCTGTCCACTGCCAGGGGACACAGGGAGTTGAAATGTCCACGGGGAGGAGAGTATCTCTTCGGTGAAAATATCGCCATGCCGGCTCAGGTGCTAAGAACCTACTTCCAGTGCCTTGCGGCCCCTTATTTCATTATTACGGCCCTGACCCAAAGCCTGCAGCCATCAGTGGGTACCTTTCCATTAGCTTCAGTGGGCCTCGGAGGCTGTCCTGTGAGAGGGATGCTTTCTTGGCTCATCAGGGAGACAGAGGCGCAGTTGTGTGAGGCGATCACACCCTCCCTGTGTTCAGCTTGCTGTGTTGCTGCTGTCTGGGACCCACATCCTGCTCCATTTACACTGTGGACACATGGGGTCTCCACCTGGCTCCACACAGTGCCTACCTGGCTTGTGGACGGTAACTCTGTTCCCTTCTCGAGTCCAGCTTCATCTGTCGCTCAAGATCTGAACACGAACCTCGTCTTGAACTTGTTCCTCCAGCCAGGTTGTTCCTAGGCCTTTCTGCAAGGCTTTCCTGTTTCTGTGTCTCAGTGCTCTGTCCACAGGGTCATCTCCACCCTCAGCTGCTCGAGGGGCATGAACAAACATCCCCTTCCATCGCTGGCGAGGGAGAGAGATCAGCTGGCTAAGCTTGCAGTGCGGGGCAGCCCGCTGAGCAATGCCGGCTGCTACAAGTCAAGCAGGTCACAGACAGCAGGGACAGGGGCTTGTACTGGGACTGACTGCTGCAACTGGGTGAATTGCAACAGGCAGCGAACGGGCAGGTGCCCAGGCAGCCAGGGAGTAAGGGCTGCAAGCAGCTGGGTCAGCCTGCAGCATAGGAGGGCAGAAGGGCCATTAGGCCAAAGGGAAACCTCTGTGTGTGGCTGGGAAGCCACGTGCCTGGAAGCAAGGGTACTTTGGGACATATAAGCCCTGTGCATACTGCAGGGAGAAGGGCCGCAGGAAACCCAAGCTACCCAAAAAAGGGCCTAAGGGGGAAGTATGGATTGGGGTAGGGCAGGGATGCAGAGTCGGGGTGAATTTCAGTTTGGAAGCAGCGGCACGGGTTCCACCATCAGGGCTGATGGCATCTCACAGAGAGCCCTGCAAGGATCGGGGAGCCCAGGGGCTGCACCTGAGTGAGAGTAGCCTGGCCTGGGTCAGGGACCCCAGTGGGCTGGGATAGCACATGAGTTGGGGCTGAGGCCCAGCAAGTGAAACGGGGCTGGGGTCCATGGGTGCTGGGTGGTCGCGAAGGGGTGGTTTTGAGGTGTTGTCATGGGTGCTGCCCTGTCCAGGCTCTGCTATGTGTTTGTCTATGGGACTTGCTGGGGGTGCAGCTGTGGCTGTGCTCATGGAGGGCCTGGTCAGCAGGTCTCAGGTTCTGGGGATGGGGCACCTGATCCCAGCACATGGGATTGCGTGGGGTGGTGCCAGCTCCCTAGGGACCAATCCTGGCATGCATGGGATCAGTCCCCCAGCACCACACACATCTCCACCACCCACTGCTACGAGGACCAAACCCTCACGGGCAAGAAACACTCACTCTTCCCCCTTGACTTCTCTCCCATCCACGCCCACACCAGCACCACTCCCTAACACGTTCACCTCTTCCCTTGGCTGCTCAGTATGTGCTGCCCTACGCGCCACCGGGCAGAGGTGCATGGGATTGGGAGGGTTCCCTGCCAGCCTCCTGCCTGCTGTCACTCTTGGGTTCAGGCTGCATGGGTTGCAAAAAAGACTTGAATTCATGTGTGTTGGTGAAAGCTCAGAGAGGTTGATTGTCTCCTATGACAGTAGCTAGCAGGGCTGTCCAGCCATCAGCCCAGCTCACTAACACTGCCCAGACAATGATAAGCAATGCATTACATGCACTGATACCCCTTAAGTCGCTAGGAAAGGCTGAGTGTTGTAACCCCTGTATTTATAGCTGAGACGCCCCGTCCCATGCCAGTTCTTATCTTGACCTCTGTCCTGATGTCCCATTTTTCCTCATCTCTTTGCCAAGTCCACATGCCTCCAGCTCTTTCCCTTCTGGAGCTCACACCCTGCTGATTTTGGGTATCCCCAGCTCACTCACTGCTGCGATTGGGCATCTCCAGCTCCCTGCCTGCCGAGTCCAGCTGCCCCTTGCTATCTTTACCAGTGAGCTGTAATGTTTTATTCCTCAGCTTGTTCAGCTCCTGTTTCCCAGGGGGAATCAGCACTTTGGCTCACCACATCTTAAATTATCAGGTCATCCAGCAGTCCCAGAAGCCTGCTACTTCCAAAGGCCCTTGCAGCGCCTTATCTAAACTAGAGTTTAGCATCACTATGGCCTAGCAAGACTGAAAGTCCCCCATGTCTTTTGTAGGTCCTTACATTGGGACAATGGGCTAATTCCTCTGCGGGATCCCAGCATAAAGGGCTTTGTAGTGGGAAAATCTGACATCTGCTGTCATCCTACATCTGTGCCTGGCTCCTCAAGCAGCCTGCACAGGCCCTTCCCGCAGCTTGCTTTGGCTTTTGGTGCCATCATGTGGCCATTTCACGATCTGCCAGAGAGCAAAAGCACCCAGCTGCGGCTCAAGGTAGGTGGCTTAGAGCCCGGGTCCTTTTCTGTCGTCTCCTAGTTGGGGCCATCCCTCAACTCTTGCTGCTGTCTGTCCCCCCAGCTGGGTGCACAGCTGAGCACTTGGAGGCCTGGCCTCTCCCTTGCCCTTCTCATGGGCTGCAGCCTAGAAAGAGAAAGTCAATAGGAATGTATTACTAATTGTCTCTTCCCATACAAGAGTGAGTGGGTCACAGTGTAGCCCAGGTAACTCGGGTATATGCTCCCCTTCTCCAACTGGAGGGGATTGTTAGCTGGCAGGTGCGCTGTGGGGGAACTGCGGGCTACTCAGTTTCCCTCCGTCCCTATAGAGCCAGGGCAGGACAGTCAGGGGACTTAACTATATACAAATGTATTTACATTAACTCATCATAAGGACAAGGAACATGGATATAAATATATGTCTGAGATAGATATATATAAGATATCTAAACAAATAACAGAAACAATACCCTCTGGGTAAATGATGCAAAACATTATACCAGTGCTCCAGATACAGGTAAGTCACAGGTCAGTATCTGATATGAAACAGATAAACCCCCAAATAAAAACAGATTGCCAACAGATAAACTGCAGAAAAGTATGGGTGAGCCACGAAGACATACAAGTAGACAACAGGTGAAATAATAGCGAGAGGGGATCCCAGCAGAGCCCTAGGACTCTACTCATCTACTAATTTACAAACATGAGAGTTGGCAAAATATAAGGCATGACATCACACTACTTACGGCACAAGAACCTCAAAGATAAACTGAATCCCAAGGGAAAACCCCAATGCCCTTGGGCTTTTCCCATGCCCTACAAGGAAGCTGGTAACTTTAGGCCCTCCCAATGGGATCTCTACTTTCAGGAGCCCTTAGTTAACCAGGGGGACTCCCCCTCACCTGTGGGAATCCTCTTTTCCCTGCAACTCGCGGCTCCCAGGCCTCATCCCTCATTGCCTGCACCAAGCCGCTCTCTCCCCTGCAGTGGGCTTCGGGGGGGGTCGCTGTCTCCTGGAACCGGGCTTCTCTATGCAGGACTTCTGGGGCCTCTGGCTTGGCCCTGTCTGCTGGCTCAGTAACCTGAGCACTGTCTGGCTCCCTGGACTCAACTTTTTGCTATGGGCCAGGGGCTTGGGCTGCCTCGTGCAGCACCAGGCTCGGTCCGCTCCCGGACCTCCATGCAGCGCCTCTTGCACCGAGCTCCCAGTATCGTTCGGGGGCTTGTGGACTTGAGCCGCCCAAGCGCTCCGAAGGTCCTGCTCCAGGCACCGGCCTGTGCACCGCGTCTCTGGCCACTCGCCAGGGGTTGCAGACCCGAGCCAGGACGGGTATGGATGCTGCGTGCTGTGCTGGACACCAAGAGCCTAGCTGCTGGAGCTGTCTGCTGTTCCCTGCTGATGGAAGTCTTTGGGGGCACATCTGGGCTGCTGCTTCGCCCTGCTGAGCAGCTCTCCTGAGCTCTTCTAAGCCCCGCTCTTCTCTCTTCTCTGTCCCGGATGTGCTCCCCTCATGCTGGGCATGCATCTCCGTTTATGCACTCCAGGGCTCCGTCCTTGAAGTCTTCGGCCCTGAGTGTTGCAGTCTTCAATCAGATTGGAAAGGGGGGGAAGGGGGGGACACTCCTCTCCCCTTCCCCTCAGGAAAGAGGTGCGCCTTAAACTCCTCTTGCTGCTTCCTGATTGCTGGATGAGCTCCACAAATCAAAACAGCAAGGTTTCAAGCCTGTGGCTCAACCCAAGCTCCAAAAGGCAAGCCTGCTACGACATGAAATGGCTTGGCCATCATTTTAAATTAGACGCATGGCAGTTCTTTTTCACTCAGCAGGCCAGCCAAGGGAGCCACCTGATGCGGTGGGAGCTGAGAGTTCAGCCAGGTTCACCGCGGGCTTGGACACATTGTTGGAGGAAAGGGGCACCAGTAGCTATTGAACGTGGGAGTGAGGGATGCAGCATCCACAGCAGAATTTCCGAGACCCCAAATGCTAGAGGCTGGAAGAGGGAGAGGAACAGCGGACCCTGCTCAGACCCAGCTCGCTTTACCGATTGGCATCTGTTCTCTGCCACCATGTGACACCAGCTATTCTTTTTTTTGGTGGGTATTTAAGTATTTAATGGGCTAAAAGCCTACCAAAAAAAATTTATAAGCCTCCCTCAAAAAGGGAGGCTACCAAGAGAGTGGCACCTGATTCCTTGGAGTAACTAAAAACATAACAGGAACGGAAGTCAAAAGTTCAAAACAAGTGCGCCATGGGAGGACGCTGAGCAGAGCGCACTGGACAGTGTCCCCTGGCCCTCTGAGTCCAAGGAGCCAGTGGACACTGCCAAGTGAAACTGCCTAGAGCTGTGAATGGATGGGGGACAGGAAGGTGGCTCCCAGTCCTTGGTGGTCCTCTGAGCCACAGTCTCCTTCCTGGTCAGGTAGATGGCTAGCTTGGCTAGTGGCAGGAGGAGTTTGACCGGGAGGCCCCAGGACTTGGTGGAGCTGCAGATGGAGAGTGCATAAATAACCAGGTGTGGGGAGAAGTGCAGGCGGTTCTGGAGGAGGTAGGGAAGGGGCTGCAGCCTGGTGCACGCCAGGTTGGCATGCACCAGCGAACCACGCCAGATACTGTGGATGTTCACAATGGGGAGGTAGTGTCGCTACTTCAGGAAGTGCTGGCTGTTCACAGACGCCTAGCGCAAAGCTGGCGGGGGGGTGATGGTCAGGCTGTGCTAGGAACAGCTCTGAGGAGTCCCTAGGGGCAGGCAACTGTGCAATGGGGCGCTCAGGCTGCAGCGTCTCTAGCCCCTGTGCTGAAGACTCCTGAATCAGTCCCAACAAACCAGGCCTGGTTTATTGACCCCAGTGCTCCCCTGTGCATGCATCATACACCCTGGGCTAGGTCATCAGTGCCAGGGCTCCATGTCCTCATGCTCAGCTGGGCCTTGCAGGGGGCCCTTGCCTCAACCTGGCTCATAACTCAGTCTTGGGACTTGTCCCTTCCTGCTGCTCATGCCTTCCCCTTCAGGCTTCACCTGGATGGCTCCAGCCGCAGGTCCCCAAGGGCTGCCTGGCCTCTTCTCTGGGAAATGCTGGAGGGAGCTTCCAAAGAGCTTGTCTCACCCATTGCCACTGGGCGCAGAGCACAAACCTCTGCTGCCTACTGAGCCGGAGCCCTGGGGACATCAGGGAGGTCAGAAGCAATCACGGCCCTCAGGTTACTCATGCTGCCACCAGCGCCAGCTAGGAGATGCTGGGGAGAAGGGTGGAGCAAGGCCTTATCTGTGCTGCAAAACTCTCCCTGCCCGACAGCTGCCCACCACGGGTAGATTCAGATGGCATGGTGCAGCCCCTAGGGACAGCCCCTCCTCTTTGGCTGTGCATAAGCCTGCTTTGGCGGCACAGGGCTGACAGCCTAGGATAGCAGAGCAGCAGATTTAGCAGACAGCTGAGGGCAGGGAGCAGAAAGCACACCAGGAGCTCCAGCAGGGGAAGGGGACCAAAGTGGCACGCACGGAGGGTATGAGGCGTAGTGTGAGCGGCTGCCAAAAAACTTGGCGCCCACTGGGCCAGGTGCTTTGAAATCCGGGTCCTGTCACAAGCTGAGCGCTGAGCACCTGCCTCTTCCCATCCCAGGATGCTCCCACACTGCAGTGCTGCCCTACACAGACCAGGCTTCAAGCCCTCCAGGTGGCCACACAACTGCATGGGTGAGGCTTGGAGAGAGGGGGCTGGAAATAAGCATGGACCGGGCAGCAGGGCTTTATAACTCATGGCTCTTCCTTCCCGTGTCTCTGATGGGCATTGCAGCAGGAGTGGCTCAGCCCGGGAGCAGAGAGGCCAGCAGGAACTGCATGGCACCACTACGGTGCGGCCAGGTCACTTGCCTTGCTCTCATGCAGGCTTTCGTGACAGGCGCTACGATGGACCAGAGGGGACAGTCGCTGCAACAGCATTACCCTCCCCTGGGCACAGAGGGTCTCAGCCCTTTGGTTGACCAGGAGGCCACAAAGCTGTTGAATGGAGCCAGTGAGGAATCGCTCCCAGTGAGGAGGTAGCATCTGGGCTCCAAGTGCAAATGGCACACGTGGCGGAGCCTGCACAGATTGAGAGTGGGTCTTGGAAGATACAGCTTTCTCATGAAGTCATGCAGGCGCTATGCACCTGACCAACGTGTTTGTCAGGAGAAGCAACTCATGGACCATCTCCTGAGATGGGCGGTAGCACCACAATGCACCTCACAAGAGCTAGCAACACCAACGCCAGAAACAGTGGCCTGTGCACAATCTTGGGAACAGACCATATAGCGAGGTTGGATTGGAGACATGACCAAGAAGCCCTGTCTGAAGCCTCTTAGGCAAGGCCAGAGAGGAGCTGGTTAAAATGCGCTCAGGAGCACCCAGGCAGAGAGAAGACTGAGCCCCCACGGGCTCCTACCGCTCCCCCCAGCCCCCAACCCTGCCTGTCCCCCTAGCCTGTGCCCATCTGACCAGGGGGTCAAACCCCTTCCTGCCACCCAGAGCGGCATTTTATTTCCCTGGATTGCATACCCTTTCCTAAGCTGCTTATTTTGTGAGAACAATAAATAGATACAGGGAAGACGTATTTGCTGTGCTGCTTCAGATACGTTCATAATATAGCAGGATGCCAACTGTCAGGTTTTTCAGAGGTAGTTTAACAATGAATTACCTATGTTACAGCATTGAAGGGGAACCTGGAAAGTCTACACATAAGCAGAGGACAAACACCGCGGGTTTTTTTGGTATCAATTTAATGACATGCAAATTCCAGGTGGATCCATGAGGAAAGACCTGCAGTGCATAGGCTGAAGTGCTTAGCTTCCTGTAGCACCTGTTGGAGGTTGTTCTGGCTGTAACTGCTTCCCAAGATACTTCCAGTTGGGAACCAACAACTTTCCACAGCAGGGCCACCCAGAGGGTTTATGGGGCCTGGGGCAGGTGTGATGTCGGGTGCCCCACCACTGCCCCCTACAAGGACCCATGTGTGTGTGTACAAATCTGGGGGACCACGTGCGAGACTTCTTGCACGCGGCTCCTCCTTCTCGTGCCCTGGGAAGTGGGAGCAAACGGGCTTTCTGCTTGTATACCCTTTTCAAGAGCATTAGCAATGGCTCCTTTTCCACTAAGAGCATTTGCAAGATCTTTGCACTGTAAATAATGTTGAAGATGACCAGAATTGGCCTTGTGACTCTTCACTTTGTCATACAATTTTCTCCAGTTATCATTCACACCCCCATGGCAGCATCTGGAATGGTACAGAGCTTGATTTTTGTCCCGATCTCAGAAGAGACAGCATGGAAAGCAGAACAGGCCAGTGGCCTTGTGGCTCCAAATGAGCCAGTCCCTTTTCACACTCTCGTCATTGCAGAAAACAGATGGAGGGAGTGAGATTGGGGGTGGGCCATGTCTCTGGCACCATATATCTCTGGCACTATATATCTCTGCCTCCATATATCTCTAGCACCGTATATTCCAGGCTCTATAGATCTCTGGCTCCATGTATCTCTTGAGTTATACATCTCTGGCATTATATGTCTCTGGTGCTATATAAATCTGGCTCTATATATCTCTGGCTCCATAAAACTCCAGATCAATATATATGTCCTGTGCTCTATATCTCTGGGTCTATACATCTCTGGCTCCATATACCTCTGCCTCTACATATCACCGGCTCCATACATCTCTGGAAGTAAATATCTGATTGGGGTCAGTGCGACTGGCTGCCAGGGGACCCCCCCTCCGTCAGTGAGATCGACCACAGGGGGACTCCCCCGGTTGCTGACTCAAGAGGCACCAGTTACCCCTGGTTTGGAGGAATCACTTGGGAAGCTTGCAGGTTTGAGTGGTGGGCCCTTGGACAATTAGATCCCTTTGCAACCTATCAAGATGCTCCCAGGTGGCTGGGTCTTTAGAGAACATTTCCTGGTGAAGCTGGGGCGCAGATCTGGAAACCAGATCAATTGCCTCATTTTTCTCCTTTGATGCGATGTATGTCTCCTTCAGCTTGCACCACCAAACCTGACTCATTTGCACATTCTCCTGCTATATCACTGCTTGCTTCCTTTGGGATGTTGTCATGATCAGAATATTTTTCATTCCCTGCAAGTGGTGTGCCGCCCGCATCATGTGTTCTGCTTACCACTTCCTTATTTCCTTTCACCACCCATCCAAACTGATCCAGTGTTTGCCTTCCCTGTTCACCCCAAGCTTTTTTTCTCCTTTGCCTCCTTTCTTTTTGATGCCCCAGATTGATAGATGTGCTTCATTTTTCCTCACACAGGGGTAAGGGGATAGGAATAGGGTTTACATCTCCTGACTACCTCCAATTTCTAAACTCCTTCTGGCAGAGCTTCTCTCTCCTACCAGTTTCCTGGGGCCTGACTCAGTCTCACAGGTCTTCTGGTTGTGGTCTGCTGGCTGGCTTCCTCCACTCAGGAAGGAAGGAATCCCATATATCTCTGGGTCTCTATATATATCTGGCTCCATAAAACTTCAGGTCTATATATGCCCTGGCTCTATATATCTCTGGCGCCATAGATCTCTGGTGCTATATAAATTCAGCTCCACATATTTCAGGCTACATATAGCTCTGGTTCCCTATATCTCTGGCATTACAAATCTGTGGTGCTATATCCATCTGGCTCCATATATCGCTGCCTCCATATATCTCTGGCTCCATATATCTCTCAAGTTATATATCTCTGGCATTGTATATGTCTGGCATTATACATCTCTGGCGCTATATAAATCTGGCCCTATATATCTTTGGCTCCATATAGCTCTGGCTCCATATATCTCCAGCTCTTTAAATCTCTGGCTCTATATGTCTCCGTCTCCATATATCTCCGGCTCCATAGGAGTCTTATGGCAGGGCATATATAGATCTGGAGTTTTTGGAACCAGAGATATATGCAGCCAGAGATATATGGAGCCCAAGATATATAAAGAATTGGATATATAATGAGCTGGAGATGTATGGAGCCAGAGCTATATGGAGCTGGATATATATAGAGCCAGAGATTTAAAGAGCGGGAGATATATGGAGCCAGAGATATATAGTGCAGGGCAGATATAGATCTGGAGTTTTATGGAGCCACAGATATATACAGCCAGATATATTGAGCTAGTGCTATATAGAGCCAGATTTACATAGCTCCAGAGATATATAATACCAGAGATATATAATGCCACACATAACTGGAGCCAGAGATATAGGGAGCCAGAGACATAGGGAGCTAGAGGTTTATGGAACCAGAGATATATAGAGCCAGAGATATATAGCGCAGGGCATATATTTAAAACTCCAGATCTATATATGTCCTTTGCGATATATCTCAGGCTCCGTAAGACTCTAGATCTATATATGCCCTGCGCTATATATCTGTGGCTATATATGTCTCTGGCACCAGGTATCTCTGGTTCCATGTATTTCCAGCTCCATATATCTCCTGCTCTCTCTCTATCCAGTTCCATATCTCTCTGGCTCCATATATCTCTGGCTCCATGTACCTCTGGCTCCATATAACTCTGGCTCTATATAACTCCAGCTCCATATATCTCTTGCTCCATATATCTTCGGCTTCATATAGCTCTGACTCCATAAAACTCCAGATCTATATATGTCCTGTGCTATATATCTCTGGCTCCATATATCTCTGGCTGCATATATCTCTGGCTCTGTATATTCCTGGCTCCATATATCTCTGTCTCTATATATCTCTGGTTCCATAAAACTCCAGTTCTCTATGTGCCCTGCGCTATATATCTCTGGTTTCATACATCTCTGGCTCTATACCTCTCTAGCTCCATATATCTCTACCTCTATATATCTGTATGTCCATTTATCTCCAGCTCTGTTTATCTCTACCTCAATATATATGTATCTGCATTGTTCTCTAGATTTATATCTCTAGCTCCACATGTCTAGCTCTATATATCTCCAGCTCTATATATCTCTTGCTCTCTCTATATGTATCTCCTTATACTTCTAGATGTATATATGTCTAGCTCCTTATATCTGAATCTCCATATATCTCAATTTCCATATATCTCCAGCTCTACAGATCTCTACCTCAATATATATGTATTGCCATATAGCTCTAGAGCTATATATGCCTAGCCCTGTGTATCTGTATCTCCATAGATCTCTAGCTCTACATATCTGTAGGTCCGTTTATCTCTAGCTCTATAGGTCTCTAGCTCTTTATATCTTTATCTCCATATATCTCTAGGTCTTTGTATCCTCATCTCAATATATTTGTAGCTCCATATATCTCTATATATCTTCATCTCCATTTATCTTTAGCTCTATAAATCAGTATCTCTGTATAACTCCAGGTCTATATATCTTCATCTCCATTTATCTTTAGCTCTATAAATCAGTATCTCTATATAACTCTAGGTCTATATATCTGTATGTCCATTTATATCTACCTTTCTATATATTTATCTCCATATATCTCTAGTTCTATATATCTGTATCTCAATATAACTCTAGCTCCATATAGCTCTAGGTCCATTCACCTCTCTATATACTTTTCTCCATATATCTCAAGGTCTATATATCCTTATCTCAATATATCTCTGGCTCCACTTATATAGAGATAGAGGTAAAGGTACATAAAGATATAGCAACATTTATCTCAAACCAGTGTCTCACCCACAAGGCTAGCACGCTCTCCTTGCTGGGGACCTGTCGGGTGCACCTTTTGACCCGATGCCTCCGGCCACAGCAGTGAAAGAGGCAGCCGGCCACAAGAGCAAAGAACTTGTCCAGGAAACCACCTTACCTTCCCAGGCTGGGATTGTAACCCATGATCCTGCAGCAGGGGCAGTGGCCGGGAACTTGCACCAAAGTTGCTGGGAGCTGCAGGTTCCTGGGGGCGTTAGTGGGATAGGTGCTGACCAGGGGCAGTCGTGGAGGATGGGTACTCGCGAGGCTCCTCCCCAGGACAAGCCACCTGTGGCTCCAAGCAGCCCCTGGGTAGGATAGGCGGGGAGTGGGCTGCTGGGTCAGCCACTCACGCTTGGGACCCGGCAGGGACTCAGGCCCCAGCACAGGCTGAGACAGGGAACCGGGGCTGGCACGGGCTCAGCTCCCAGCTCCATGACATATGGCTCTGACACCCCAGAGGCAAGGGCTCCCCTCCAAGGGCTGAGGCCTCTGCTTAAGAAACGTGGGTGACAGCATGCCTGGGCTCATGTTGCTGCTATAAAAGAAAAGAGAGCTGCAGTCTCACACGAGAGTCATCCCGCTTCTCCAACCT
>JAGPOW010001890.1:506031-522444 GCA_030014935.1 Caiman crocodilus | reverse complement strand
ATGCCAATGGTCAGGGCTGAGTTGGAATACAGGAGTAGCAACGTGGGCTCCACAGCCAATGGGCACTGCAGTAAACTCGTTTCTATACAAAAGCATGGCATGCAGAGCTGTTTGAATTGCAATGAGCCCAAGCTGCCATTATGCTTTTGAGGGTGGTACAGTCAGTTGGAGATAAGTACTTGATTTCTGGCTCTACCATCAACTCCCTGTGTGACATTTGACTTCTGAGCCCCACTGATCACTCTGTATTGCAGGCTTCTAAATCATTAAAAAATATTTGTCTGTGCCTCCATTCCCTCCCTGTAATATGGGACCAACAGCAGTTCCTTATCTCACAGAGGTGATATGAGGATAAAAGTATTCAGGGCAGGTGACATGTTCAGATGCTATGTCAATAGAGAGATAGGAGTAGGAAAAGCAGATCCCTGACAAGGGATTTGGTTTGATTCCTAGTACTCACTTTCAACCTTGTGGACTTCAAAAAGAGGTACGCCTTTGCATAGTCTCTCAATAGATTCGCCGTACAGAAGCCACTCCTTCATTTCGGCAATTATAGAATCAGCGGGTTCATACTGCACCCACCAGTAGTTGGGGGAAAACATTTTGGTCATCATCTAAAAGAAGATAATGTTAAAATGTAATTAGAAGTAAATGTTGGACCATCACCTTGTGCATTAGCCCCACAAGAAATTCTCCGTATCTAGCAACATTTTCTCTAGCCATATTCTGAAGTCCCTACCCAAACAAGTTGTCAGACTTCCATGAAAGTTTTGCCTGAATAGGAGGAATTATCCAGGTACTAAGCTTTGCAGGAAAACTCATCTGTAGTGAGTGCATCGCTGAAGTAGTTACATGATAATAAACATGGGAAAAAAACCCATAGGAACTTTATGCTGATAGCATGCAAACAAAATAAACAGCATCCACCTATATGATGTATTCCTACTAACTTTATCATCTACACTAGGGCCACATGAAGCTTCGGGAGGTGATTCAATTCGGAGGAGATTTGGCTCAATTTGGTGGTCAAATCTCTGAATCTGAATCGAATTGGGACCAATTTAAAGGTCAAAATCAATTCATAGGTCTCCAAATCCTCGGAAAAGATTCGGAGAGCTCTGATGATTCAGGCAGGGAGCTGCAGCTGACTCCAAGCTGATAAATAGGGGCCGGGGAGGGGACCATGGGGGGACCTCTGCCAGCCCCCCGACCCTCCCCCCGCTTCCCCAGCCCCTCCCCATGGCTGCCCCCCACCCCCACCCCAGCTCCGTACTTTAAAGAAAAGCTCCAGTGATCACTGGGTGCTGCTGGGCGGGGAAAGTGATCCCTGCTGCCCCCCACTGCCCCATGCTGCATGAGGGGCTCTACACCAGCCCTCCAACCCCTGCCCCCTCCTCACTCCTCCAGCCCTGCCGTGGGTGCCCTGTCCAGGCTGGCTCCAGCCCTTTAAGAAAAATAAACCCAAGAAAAGTCCCAGGACTTGCCAATCCTGCAGCAGCCTTGGGGCTTAGGGGGCTCGTGCAGAGCCCCCCACGTGGTGTGGGGCATTGGAGGTTAACAGGAAACACCCCCCCTACGCCTCCGGCAGGAGTGGTGAGTCTGGGGTTTTTTTCATTTGTTTTTTTTTCTTGAAGGGCCAGAGCTGGCCCAGGCAAGGCCCCCGTGGGGAGGTTGGGGGAGCAAGAAGGGGGTTGGGGGGCTTGTGCAGAGCTCCCATGCAGCATGGGGAAGTGGGGGGCAGTGGGGATTGCCACCCCACCAGTCCAGCAGCACCCGCAGAGTCAGGGCTCTTTTTTTTCAAAGTACCAGGAGCTGGGGTGGATGGGACAGCCATCGCCAGGCTGGGGAAGCAGGCAGGGGATGGGGCCTGGCTGATTTGGAGATTCGGAGATTTGGCTGCTGCTGAATCTCTGAATCAGATTCGGCTGAATTGAATCAGGACGGTGATTCGGATCACCAAACCGAATTGGTGTTCCCCAAACAAATCGGACGAGTCCGAATCCAAAACAAATACTAGCCGCTTCACACAGGCCTAATCTACACACCTAAAACCGCAGACCCACCCAGCTATCCTTCGTCACTATCTTAAGAGTGGCATTGCATGCGATCTTCCCTGGAATTCTTCGCTTGCTGCTTCACTGCCGTTCCAATAACACTCCTAGGAACAGGGAGTATGCTACATGGCACCATTTTCTGTTCCCACCACACTACGTCTCCATTGCCTCTAACTTGTACACAGTACATAATACTCCAGGAAATCACCTGTTTCTCATAAGCAAGACGTCCAATATCTTTCAGTGTTAGGGTATATCCTTTTTCCATCTTCATAATAAAGCAGGCCCTCTGGGAAAACAGCCTCATTGCAATGTATCCCTGTAAAACACAAGACCAGGCTATTAAATTACAAGTTAGTGGGTGGTTCTACATATGCAATTAATTCAAAACAAGAAACTCCAGTGCTTATTGTGCCAGAGTTTATTGCTCCCGGGTACTTTGTTTAAACATGCGCCTGAGACCGCAGCACGTTGTGCTGAATCAGAGCAGCCCTGCTGGCAGAGGGTCTAGGGGCTCAGCCTAACAGCCCAGGGCTGCTCCAACCTGTTTCAACGTGCTGCGGAAAGGCTGGCTGGGGCACAGGCAGCCCCCACACTAAAGCACCCTCATGCTCTAGCCAGTGCCATCAGCATCTATACATGCATTGTAACACACTAAATAACACCACTGCAGGATAGTACTTGTGTTTATAAGTACTATCCCGCTGCAGAGTTGATTAATTTACTTCAGCCTAATAGCCCTGCACATGTAGACCCAAGACATTTATTGTGGAGCTAATTACTCTACAGTAAACATCTCATGTAGGCATATCCAATTTACTATTAGCCAACTGCTGCTGGGTCCACAGAGCAGTTAAAGCATCTTGCACTAGGCAGGAATTCAAACCTTGTTTTGCAAGTGTGCCAAAAGCTACCTTTAAACAACCTAACTATAAGTGAATGATCCCGGCCATCTGGGCCAGTGGGGCGAAGGTAGCTGGACATGATAGTGCCATCAGTCCCTTATGTGC
Source organism: Caiman crocodilus (assembly GCA_030014935.1). Taxonomy (NCBI): domain Eukaryota; kingdom Metazoa; phylum Chordata; order Crocodylia; family Alligatoridae; genus Caiman; species Caiman crocodilus. The sequence goes on along the minus strand of JAGPOW010001890.1, from coordinate 519,380 downwards.
CACTAGCTAGTCAGTTAGGCAGATGTGGACCTTTGGCTTTGACCCAGTTGCTAATTCTGCTTATACTTTGATCTAGATTCTGCCCTTGGCTTCACTGATATAAATGTAGAGTGAACTACATGGAGTTGCCCACATGTAAAAATAACCCACGATGCTACTGCTGATGATACTGGTGCTGATATATTAAGGTGTTTCACTGGATTTAAACATATCGTCCTAGAGATGCCTCTGCTGCAACAGGTTTTACTTACATGTTTGTAATCAAAAATGGTGTCAGAGGAGCACATCCCATTACGGATATGAATGTCTGCAAAATTTTTTTCGTTGTCAATAGTCACAGTTTGCAGGACATAGTCACGGCCAGGTGATGGAATATTGTAGATCTGGGTACAAAACACAAAATATTTTATCAGAAACATCTGTTGCACTCACAAATACAACAAAGAAAGAAGTGTTTTGCCTGCTATAATTCCCGGGCTACCAAAATAAAAAAGATAAGGATACAGGGAGACATAACTTTCTATGGAGTAAAATGGGTAGGGATTTACCATGTATCACTGGTTCCATGGTACCTGCTAGTGTGTACAGTCTTACATCATGGCAGATGAAGGCTATCTCATGGTAACTTAACCCTCTTAAAATACTTACCATGGGATAAGGGCATATATACAAGTAAGTAGTGCTGAGTGGTAAAGCCACATCTCCTTCTCTTTGCAGTAAACTGTTCTTATGCCCATAAGCTGAAAGAGCCCAATTCACAATTGCAGTGAAGCCCCTTTACACCTCTCTGTCAGGGAAAGGAGGCCTTGGAGTAGGCATCAATTGCAGACACACACATTTAAGCTGCCTTCACACTGTCAGAAGGCCAGAGTGTAAAGGCACATCAATCCTACTGTGTCTAGTGGCTATGTAATAAGGAAGGATTTAACAGTACGTAAATAGGAAGAAAAGGGGAAATTGTTGAGAATAGTTATAACCTGAAGCAATGGTTGGAAAGTGAATGAGATAGGAAATAAATTAACACTTTCTTAATGGTAAATTGTACTGGGTTGTGGCTTGTATTTGCTTGGGAAGTTGCAAAGTTGCCAGTAATAACAGCAGGGAGTAACTGTAAAGTGATGTAGTGGGATAGGAGGGACGATATTACAAGCCTTTCCTTTTCTAGGACTTAATCTTACAGTCAGGTTTCTCTGGATGCTTTGCTCACCTAAGGGCTGCAGAATTGGTTCTTTAATTTATGCGATTGCCTGCTTTGGCAAAAAATGACTTTTTTTCTGGACTCGGCAATAAACATTTTGCTAGTTTTGTTGTGGCTTTTTTCCCTGTTAGCCAATTTTCTATCCTCCTGCTTTAGGAACATATTGCAAATAAATGGTAGGCAGTACACAGCCTTCCCAGTCTACTTACATCATATGCAGCTGCCTGGGTCCAGAAGACTCCCAACACAGCTATTAGTGCAGCCTGAAAAAGAAAATAGCAGCATTCATATTTAGTAGGAACAATGAGTACTTCATGCCAAGTGGACAGAGTTCAGAAGAATATATATGGTCTTCTGAATTAACAAAATAAGGGAAGCTGTAATATTGTCAAGGCTTGAAAAATTATCCACTTTGCATTACATGAAGACCATTGGAAGAGAATTCTATTTCCCTATTACGCTTTATTTTATCTGTTAAACTGTGAAACTTTATAGCAATCACTTAATCCCAAAGGTAACCTATGGATTTCATGATGTATAAAAGTTTATTGAGCTATCTATTTACAATTTGGTCTGATTTTTTTGGCCTTAGAAATATTAGGAATGTCCAAGAAAATCTTCTCTGATTTTGTTGGTGAGGTTTCAATTTGTCAGCTGTAATATATCACTAGAAGTGAAGGAGCGTTAATTAGTCATTGAAATTGAATACGTATTAACAAAAACAAATCTAAAACAAACTCTTTTAGAAATTCAGACTAGAAAACCTTCACATTTCCAGGGGAACTGGAGATAGGTGTGATTTTGAAATCCTGCAGAGTTTGGGAGTTTCAAATCTTGCAAGTTTGATACTGCTTTAATTTTCCACTACATGGTTTCTAGCTGAAGAATCTGATAACGGGCACTGTCGGAGGCAGGGTAGGATGATGCGTATCACAAGTCAGATCTGGTCACCAGTCCAACAATATAGAGCCCGTTCTCCATGTAAAGAATGAAAATCACCAAATACAGTAATAGTCCTTTTCATTCCCCAACTCCTTGTTCGCCTTCATTTTTAGCTTTCTGCCTGTCTCATACTTTCTGTTTGCGTAAACATTTTTCCAATTTGGGTTTTTCATCTTCTCATTTGGAATGGAACATGTAGGCTTTTTTTGTAACATTTCTTTGCTATTCAAAAATGACATCAATCGCTGCCACGTTGTTACCCCAATTCCCCTCAAAACATACAGCAGAAGTTAGCTACAGAACCATTCCGGTAACCTCAGTGGGATCACTGCATACACAAGAAGTCAACCCTCCTGCACTTACAAACGAGACATGAAACAGGTCAGAGAATTATTCAGACAGTTCTCACTTGAAACTCTTCTGTCGAGCAAAAAGAAAATATTCACTTTTTTTTACATAAATGTTCAGTTTGGTACCTTACGGTGGCAAGAAGGGACAAATATACTCACAAGCATGTTCATTGTTCTTCCAAATAAGAATGAGAAGTTGTGGACCAAATGGGAAAAAGCACTGAAACGTCTAACTTTTATATCTTGCTATAGGTGTGGAAACCACTTGACAGCCATATGCTTTCTCACACGAGCAGTTCCCTATCAATGTGACACACCATGGTAAACTGCTTTATCTGAGTTTTCTGCCTTAGGCAGATAACCCAATCCTGATATGAGCACTTCAGTCAGCCCTGAAAAATTTCTAATCAATCACTTCGCAAATACCTATTATGTAATAACTAAACTGTGAGAGTAAACACCTGCTGGCTCAATTTTTTTAATACACAGCTATGATTTTATTTTGTCTAGTTTTCTTCCTTAGCAAGAGTATGCAGCAGGAGAAAGGTATATTCTTCCTTTGGACAGCCAGATACACTAACCTAGACAGAAATGTCTGCATCATCGCAGCCTACAAGTACAGGTAACAAATCAATGACTAGACCAACTTTCTGGGTACCACTTGCAAAACAGTTGCACTCAAATGTACACAGCTCCGAGCAAAACTACTGTACTTAAATTGACTGAAATATTCCAATGATAATTATGATACAGACAACAATAATACCTTGCATACATAGGTTGGGTAAATCTTAGTCTCCCTTAGTACGAAAGATGGGGCTAACGAAGTTCAGAAGGGTTATAAAGCGGAGCAGTAGCAGTGTGAAGAGTAGAATCATGGTTTTCAGGTTCTCATTTACTGCTGTTCCTTTCTGGTTCATTTAGGCCAATCACCCTCAAACCTTTTTGACCAATGACCACTCTTGCAACCTTCAACATTTCCTGTGAGTCATCATTAAGCCTCATCACCACCTTTGAATGGAAAAGCTGGGGCCAGTGTGAGTTGGGCACCAGCTTCAGACAATGGACCACGGACCACCAGTGATCTGTGGACCACAGACTGCAAACCGCTGATATAGGCCACATTGACTCACTTTACAGTCTGGTCATATAATGAAAAATCAATTATATAAAAATGACTTATGCATGCTATATTTGCTCTCTAGGATCTTGTATTAGGCAGCACAGGGGCAAATGGCAAAAAAAAGTATTTGCTTACAGGCACTGAGATAGACACCTCCTTAAATACACACAAATGAACACTGCTGCCAACTAATGCATTAATTCAAAGGGTGGAGACATGTGTGCATATGTGAGTTTAGGGAACGAGAATGTTAAGAATTTTGGTGCCTAGGGTTTTAGGTAGAAATGGGTCCAAACCATGTTTCAGGTAAGAGCTCTGTTGGGTTATCAAAATGTCAAGATGCATGATGAAGAAAGAAAACTAGACGGATTTTCCTTCATTGCAGGATCAATTTAATCAGTTAATAGTATATGTGTGTTTGGAGTTCATTAAGCTTGGCAGATTCTTTGAACACAATTGCAGTAAAGTACCAAGACCATGGAAATCAATAAAAGGATGCCAGAGGTCCCACTGGAGCAGATCCAGTGTCTATTGGAATCTTTTCAGGGCTCCAGCAAGTTAGCGTTGAACCAGATCCAATATAAAAGGTATACACAGCCTCTAAAATAATAGTCTGTGATAGTAGTCTCCTGCCTCTAAAGCTGCCTGCAAAGAAAGGTCAGGACAAAGACATATTGGCAGAGCTGTGGTGATGGGAGGGCTCCTGTCTTCGCTATAGATAAATAAAAAACGTCAGTTTTCTGGTGTTTATTTGGCACTTTCCATGACTTGCTCTTTGCAGCATATTAAAATAATATCTTACTGCACATCATTTAAGACTGGAGAAAAAATGGTAGCATTTTTAGAACAAGCTTGTAAAACATAAAGCTAGGAACATGTCAGTAGCCATCCCAAATCGATCAACAGATTTCAAGCCATCCAATCATTTCAAAAGAAATGCAATCCCACTTTACTTCATGATGTTTGCTGTCCTGATGCACTACAATGAAACTGTACAGTTTTACAATACTGTTGTACAGTTCTGCATATTTTCTACAAACCTATTTCAATTGATGCTTATTTCATTTTTCTAAGATGAAATACAAAACAGAAAGAACACATTTCTATAACAAGAATCATCTGTCCAAAAAAACCAGTTCTGCAGAAGCATGTCTGCAAAAAAAAACCATAATCAATGAGAGGAGGATAAGTTATACATACTAAGTAATACATACTTCTATTTTATACTGCACAGCTTTCCACTAGTGCAATAATCAAGGATACAGATGTGTAACAAACAAACGACAAATAAATAATATGCCAAATATATGTCAACAAGGACCAAACTGATGTGACGGGTCTGATCAGATTAGAATAGAACAGCTGCCCTTATCAACCTTTGTCAAATGATAGTAAAGTGATGGGCACCCTGGAAATGCTTGTGACAAAGAGATCTTAGTGGCTGACAAAACCATGCAGGCACTGAACACTGGTGATAGAGGTGAAGTCCCAAAGGCACACTTCTCTTCCACTTGACCTAAAAGTCTAAAAGCATTAGCTAAACTTTCCATTTAGCAGTAATAGCTTTTTATTTCGGTTGCCATGTCTCAACCATTCACCAGGGGTGTAACATAAGCTCTTTCTTACTGTCTGCCTCTCTCTCACACACATCCAAAGTGTATCTGACATTCTTAATAGCAGAGCGGTAAACAAAATGGGCAGTGGTAAATGGAGGAAAATGTTAACAGTAGCAACTGGATTCAGTAAAAACTGACCCTCATGCTGGCAAGATGAAACCTTTGATCCCTATCACAGGGAGACAAATAAAAAAGGATAATTTCTAACTGGTATTTCTGTATGGACCAGTATGGAACTCAGCCTTCTAGCAGGTACCTCAGCACCTTAACACAAGATTGCGTATGGATCTTCTTCCCAACAGGAATAGCTCTGCTTCCTTGAGAAATACATTATTTCCTCAGTACGTGTGTCACAATCCCCTGCGTTGAATAGGTGCATATCTGCCATGTTAACTTAAGTCAGTAAACAGCTTGACAGCAGAGATCAAAAAACAACTCTAACTCTATATATACAACTCTCAATAATGTTAATTCTCATGCAGAGGGAGGTTTGGTATAGAAACAGCCACTGCGGGCCTGATTGCACTTAAACTTTCCATTGTATTACCAAAGCTGCTTTTTTGCTTTGTCTGCTTTTGACCTGAATCAGGGGTGGGCTTACAGTCTTTGCCTTTCCATATATCTGAATCCGATTACTTTGTTCTCACCTGTTATTCTCAAGGCCAGGCGTGAAGAAGACCAGAGGCGGGAGAGAATGTAAAAAACCAAAAAAATATAACGTATTATATTACATGCCTCTGATATTTTTTGAGGGTGCAACTTCCCTGTAGTTTCTGACAATCATAAACCACTAAAGCAGTGGCTTTACTTTCCATTCCCATAATCAAAAGGAGAACTCACCCTATTATTTAGTGTAACCACTCACTGCAGGTGATTTTTTTAAGGATCTGGAAAATAGAAAGAAGGACAGACTTGCATCATTTTAAAGCCAATATCCAATAACCAACACATTCCAGTGCACTATACTAACACTGTTAGGATATCAAATCAAACAAGTTAAAATGGAGAAAATACATATATGAAAAATCTCTTCTGGTGATTCATGGTTTTTTCAGGCAGTTTTGATAAATATTTGCTTCTTCCAGAGGACATAAGCTAATGTTGGGAAAGGAAAGCACATGGCACCACCTCAAAAATCAACAAAATATACAGCACCCACCTTCATACTTAATTACTTACGCTTTAGCAGAACTTGGATTTAGGGCTGAAGAAAAGGCTGAGATCTGGATTCTTCAGCTGCACATAGCTTAACTGGAATTGCTGTAGTCTGACCACCTGTAGTAGCTACAGTAACGCTGTATTAGACCATGACATGGGGATGTTTACTCAGGGAGCTACGTGGTCTGGTGTTTCATTCCTCAAGACCAAGACAGTCAGGCAAGATTCACCAAGTGAAATAGTTAGAAAGCAAATCATCTGAAACTTTTCCAAACATCTTTGCAATATATATATTTCTAGTTCTGCTTGAAAACAAAATATGGAAAGAAATGTGGAAAATTATCAAAACAAAAATGTCAAGGACCCATGTGAGCTTTGCATCAAAGGGTCAGGTTGGTGCTTTACTCACCAATATACTGGTACTCAAGATATTTCCTGGCCCTAACATGGTATAGCAAGAGAAACTGTTCTGGGCCAAGTATTGAAAAGAAAGCATCAAAGAACAGCACAATACTGGCCAAGGGGTGGAATCATGAATAGTAAGATCTTATTTCCTCATTGATTTCTACAGGCTATGTAAGCAATGAAAAGTTAATGGAGGAGTTAGAGATTCAGACTTCCAAGAGTGCTATATTAACTGTGGTGGCCAAAATGACTGTGGTTGTTGGACTCTTGGACAAAATTCATTTCCAGGTCATTGCTAATGACAGCATAGGGATTAGCATTGCATAGTTCAGCTTTCTTGATGCCTTTCTCATGAGAACTAGCCAGTATATCAATTTTCCAAGCCAACAAGAGGCTTTTTTGTGTCTATTGCATCCCACAGGCTTCACACACACACACCTGCATTTGCCATCTGCACATCAGACTGATTAGAAAAGCTATAAGTCACATTGCTCAAAATTTTATCAGCCTGATCCCCCACTACTATGCATCTCGTGCAAATGGAAAGGGGAGTGCAGTCTGGTGTAAAATGTTACAGCAGCAGTGTTGTCTTGTGCAAATTCTACATATTCACAGTCTTTTTAGTGGTGGGATCAGTCAAAATGTGCAGAACATAGCAAAATCTTCCTAAGTCGAAATAGCTGGTTTTCCCCCCTAAGTTCTGAAATCTCCTAAAGTTTCAACATTTAAAACATTAAAAACAAACAAAAACCATGCTTTGTTTTCCTCTCCATTGCCTCTGCTGGCCCAGGGTGCTCAGCCTCATGAATGTGTTCAGCAGCTTCTTGGACAACCACCTCGATGCTTCCTCACATGCATCTATGGGTTTTCATGGTATGATCTTATTGAGAGCATCTCCTTCACACTCTACTCCTAAGTTCCTTATCAGGCCAGGTACAGACATTACACTTTTCCTAGCATTAGGGATCAGAAATGAGTCTAAACCCATAACAGAAGTTTGGCACGCACAGACTGGTTTAAAAATGGCAGAACCTCCCCACAAAAGAGAACTGTGTGTCGGGTTTGCTAACAAGCTAAACTACACCACTCGCAAAAAGACATGTAATTTAGATCTATTCCATCTTAGACTTTTTGAATGTTCATACCCAGCCAAAGAGTCTTTTTTTCTTGTTCTCTAGAGCACTTGAAACTAACTTGTACTCAGGGCACATAAGAGGCCTATTACTGTTTTCCCCTCATCTATGTCCCCACATTTTGAGCTTGCTGGAATAGAGACTACGTGTGTTAAAGGCTTGGAAAGCACCTGGCACGCAGTTGGCACTACTATAATATATTCAACAGCAAGCATAGTAATAATGAGTCTGGTCTTTCCAGAAAGTCTCCAACATGGATGATAATTCTCACAGTTTTATCCTAAGTCTCATATTTCAGAAATTGTCTTCAAGCCTCATCTGCTGAATTCAAAAGAGGGCTTGAGCATCCCAGCTTTCTTTTTTTTCTTGGTGACAGAGTGAAGTGAAGGTACTCAAAAGGCTCAGGAACTGATGGCAAAGAGAAGGAACCCCATATGTAATTTATTTTTTAGCTGATCTTGTTATTTTTCATGATTTTGGTAGGGGGTGACTTAAAACAATTTTTGAATGCACAACATTGGCAACCTTTTGCCCATTATCAATGTCAAATAGCAGGGTGAGGTTTTGACCATGTAGACAGTTTTTCACTGAGATCTTGTTTGACTTTAGGAGTATAGGTTGTAGCCGTGTTGGTTTAAGGACATAGGCAGACAAGATTGTTAGGGTAAACAATTATATCTTTTATTAGACCAACTCAAATAGTTGGAAACATTCTTCTTTGCAAGCTTCTTTGTTTGATTTTAAGAATTTATTGTGTGGCTTTTACCACCGGTTTTTAAAAGAAGAGTAATCTGCATACCAGAACTTTATCGCGAAGTATATTGAATGTAGCTATTATAATTTTTCTCTTATCTACTGTAGGTGACTAATCCTATCAGTTTGATATCAACATCCTCTGTTAACAGAGCACTGACATTGTGAAATAGCGTATGACACAACAAATAAGTGAGGACATGCCCTTAAGATAAGTTTTGCCTAGTACTTGTCCTTGGGAAACCCAGGTATAAAAGTGGAAGGGAGCAAATAATTTTTTCCAGAAGAATTTGTGTCTCCTCTGCCGTCAAAATGAAGCTCGCTGTGAGTACATTTATTACTTTCTTCTTATACAATAGTTGGGCTGCCCACAGCATTGAAACCCTGTACAGGCTGAATTACTGCTCACTTCAGCAGGAGTTACATATGTATAAGAGAAAAAGGTTTGGGCCAGTTCAGGTAAATCTCTACTTTCATTAAAGACCCCCTTAAGAACCATCTTTGGACTAAACAGGTACTAATGGAAACAATAGCATTTTTGTACAAACCAAAGGGCTTATCTGTATTGTGCAGCATCTACCACTATAGCTTTGTTGGTAGTGCTATGGTACCAAAGTCTCCTAGTGGAGACCCAGCAGATAGTGGTGAAGAGGATTTTCTGTGATGCCTTTAATAAAGCTACTTTCCTAATTAACAGAAGCTGTGCCTTCTTTTGTCACCCTGGCTGCATTGGGACTGATGAATTTGCCAGCAAAGCTACTCTCAGCTAGAGGGTGTGCTATTTCACACCCCTAACCAACGTAGCTATGTTGGGAAGATTTTTAAATGTCCTTCAAATACCATATCCCCCTTTTTCCATAGAAGACCTTCTTATCTATGCAGCCTTGGAGCAAATCATTTCCAAACAAGTATAACTAGCTATTGATCTGGGTCTGATACTCTGGTGTAGTCTGGGTGTGCAGAGTGGCAAGGAGACGTTCCTTGCCAGCCCAAAATTTACTTGGAGAAGGTCAGGACTTCTGTCAAGGTGTCTCTTTTGGGCATGCAGGACTTTTAAGGGAGTAGGGAAGGCAGGTGAATCTCTGTACTTGGTTAGGATGAACAACCATGACCTAACTGTACATGGTTATAAATTCACTACATACTATTACCACTTTACTCAGTATTCAAAACCTCAAGGTAAGACCAGCCCTTACTAAGGAATAAAATATTATAACCAAAGATCCCACCGGGCACATGATGGACATTACAGTCTTTTTAAATACCCTTTACAGTAGGTTTTAAGTGTTGTGTGATAAATATTGAGCCTTCTACCTGAGTAATTCATGCTGCTGAGGCTGGTAGGAAGTTTCATGATCTCTTTTAGCAAAACAAATATTTAACAATGTTATGGTTCTTATGTACATTTCAGATTGTGATTGCTTGTCTTCTCGGAGTCCTTCTGGCTCCAGTTCTCGCTAATGATGTAAGTATAATAATTTGGCACGAGTGCAGTGTACTGCTGTTGTCAAAATTTTGATCTATCCTGTGATTCTTCATGTATGGAAAGTCTGTTTCTGAAAATTAATCTAAACTATCCTCAGCACATGAAATTGATGTAGGACAAGACTGTCTTTACTTAATCAGGTGAAAAATACCTGTCACAAATATATCTAAATGACTCTCTGTCTGCCCAGAGTTTACAAGGTAGAAAGAGCTGAGTAGGTACTATATTGTCCTTGAATTTTATATGATTTTCCTTGAAAAGCTGCAGGAGAAAATTCATTTTGAGGCATTGGATGGAAACCCTCCCAAGCCCTCCAAACTGATTGATACTGATGTTTTCTCTACAAAAAAAAATTCTATTTGGTCTGCAGGGCATTTTGCACTGGGGGAAAAAAGGGTTAAAGGGGAAAAAAGGGTTTTTATTTTACTAACTGTGATGATACAGCAGTGCAAAGACAGACATGTGAAACCCAGAAGGAAACTAAACCCAATTAAAAGACTTCAGGGTTTTGTTAAAATAGCATCAGCAGTTTTCTGGTCATCCCCTGAAATATCTCTGTCTTGTATCCCTTTAATATGATTCCAAGGGCAATGGCTTTTCCAAATTACTCGTGGTTATGGAAATGTTTTTAATGACCTCAATTACACAGCCTAAAAGCTTGGAGGTGTTTTCTGTTTGTTTTTAAAATCAGAATATGAATGAAAATAATCAGGGAAACAAAGGCGGACATTCCCAACAGACTGTAAGCATCAGCGGCAATCAACATGTAGCCAACATTGACACGAACAATGGGTGGAACTCCTGGAACTTGGTTTGGGACGATGAAACTGTAAGTGGTCAGCACGAAGATTTCTTGAATCAGTCGTGTTACTTGTTCTGCTGTAGCTATGCAGGGCCCTGGGCTGCACTACAGTGAATAAAGTTACATTGGTGTTAATGAAGCCCCAATGGGCTTGATTCCCTTCATCACTGCCTGCATTATGGTGACAAGCTATTGATTTCAATGGAGTTCCTCTGAATATATCCTGTGTAAGTAAGACAGGAATCTGGGCTTGCTACACATTTTGAAAATAGAGTTCCTTTTAGTTTCATTAAAAGTCAAACCTGGTACAGTATTTCTTGCTAAAGGTAAGCAGTGTATGAGCCCTCAAATATATTTTTCACCTTCAGTTCAGTAATCTAAATCAGGATCCAGATCTTTTGCGGAGAAACAATTCAGGTTGTTGGAAAGAGAGGTTCAAAGAAAAGTTCCCAAGAAAATCAACTGAACTTGAACTCCTGGGATTTTAGACACTTTGAAAAATGTCCCCATTAATCCTATTACTTCTGATGCAAGATGTGCTGCACTTGCATTTTCAACAGTGTTTATTCATGCAGCTATAATAACAGGACTTTCCTGACACACAGCAGCAATGGTGATACCCATTTGCTTCATCCATGGTAAAAAAAGCCCAGATCAGTCCTCAGGACAGATTTCTCTAGTAAACAGAAATTGGGAACTCTTATTTTCCTACTCCATGTTTATTTGCACTGTGCAAACTCAACACACCGCACTTTTTTCCTACCTCTATTCTATCCCAAGTCCCCAACTCTACAATGTTGTGAGGAAGTTGTGAGGAAGTAGTAGCCTAAATGAAATACCAGCCTCTGGAACTTTATTTTACAGGCCTTTGTGGCAACCAGGATATTTTCAAAGAAAGCCTGCATTGTTTCCAAAATGAACAAAAATGCTATGCCTGACACTGCTCTGTTTCCTCAACTGATCAAAGAAAGGCAGGTAAGACCAAGATGGGGAGTGGGAATGAGACTTAGGAGTTCACTTGTAAAAATGAGTCATCTTAAAATGATGGAATGGGATGTAGACTTTAAAAGCTGATATGAAGTTTCTCATTCAATCTGGTGCAGTCCTCCCAGTCTTTATTTCTGACCCTGAGAGCACCAACTCTTCTTGTACAGCACTTGGCATAGCCAGTTTATACCAAACCAGATGAAAAAGACTACTCATCTGCTTTTGTAGTGTCACACCCTCTTTGCTCTGCTATAAATATGTGTACAAATATGGTGAGAAGGATGCTCAGTTTACACAGATAATAACAGCAGAATGGATTTTCTCATGTCCATGAATTCAGATAGTTAAGACACTGGCAGTATTCCACCGTTCCCAGGCATTGTTGCTCCCTTCTCAGAGGATCTTTGAATCCTCAGTCTCTAGCTCTTCCTGTTTTTTCAAAGAAAGAGAATGTGCACTGTTGTATATGAATTTTGAACCCAGTCTTCCCTTTCATTAACTTGTCGCTGTTCTGGTTTTACTTCTTGGATGTTCAGAGTGCTGGTTTAAATGCTCCTCCTGCAAAGGAACTGGTATGCGTTGTCTCAAAAACCACAGCCAGTGACCTGACCGCATTTGGACCATCTATTCAAGCTCAGTGCAGAGGAGTTCCAACTTATATTGCTCATCAATTTCAGGGTGAGTACAGTCAGAACTGACATGTCATGCACCAACACCGCCCTCCCCCCCGTCAAATCTGCAGCACAAAACAAGGCAAGTATGTCCCTTTCCTAAATAGAAATGGGCAAGCAGCAAGATTCCAAATATGAACGTCACCAAACCCTGGATGTTCCCACAAGGCCCCAGGATCAAACACAGATCTGTACCTGCACTTTGCAAGGATCCCTTAATGCTACAGTGACTTGACTCCAAGGTTCAAAATATAGCTCTGAATTTGGCAGCTCCAGCTTTGGTCTAATATGTAAAGTAACTAGTGACTTTCCTTTTGACTCTCAAGAGAGATAGAGAGTGTTATGAGTTCCCTTAGTTAACATCCTTGAATGCTTACAGAAGTTAGTGATCCCACAGTAACTTTAAGAGCTTTGCACAAAGTACTTAGTTACAGCGTCACTGAAATCTAACACACACGCCGCTCCTGTGCCTGTGGGCTCATAGAGGCCAGGCAGTGGAGGGGTGCCATCGCCTGCTTTGCATGCTGGCCAGGGGTCTTTGGGCGGGGGTGGTCTGGGGGCTTCTGAGCCCCCAGAGCCTGTTCCAGTGGGAACTGGGGACTTTCTCCCTAATGGGGGGGACCCAGTCAGGGCCCCCTGCAGGGAACTGTATACAAGTTCCCTAAGGTGCTCTAATTTAAAGTGCCTTCATTTACTTACCTGATTGAGCAAGGGTTAATTTTTTT
>JAGPOW010001890.1:483370-496980 GCA_030014935.1 Caiman crocodilus | reverse complement strand
CCCCCCCAATAATTAGGTTCTATATATGAAAAATGTATCAATTTGTTATAATTTTCCAGGTATAAAATTGAATTATTGGAAATTTGCCTTATATTTGTCCCCTTCCCACTACTATAGCAGGGAAAATTAATCTAAGGTAGGTCAGGTAGCCCCCTTGCCCTCTGACCCAACATTTTTTTCCTTCTGTACTCTCTCCTTACTGTCAGGCCCTACTCTTCCTGAGTACATGGAAATGAGAAGGAATCTGAAAACACTGACCTTGACATAAATGTACCTGTAATAATTTGCATATAGGCAAATTCCTACAGATAGCTATAGACTAAGTTCATCCAGAATTAATGTATTTTTGCATTTTTGAAACTCCTGCAGGGGTTAGAAGTTATTCCATAAACACACTATTAAGGAGAGATGGCAGCCCACTAGGATTCATGATGAACAGACACAATTTTGTGCAAAAGGTACTGTTCACGATTTTGGGGATATAAGCAGAGCGCCTCACCAGCATGATTGCTTTTTCCCATCAAACGTTTTGGTAACTTACTTGCTGAAACAAAGAAGGGTATGGCAAATTTTAGAAGAAATATGCAAAGGAAGGGGGGAAGGAGGAATTAAAAAGGTTAAATTTTGTACCAGCAGAACAGCCAAGGGAAAACATGTCTGAATGCATGTGGATATATTGCATATATACATACATACATATATATAGATATATATATGTGTATGTGTGTATGTATGTATATAATAAATATAATTTATATTATATATAATTATAATATATTAACATATATTATAATTATATATAATATATATTTTAGATATATTAAATATATTAGAGGCAGAAGACGGAAAGGTGTCTGGAAAAAAAAGGGCAAAGAGTTCTGTGGGTAGAAAGAGTGAGGGACAAATCTGGCATTTGGAGGGGGTCTTGGAGAGCTTGAGTAGTGTTAAAACTGAATAAGTAAAGCCCAGGTGGGGTGCAGCACCTCTCATCAGTGGTCCAGATAGAGACAGATTGAGGTTTTATAATATACCACAGGCAACCAAAGCAATATAGCAGCTGAGAGAAGGAAGAGAGCATCTGGCTGCACACTGTCTCCTCATAGTGTGTGACAGGTATGAAGGGATGAGGCAGAGAGCACCAGAGTGCCAGGAGTTCATAAAATGCACTGTTTGGGAGGGAGGGAGGGGGGAAGACACTTTTATTGTAGGTGCCCAACAGATTTTGCAACCAAGATCAGACCTCTGCCCACAAGGAACTACAAGCATTGGAAAAGGATGGTGAGAAAGAGAGTGAGGAGAGACCAAGATAGAAATGCTAAAGGAGACTCTATGGGAGGGAGAAGCCGAGATAAAGGGCAGTGGAATCTCTGTAATATAGGCTGCACAAGAGAGAAGGGAAGGAGGTAACAGCAACAAAAGTTTGAAAGTCACGGAGGTAAAAGAGGAAGGAAGAAACCTGGTAAACAGCAGAAGTCGAGATGGAGCAAAGAAAAGAGCCAGAGAGACAGGCAGGAAAAAGAAAGAAAGTGCAGGGACAGAAAGTCACGAAAAAGAAACCTGATAAGAGGGAAGTGAGCGGGAGTCAGAACAGGAGAGCAGCTTCTTGCTATTAACTCTATGGGCTTCAGTCCAGAGGGAAGAGCAGCAGGCAGGAAGCAACAGTGAGATGGCAAAACAGAAGCCTTCATAGCTGCAAAAGCAATCAGGCAGGTTGCAAGAGCAACAGGCATGTGAAGGAAGGGCACAGATGATCCTTAAAGGGACCGGCACACTCAGTTTAATACAAACACACTTCCACAGGTGATAACTTCAATTAAGGTCAGGAGTGCCTTAACAAGGAAAAGATGGGAACAGGTTGAACCAATATTAAATCAAATAAAGGCAGACAAAATCTGCCTATGTGAATGTAGTATACCTGAGGAGAGGGATTATAAATGTTTTGAGAAGAGATGTAGATGAGAACCATCGTGGTGGTCAGAATGAAATGAGAACAAAGTGGCAATACAATGCAAGAATTGGGGTGAAAGCACAGCAGATGGAAGACAGCTTCAGTGGCAGACATAAGCACATGATAATATCACTTTGGGGAGCAGAATTAAAAGTTTTCAATATATATGTACCACCACACCAGGAGAGGACAAAGGCTCTGCTAGAAAGCTAGCAGTTTACCTGGTAGGAAAGAGACCACAGATAATAGTGGAGGACTTCAATTGCATAACAGAAGTGAGTGACAGAAGAGGAGGAGGAGAAGGCAGAACTTTACACAGTTCATCTAGTTTGTTAACAAATATAGTTAAAGAAGAGTCACAAAAAGATGTGTGCACAGGGGATAAAGTTTCCACTAGACTTGACCCCAGTGGAAAGATACAATCAAGGACTGACTTTGTGTTTGTATAAAAAAAAAAGGATAAGAAAGAAAGAAATTGTATGTGTAGCATTTAGTGGTCATCGGCTGCTAATGGTGGAATGGAGTCTTGGTAAGAGCTTCATAAGGGGAAGGGAAGTGTGGAAGTTAAATGTGTAACTGTTACAAGATGAGATATGTCAAGTGTACAGGAGACAGTATAAGGGGTGGAGAACAATGAAGAAATATTTTAAGAGTACCAGAGAATGGTGGATGATGGTGAAGAAGAGGGCAGGAGAATTCTTCAGGAAGGAAGGTCAGAGAACCATGAGGAAAATAATGAAAAAGCTAAGAATGCTACGAAGAAAGATGCAGGAGCTGCTAAAGGAAGCCACAGAAGGCAGACAGGTATGAAAAGAACTAGAAGAAATAAGGCGAGAGATAAGAAAGCTGGGTTAAAAGAAAAGCAAGAGGGAAAACGTTTTTAGCACAAGCACCCTGGGTGGTAGAGGCAACAAGAAGACTTTATGAAGAGCTACATAAGAAGAAGAAAACAGACAGAAAGAAGATAAAAGATTTGCTGGAAGAGATTGAAGAGAAAGAAGAGGAGGAAGCAAAGAAGATGGAAGAAAAAATAAGATAAGCTTTATGGATGTGGAGGAATGCTTTAAAATCTTCAAAAGAGAGAAATCACGAGGAGCAGATGGCTACCTATGGAATCCTGCAAGAAGTTTTGGGCATGGACAGAGATGGATATAGTGGAAATTGTTGATGAAATAGTGGAAACAAGGGAGGTTGGGTGAGATTTTAAAAGAGTCATTGTGCTCTTGCTCTTCAAAAAAGGGAAGGAGGAAATCCTGAACAACTGGAGACCAATTACACTTCTTAATATGGACTATAAGTTAATGGCCAAGACGGTTGTTTTGGGAAGGAAGAAAAGCCTTTAGAAGATAATAAATGAAGACCAAGTACAGGTGACCCTCGCCGTTCATGGAGAATATGTTCTTGAGATTCTTGTGAATGGCAGAATCCATGAATATGGCACCGCGTTCATGAATGTCATGAATGAAGTGGCCCCAGTGGAGCACGGCTGCATTGGCAACGGTGGGAGCCTGGTGGCAGTGGTGGGAGCCTGGCTGTGGGAGCTCGGCAGCGGCAAGCTGCTGTTTAGTTCTGCCACTGGCTCCCCTTGGGTCCTACTGCCCCTATGTCCTGTCATCTTTGACAGCCAGCCAGAGACAGATAAATTTTAATTTTCTAAATTTGTTAGGGGCCCTGTGGGCCGCAGAGAAAGGGCTGGTGGGCTGGATCCAGCCTGTGGCCATATTTTGCCCACCCCTGCTTTAGCACCATGCCAAATAAGGTTAATGACACATAAAAAAATAAGTCATGCACATTCAGATGGAAGAAAAAATCATTAAGAAATTTTCTCCAGTGAATCATCATTTCTTTAGAATTTTAATCAATATTTACGTTGGCCACAAATGATAAGTTGAAATCTCAAACTGAGTTAACTTGCTACCACCTAAAAAAGCAACAGAAGTAGGTCACGCCAAGCTTTCTCTGACACTAAAGTCCACTGGCGTCTGGTGGACATACCACCAAGCATTTCATGCTTCACCTAAATGTAACCTTCTTCCTAAAGCACACAATACTTAGCTGATAAAATGTACTTCTTAACTCAACGTTTATGCTCAGATGTTGTGATAGGCAAAGTGGTCATCCATTGCAGTAGACAATAGGAGTTACAAAAGGATGATTGTGTTGCCTGGAGGCTTGGACTGCTTGTCTTTCCGCACCCTGTGAAATATGAATTTTCAGTTCTACCTAGGAGAACGTTTACAATCTCTGCTCTCTCCTGTGCCTGATGAAGGGCATGTGTGCCTGAAAGCTTTCAAATATATAAAATAATTTGTTTGCATATCTCAAGTTAATATAACAAAAGATATCACCTCTTCCACGAGTTTTGATTCCTTTTGCCTCTAGACCAGTATGGCTACAATCAGGATATCTGTCTTTCCACACACACTATTCTAAGTAGTTTGGACACTAAGCACTGCTCATCAGCTGGAGATAACCTGCATTTTGGCAATCTTCTCTCTCCATATCACATAGTGGTCTGCCAAGAACATTATAGGGGTGTGTCACAGGTGACAGGTCCAAGGGGCTGGAGACCCCTGCATCAGAGGCAGAGAGGTGGCAAGGGAAACCAGGGAGATGGCCCGGGGAGAGCCATGACACGGAAAAACTTACCTGGTTCAGGTACAGCAGCAGGACACATGGAATGGCAGGCCATGCCACCTGTGCAATTTATCAGCATGCTCTCAGTGGGGGCATGACATCATCAGCTGGCACCAAGAAGTGGCTACAATAGCCAGTACAGGACTGGGAGATGGGGAGCAGCAGCAGTGCAGCTGCTGTAGGCTCCCAGCCGGCACACCCAGACGTTCTACATTCCAGGGATGCCAGGGACATCCCAGAGAGGGACTCTGCCTCCCACAGGAGTGACTCCCAGGACCAAAGGAGAGCAAAAAGCCAAGGATATGAGGGCCCAGAACCTATTAGGGACACATCAGTGCGAGGAAAACCACTGCCTTCCTGCTTTTGCTTTATATTTTTTTATTAATTCTGGGTCCTGGGATGGAGGCCACGTTCTTTTGATGCCCTTGCCAGAGCTAAGAGGCCAGGAGCTCTTGGGGACTCCAGGGATGGAGGATTATGTTTTGGCAGGGTCAGAAGGCCTGTCCAGCCGAAGGAAATGGCCTCAGGAAATGAGACCCTTTCCCCACATTGTTTCACAGGATGAGAACAATGGCGAGTAACCTTGGCCATTCTTCAGAGGACCCATGGCCACTGCACAGGCCAGTCAACCCACCTAGAACACATGGGTGGCCCAACCGGGGTGACATGGCATGCTGTATTACATAAGAGCCCAGACCATTGACCACGTGGCTAAAGATCATCAGGTTGGCATATGGATGGGGTGTAGGGGAGGCAGAGCCTCAGGAGATGTCCATAAAGAGTGCCTCCACGTGAGTCTGGGTCAAACAGGAGCCTCTCACATCTACTCATAAGAACAAGATGTGGCAGGTGAGGAATGGGGGCTTCCCTTTGGAGATGGCATCTGGTGGATGTTAGTACTGGAAAAAGATAAAGCCCAAGTGAGGATCACCAGGCCCTGAGCTACTCGGGAGCAGCTGCTCGGGCTTAGATAGGCACAGGATGCATAATGGAACTGGCTGAAATACAAGTGCTTTGTCCAGAGAAATTTCAATTCCTAAGCCAAACAAAAAAAAAAACCATATATTTTTTGATTTGGGAAGGCTGTCACAATGCCCCACAAAAGCTCCCAAATAGTTTTATCCTGTTTCTGGTCCTTTCTGTGGGACAGGTTCCCTGGTGAAGCTAATTTTCCCATAATAATCCATGATCCACCCTTTTCCTCACTCGGGTTGAGAGGGTGATTTTTTTTTTCTGTGGAAGACACTCTGTTTTCTTGAAAACTATTGTTTTGTAACAAACAAAACCAAATTTTTGTGGGAAAGTGGTCTGGGCTGAATTGTTTTGGTAAGCCCTTGCATCCAAGGTTCCCTCGAATCTGTGTGTATGCGCGGCCATGGACAATAAAGATTTTTGCCTTGCAGTAACTTTTTAATGCCACACACCTGCCCAGAGACGAGCTGGGCTGCAGCTTCCTATAAACTTTGGGCTCAGAGTGCAGTGGAGGCACCATGGCCGGCATGGGACACTTACCAGTGATAAGTTATCATTCAGCTGCATGGTGGCCACTCCACTCCACTTCTCACCCCTCCTCTCTGCTCCACTCCTTACTCCTCACTGCACTGGCATGTCTGCGGGGAGGGAGAGCAGCGGGGGTAGGCAGCGGCTCCTCCCCGAGGTGAAGTGGGGGCAGGAATGGGGGCTGGGGTAGAGCTGGGCACTGCACAAGCTCCACCAGCTCCAGAGATCTGCTCCGTTCCCCAGATCCTTTTAGGTGAACTTTGCCCGAAGCCCTGGCACCATGTGCCTCCCTGTTCCGGGGCGGTTGGAGAACCAGCCTTGTGAGAGGAGATTGGTGGGTCATAACCTCAGGCTTCAGGGCTTTTACTGATCACCTGAAGGAGCAAGGAAGAGCTTGCTCCTCTCAACTTTAAGCCCTGGACATTGGCCACAGCCAAAGGGGGAAGATAGGCTGGGAGAGGGGGTGCTGGTGCCCCTCAGAGGTATTGAGAGACCTCCCAGGTGCAAGGACTGTAGGGGTTTTGCCTGCCTCTAGCATGAGGCATGGTCAGTTGTCTACGTCTGTATGAACACATCTTGCCCTGCTACTGCTGCCATGGCAAAGGTCTCAGTGCTCCTGTTGTGTGTCCCACCCCCATCCTGTGGCCCACAGTGGGGTTCTGTGGCAGGGGCTGCCCTGGATCTACAGCATGTGAAAGGAGCTGGAGTGGATGTTGTGGACCCCTTTGCACAGTTGTCTGCCAGCATGTGTAGGGGCCCTGCCTGGGATTTCCCAGCAGGTCCCTTCTAGTCTTATGCTCCTGAATGCAGGCATTCCCCTGACGTGTGCCAAAAGGGGGAGGTGGGACCAATTTGGGAGCAGACCACAGCACTCCAAGTACCATCCCTCAACCCAAGGGCAATTTCACCTGCTGAGACTTGGCCAATTAATGGCCAGAAGTGGAATAATGGAGCCCTCCCCAGAGAGAAATTCCAGACAAGTTTTTAAATGATATGACTACAAAACCCCAAGTTGCTGTTAAAGAGTATCCTAAAAATTTAACAGAGAGCCATGTGAATGCTTATGAAGCTTATATATCATCCCTGGTTCAAGTTACAGGGTTGTAAAATGCTGCTGCCAGATAGCAGACCAGATCCCATCTTCCTTCCTTCAGGAACCTGTTCCTTGGTGCTTGATATATGAAACTATGCATAGCGGGAAGCCAGATAAACCTGAACGTACTTCTGGAGTGAAGCATACAGTACAACAGAGACAGAAAATTTGGCTACGGACACAGTGGCCAGCCTCTAAGCTTAAGAAAATTGCCTTGGGAGTTATTGTCCAGATGGAGCAGAGAGAACATTGTTTTTTTTAGCTCTGCCCAATAAATCCAAGCACAGGAAGCTCCACGAGGCTCAGCGTATCTCAGCAGGAAGAAGGGCTTAGGGCAGGGGTGGCCAACCTGCAGCTCCAGAGCCATGTGCGGCTCTTCCGAAGTTAATATGCGTCTCCTTGAATCTTTGCACAAGCACACGGTGATCGTCTTCCATTTCAAGGAGATGCATATTTTTTTCTGAAGAGCTGCAGGTTGGTCACCCCTGGCTTAGGGTACGGATATGCAAAACTTACTGTGGGGGCAAGTAACACATGCTTTTACCTTCTGGTAAGTAAAGTTAGGTAGTTTAGACCTCCGTGGGCATGTCTACCTAGTGCAAGTCAGCACTGTTCAGAGATATGTGAGGTAGCTTTGGGGTTGAAATGGACCTCATATGGTCATGTAGTCCAGCTCCCTGCTCTAGGCAAGATCATCCCTGATGAAACCATTCCAGTCAAGTGTCTAACTTGCTTTTGAAAATCTCCAGGGAAAAAGATTCCACCACTTCTCTAGGTAGCATGTTGCAGTGCTTAATTACCTTCACAGTTCTTCATAATCTCCAACCTAAAATTCATGTGCTGCAATTTAAGGCCATTGATCTTAGTTCTGTCCCCTATGGGTCCTGACCCAGAAATGATATAGCTGTGTTTTGACTATTTATTTATATAATCTAATCTAGGTATTTACCTCTCCTTGATGGCACTGGATTTATGACCCAGATACTTTGCTCTGGGCGGACCTGAACTCTCAGACTGACCACAACTTTTCCATTTGATAGTAGGCAAATGTTATTGATCCACAGTGGTGTCTGATAAGAATAATGCAAACAATTCTGTATCTACCAGCCCCAGGGCTGGCATCAGAGGGAAGGTGCATCTGGCCAGTACATGAGCTTCACTCTGAGGTCCTCTCTTAAATGTCAGATGTCAGCAGCCTGAAGGTTGGAGGCTGAGGCCCACCCTCCTCCCCAGAGGGGTGGATGAGACAGCCTGGTTGTATGTCCATGGTGGCCTTGGGTTCCCCTCTTGGGGACTTTTGGCTGCTCTGAAATCCCTCCTTTTGTGTTCTTTTCTCCTCCTGATGACTCTCTGGCCACCACTGTTTGGTCTCTCTGTGGTTGTCATATTGTCCACATTCTGTTCTATCAGCATATTCCTTTGCTTCACAAGCCCAACACGTGCACATGTCCTAATCTGGGCTTTCCCAGTCTTCTCCTAATTTGACCTGTTCCCCACAACTGGAAATCGCAGGGGCCCTTTTGCTGCTTTTTTAATGAAAGGGAATAGACTTTCTTTCAGCTTTCAGGATCACTTCCTTGAGGAATAACCACTCACCTTGTACTCCCTTCCCCACTGGACCATGGTCCTGCAGGGCCTTGCCAACCAATTTCCTAAACCTGTGGAAGTCAGCCTTCCTAAAATCTAGGATCTCTACCCTACTGGATGGTTTCCCTAATTTGTGGTAGATGGAGACTGTGATCATTTCATGGTCACTGTCACCCAGTTTCCCTTTGATCCTCGGGTTCCTTACTAAATAGTCTCCTTTTGCCAGAACCAAGTCTAGGAGTGCCTTGCCCCTAGTCAGCCCATAGACTTCTTGAGTCAGCCAGAGTTGCTCAATGCAAGTGAGGAAGCTTTGCGAGTGATCAGGTCTGGCTGAGTGTTCATCCCACAAGATGTCTGGGTAGTTGAAATCACCCATGAGGACCATGCTCTGAGAGTATGCAGCTTCCTATGTTATGGAATGGTGTAGTACATGGTTTTAATTTCGTAGTCTATGTGCCTTTGCTGCTTGCCTGTATCAGACACAGCCGACTTCGAAGAAAGTTTGGCACAGACAGGCTTTGTAGAAATCAATTAACCCTTGCTGCTACCCTGGACCATTAGTTTAATGCTTATCTACTTTACCTACAAGCCAATTCCCAAAAGCAAACCTCTAAATACCATTTTCTCTCCTGGTTAATCTGTTGAGAAGATGGTAAGACATTTTTTTTCTGCAAAGTTCTTCAAAGCTGGAAGGAGGACAAGGTGGACTCTCCTGCATTATTTCTGTTCCCATTTTTTTCTGCCTGAAAGGGTCCCCTGCACACACAGATTTGGAAGAGATGACCTTCTACTTTATCAATATTATGAGGTATAGAGCAAAAGTGGTAGGCAGGGCCAGAAACAGGCCTGGGTGAACCAGGCAGCCACCCATGGCCTGGCCAGAAAGGGGGCCCAAAAATGGTAATTTAAAAATTATTATTACCATTCTCTGTGGTGAAGGGGGACTCAATACAATACTATCAGTTCTCCTGGGGCCACCAGGAGTCTAGGTAAGATACTGCTGGTAGGTGAGACAAGGCATTTACAGGCAGTCGCTGTTCTCAAGATGACTATTATTTGACTTTAGGGATGGTATAGCTCAGCTAGATTACATATCAAGTGCACTGCTGAAGGAAATTGGATCACTTTATTTCAATATCTAACCTTCCCACGCTTGCTTTCAGGAACCAGCGTATATAAAGTACAAGGTTTTGTGTGGCTCACTCCAACAGATCCTGAAGCTCTTCAGCTGTCAAAATGAAGCTCACTGTGAGTATATATAACTTTCCTCTCATAAAAATAATATAGCACTGAAGTCATCTGTGGCCCTATGCTGTAGTCCTTTACAGCTCCAGAATCAGCAGGAATTTCAGCAGACTTAAACTGGTGGGTCAGACTTATTGCAGGGAAATTAAATTCTCAGAGGTTTCACTCCTTTGGGAAATTCAGCGTATCAGAGACTATATTAGCATAAAGATCTGCAAATTGAGGCTTTATGTGAGACTTTTATGTATCCTGAAATGTATGCCCCTGATCTAACGCCCTTTGAACTGAATCGAATCCCACTATCATAAAGTGGAGTGAGAGTGGTGGACCAAACACTTTCTTTAACTTAGTATGAGAGGGCTTGGTATATTTTTTACCTTTCTCAAATATTTATTCCAGATTGTGACTGCTGTGCTTCTGGGAGTTGTCTTGGCTCCATCTCTTGCTTTAAAAGTAAGTTCAACATATAATACCACTCTTGTCAGCCTGTTTCTTTTTTGCTTCGTGGATTTTCACATCGCAGAATATATTTCTTAAGGAAAAAAATCTAAAATTTTCTTTGTACACAAAACTGCAAGATCCCAGGGGTGGGTTTGCTCAGTAAAGAAACAGTTGTTCAGCTAGCCTATTAAGAAAAGAAGTTTGTCTAACTATGACAGGTAAGAAAGAACAATGGCAAAAACTGGGTCACATCTGTTGCAACTTTCCAAAATGCCACTGCCTTAATATTGTGCTGACATTTCCAAAACATTGTGGTTATGGTAGAATTGCTGGGAGGGAAAGAAAGATTTCTTCCATCAGTGTATAAAATTCCACACCAATTTGATAAATATTATGGGTCTGATTCTTATTTTTATAAGTCTCTGTATGCTGTTTTTATTCTGTAAAGGACAGCAGGGACATATGTAATGTGTGACCAATTTAAGCTCCTTTTACACCGTAAGAGGAGACCTTTGTTAAATGTGAATCAGGCCTTTTAAATCTATGGTGTTTTATAATAACGCAGGGGAATTTATAACAAAAGATATAGGAATTTTTATGAATGTTTCTGCACATGCATTAATAACAGGTTGAAACAATATCAAATGCATGTAAGCCACTGGTAACTTAAAAGCGAACTCACGCTCATTGCAGACATCCAACTGATTAGGCCCCAGTTATTAAAAATAACAAGGTCACTTCTGTTCAAAGTGGCTTTTAGATAGGAAGGAGTTCTCCTCCTGCTGAAAATGAGTGTAAATTAGTGTAAGGTGTAAAGTAAAAAAGAAAGTTACAAACGCACAGGACTCCACACTTCTGGGCTGGAAAATCTGTTAAGGATGATCATACTTAAGTGATTACTCAGGAAGAATTTTAATTGAAGCCAACTGAACAAAACCTTATTCAGTTCTCACTCAGGCAAAATAGGCAATACAACTACTTACCTCCAGCAGATCCTTGCTGAGGACAAAGTGAAACGGACTGAGAGCATTTCTGTACTGCACAATGCTGTTCAAAGCTATTTCAGGTAACAGAAGCAATCGAGTCATGTTCCCACCAACCTCTGCTAGGACTAATTAGCCCTTCAGAGAACCGGGGAATATTAGCCCTTGCAAAGTGCTGTGCTAACAGTTACACTGGGTAGCCAAGGTAGACCTGGCTTGGATATGTTGGCATGATAGCATCAGTGGTCTCCAAAGGCAGAAACACTCTGCTACGTTGCTGTAATACAGTTTAAGACCAGTGGATCTCAAAACACTTGACAGAATACAAGTTGATTAAGCAAGCTGGCTGTGCGAAACCTAAAACCTGGTTAATTTTGTTTTTAAATTCAGGATGTAAATGCAGAACAGACCGACTCTGACAGTAAAGCCCATCAGGGTGTGTCTGTCGACCATGATAAGCAAGTGGCTATCGTGACATCAAATAATGGCCAGAAATCGTGGGTCTCTGTTTTGGACTACAAGACTGTAAGTGCAAACTACTATAAATGTGTTGCTCTTTTATTTATTTGTTTTGGGGGGTAGGTCTTTTTTTTAAGGGAAACAGGTTTATTAAAGTGTATTTGTCTTCAAAGATGACATAGAATTGCTATTATTTATTGAGAAGCAAGGTTTTGCGGGTAATATCTTTTAGAGGGTCAGCTGCATAACTACGAGGAATAGAAAGTGTCCTTCCTCAAGTGTGAGGAAAAAAACATGTACAGCCAAAGCTAACTACCAGATAAAATGATAAGTTTGTGTTTAACTCTGTATGTAAATGAAATGGTAAAAGAACTGAAGAGGGCTATACGTTAGGAGCGCAGAGTGTTTGTCATTATGGAGGAGATGCTCAGACAAAATTCCTAACTTGCTGGGGTTTTATTTTATAGGGCGTTGTGGCAACCAGGATATTGGCCACGAAATCTTGCGTCCTTGCTAAAATGAACAAAGACGTTATGCCTGCTATGGAGGCTCTTCCCAAAGCCCTTGACAAGATGAAGGTAAGATGAAAAGAGAATTGCAGAAATGATGGGTGGGAGAGAGGATGTGTTCTTCCAATAGTACAACACAAAACTGAAAATGTATGATCTTACCCTATTGGAGGGACTGCTTGTTGGGATTTGTTTGTTGAAACAGCTTCCTCCTGGAAAGTGCTATTTGGATCGAATGTATTTTTTTGTAAAATCATATCAATTTCAATGAAAATTTGCATTTAAAAAAGACTAGGAAAAGAGTGAGGAAACAGGGTTTTTTGACATGTTTGGAATGAACCATTCCCATTTCTCTTGTTGAAATGACATTTGGGTTATTTGTTTCAGGGTATGTCTTAAAAAAAATCCAACGCAATGAAAGTTTCTGGCTAAATATGAGCGTCTTATGTTTCAGCACAAGGATTAGGAAGGTCCTTGCTAAAATATTGGGTGAGCTGCTCTGCTTCCTATCCACCTGTTTTATAGTGTAGCACCCCAGTACTACTTCACCTATAGCACACCATGTGTCTCAGAAACGTCAGAAATAGGAGCGCACATTTTTTATAAATGAATTAAGCTGTTCATTGTATTGAACGATGTCGAATGACTGTGCCTGCCTTATCGACGTTTAGAAATCTGGAGTTCAAAGGCCTCCTGCAAACGACGTGAGCTACACCGTCTCAGACAAGAAAATCCAGGACATCAGCCAATATGGAGAAGACATTGCTGCTCTGTGCCAGGGCTTGCCTACTTATGAGGCTTATGAGACCCAGGGTGAGTACAAGTCCTGCTAACTACTGACACAGCAAAACCATGTAATCAAACAGCAAAACTATTTCTGGAATATCCGGTATAAAGTGAGAAAATAAAGGAAGGTATCAGAACCTGAGCCCAGGTCTGAACCAGAATGGTTCAATCAAAAAGCTCATATCCAAAAAGTCAGTTTGATATACCACTAAGACTTGTAGTTGTTCCAAGTCCGAGTCAGAATTTTGTGGATGGCACCTAACTTCCATAGTAAGGAAAGGAGTCAGCATGATATTATGGAGTGAACTTGGGACCAGAGTTCAAGGATTGCTATCTTCCCATCCATGCACTGCTACTGATTGGCTGTGCGTCCTTGGGCTGGTCACTGAAACTGCTGCAATGGGAGTGTTTGCACACTTAAA
>JAGPOW010001890.1:422270-449232 GCA_030014935.1 Caiman crocodilus | reverse complement strand
CCCTGCCCAAGGGGCAGGAAATCAGCAGGGGTCAGATCACCCCAGCAAGATAAGCATCCATATCTTGCCTATGTGCTTGACTTCTGTCCAGGACCCCGTTTCAGGAGAGGAGTGTGACTGATCCCTTTAGCAAGAATTCAGAACACAGTGACATGTCCTAAAGAGGGCAGGGCACAACTGTAAGGCACTAGACCTGTACCTTGAATATATTTTATATAAAAACAACAAAGAGGCTCGTTCATGAAAAGATGTAGATTGTTGCTCAGTGGGACTCTTCAGAGATGCTTAGGTACCTAAT
The DNA here is from genome assembly GCA_030014935.1 of Caiman crocodilus. Classification (NCBI taxonomy): domain Eukaryota; kingdom Metazoa; phylum Chordata; order Crocodylia; family Alligatoridae; genus Caiman; species Caiman crocodilus. The sequence goes on along the minus strand of JAGPOW010001890.1, from coordinate 448,934 downwards.
TCTCCATGATCTATCTCCACCTTTTTGTGTGGTTTCTGTCAAATATTTCATCGTCACTGCAGGATCATCACTAGGGATCGTAAGATGTTGTTGAAGTTTCACTTCACTTTTCAAGAATCAATTAATAGACATCATCATCAAATTCCAGTTATTTGTCATGGGCAGTTTTCAGAATATCCTTGCTTTCTCCACAACAAAATAGCTCTGAACATATTCTTTTCCAATTTGGAAACCAAACATTTGGAAGAAAAAGCATTAAAGTGCAGTTTCACTGTTCGTGTGTAATCCAGGACGTCAGAACTCTTCCAGATTTTGAGCAACGTGCTGTTGCCAGAAATTTAAATTAACCTTATTCGTTGCTGCTGTAAACTTGCATTAATAAAAAGAGCCCCTGTGCTACAATCAATACGGTAAAGGATTATTCCAGTCTTCCTGTCATAACTCCATTACCAGTAAATAAGATGCAAAAGGACAAAGGAAGAATTAAAAGAATTTCAATCATTTTTCTACCTAAATTTTATTAAATACCAACTCAGCCTTTGTAGCATAAATGGAATGTCTCCCTGGGTTATGAGAAATGATAGATGCCATACATAAAATGGGAAGTAACTGGAAATGCTTTTTAAGCAGTTTGTAAATGTTGCCACGCTTTCAGGCAAACTATTAGATTGAACTACTGTAATATTTATAATGAGGTGCCCGGTTAGAATGACTGAGTCATTTCTGTGAGGAGCAGAAGATAAATGCCCAGAAAATAGATACATGCAAGAGATGGGAGGGTATTTAGAACTGGCAAAAAAAAAAAATATCATTGACATTTGGGGCTTTTGAAATGTGGGTTGTTAACAGGGGAGCGTTTATCAAGTAAGAAATGTAACACTTGTGCTCCTTTTAAGCTCGTTAGTTGGGTGTTGTGTTAATCCATGTAGTGCTCAGTGCCCTTAAAACATCTTTGCTGAAGAAGTTTGTTTGTTTAGGTTACAGAACTGCAAGTGTCATCATTGCACTAACAGATGGTGAACTCCACGAGGATCTCTTCTTTTATGCAGAGCGAGAGGTAAAAAGATTTACAGTCCAAGCTCTTGAGATAGCAGGTATCAAAGTGTCTGTCTTTGCTGCCAAAAAATAAAGGATACTTAGGCAAAGGATTGTTTTGCCATCAGGGAAGTTCTCAGAATTAATTTAGATGTAGATGCTCCTAAGGCTAACCATGAGTGAAAACAGCTTGGAGATTTTAGATTATTATAATGTTCTTTCTAAAGCAAAAAAGCACAATGCCGAGAGCGGTTCTTGAACTCAGCTGGACTCTGACCGACTGGACAAGTTAGTGTAGAAGTGAGAGAGAAGGACCCACCGGACCAGTATTTTAGGGGTTAAACCTCAAAGAAGGATCAGGTTGCATTTGATTTTAAAAAGCAAGCAAAGAATTAGGGATTTTCACGTCACTCTCATATCTAAAACATAATTAGGTTAACATACTACATAGAGCATTTATTAAATAAGGTAAAATTCAGCGCTGAAACGGGCACAAAAAGTGCTCGTATTGTTAATATGCCTGGTTGATAGCCACAGTGATGTTGCTAGGGAGGGCTGCACTAATTCCACTCCATGATGCTATAAAATATAATTTATGATAAATTGGACCTGGAATGAACTATTAAATAGGATCCAATGAAGTGTAGGTTTAAATCCAATAACAATAAAAAGGAGCACTGTATTGTAGTGTGAAAAACAACATTGCTAAAACATAAATCCTTGCCAAAAATTTACCATTCAAAGTCCCTGAAGTTCAGCTCCAGCTTCCCTGGGGATCTTTGATTTCGGCGTGAAAACAAGTTTGTTTAAAGAGGCGAATGAAGAAAATGCTCTGAAGAGAAATTCATCAAGAGTGGAGGTCAGAAGTTTTACGTGTGTTTTGTTTGAGGGAGGTACAGGCAATAAGGCGTTGGATTTTAGCCTTGCAATGCAAGTCACTTCACTTCTGTGTACTTGACTCTCCTTACTGTAAAACGAGGGTAATGTTGTTTGCTGTTTGTAATGCATACTGATACTCGTAAATCAGAATTGCTATAATCTGGTGCAAGTAGACTTCCATGGGAGAGGGAGGATCAGGTTCTCAAAGAGCTGGGTAATACAACTGGCATAAAGTTTGATGAAACAATCATACGAAGGATAAAAATGTACAGTGGAGGATTTATGCACAATACCACTGATTTATGAATATTGAAGGTGACATTAAACATGCATCCATTAAAATTATTACCACGGTTTATATACAAAAACTGTGTATAAACTATAGATTACTGACCCAATAGGCATGGCTCAAAATACTTTAAAACTAAGTTTTGTCCAAACATTATGTAGCCTTTTTCTTTTCCGTTCTTTGCAACACTAGAAATAATGAAGTGCTAAATGCTACCTGCCTGGGGCACAAATGCTATGGTCAGCAGAGATGCGTGAAAAAATTGATTCCATTTTTTTTTTTTCAGGTTATCAATTATACTTAGGCATTATGTCAAATTGAAATGGCTGCACATTGTACTTATTGGGTGAAAGAACAAGTAGTGTATCATTTTTCCTATCCAAGCAAGTATCCACAGCTGTAGCAATAGGTAAAATTTATGTTGCCTGAATTTAAGGCTACAGTTACTGTCATGGTTTTAGTCTACCCTTTTTCGTGCTCCCAGTCGTTGATTTTGAGTAGAGTTCTGCTCCCAGCATGGCAGCAGGATTAAAGCATTAAACATACAATGCAAAATGTACCATAATCTGCATCCATAATGGGCATATTTCCGTTGTTTCAGGCTAATCGATCAAGGGACCTAGGAGCAACAGTGTACTGTGTTGGAGTCAAAGATTTCAATGAAACTCAGGTAAATGAGTCATAACTTTCTTCGGCATTTAGCAAAGGTGGACTAGATGGCCAATGTCCCAGTGTGTTATAGAAAAGTGAAATTTGCTGCTGCTACAGAAGCTTTTGGCATTCATGAAGAAAAAAGCCTTTCTTCCTGGCTTTTAGAAGTGATCATGAAAAGCCCCAAAGCATGGGATTGCCCCAAACCTGGCACACTGCAGTTATCTCTGTAACTCAACATTTTACATTATAGAGTTCTACCACTAATTAAGCATTTGCACATAACCTAAATGAAGCATTTCCATGTTTCTGAACAAAGCCTTTACAGAATTCCCATTCTTTGGTGAATTTTTAAAAAACTAATCTCTCTTCCTTTTGGTCTGGTCTGAAAAGTAACAATGACAGTTTCCTACAGGACAGTTTCCTATGGGAAATTTCATTTTCCAGTGCAGCTCTTGGGTTACTGGTCGACTCGGTGATGCTCCTGATAATTCAAAACTGAGTCCATCTTGGCGGAAAACTAACCGGAGAGGAGACATTTCCTTGTTCTGTTATAGATTTGCAGAGCATTTATACTTTGAGCTCACAGTGCAATACTGTGTGACTTTTAAAAATGCCCCACAGAGTTTTGTATAGATACCTGTGGGGGGAAAAACCCACTGAATGTTGTACAGCTCTAAAAGCAACCTGCTGGATCTGCTGATGGGACTGGGAAGCAACGTACATTGGGATGCATCCTCCAAAACATGGGTTTATTTGGATCCCAGGCTATCATTTAGGTCTCATAGTGGACATCTGATGAAGCAAGAAAATAAAATGTCTGTAGTAAGATGGGAAACGGGGGTCCACTTTGGACTGGGAATATCTGCACCTGTGTAACTGTGCCACTGTAGAGTCTTAATGAAAGTGTCTGTAACAGCCCAGTATGCAAAGATGTTTGCCCTAGAAGCTTGTACTGGACTCACTGGACTTGCAAAAATCTGTGGTATAGAGAAGTTCTGTTAAAAGACAAAGGAAGAAAAAAATGGGGACAAGTTGGAGGTGGGGAGAAGAGCTTTAGGGGTTGTAAGCGTGAAGCCCTCAAGATAACCACAACCTGAAGCCATTGAGGCATCAGAGAGATTAAGTAGAGTTTGATGATAAAACTTCATTGTCATTTGAAACCCCTGAAGGCTCTAGGAGCCAGACTAGAGAGAATGAATTCAGGAAACTATAAACATCCACCAATTTACTGTAACTGCTGTATCTTGGCCTGCAATCAGTATGCAGCTTTTCTAACCCAGGCCCCTAATGCATGGGAAACAGCGGCTGGAAATATTCCCTCTAGGTACAAATCAAATGGGGGCAGGAGAGGCTTTGTGCAGCTGGGACTGAGGGGAGAGCATTTGTTTTAAAGGCCTCTTTAAGTGGGTATTTTTTATATCTCTGATAAATATAACTGATTGCCAGGAGCTGGAAGGGTGGGGCCTGCTGGGTTTTGGGAGGAATGTGTGACAAGTAAGGGTGCCTTCAATTTGCATTACTGCAGGAAAGGCCAAGCGCAGGTCTGCCGCATGATGTTACCCCTGCCATTCGAGGGAATTGCTAAAACAAATGTCGGCCTCACAGCAGTAAAACTTGATTCTGCACCAGCTGATGCATGGAGAGCTCGTTATCCCTGAACTGTTCTCACCGATCACCTTAACCCTTAGCACACTGAAGATGAACAAATTGGTCTTAAGCTCTTCCCGCTCTCCGTTCCTCTCTTCTCCAAACATGCGAGGCCCCAAAATGTCCTTCTGGTACTTGTTTGCTCCTCTTGCCACCTGCACATTCTCCCAGTGAGCCCTGGGCACCCGAACCTGCCGGATGCGAGGCAGAGAGGGACTGGTGCTTTCCACCCGCATTGGGAGAGTGTTGGTTTTTATGGGTAGGTCTCTGCACAGAGAAGTACGGAGGCAGGGGTTTGGCTTCTCAGCATAGGAGTGTCTCTCTATCTTCAAGGAGACTGCTCACATGCTTGAAGTTCTTCTGCGTGTGCTTATGGGCTTTGCTGGCTTGGTTCTGACAGTGCCACGCAGAGGGCACCGGGTTTAATCCCTAGAATATGCCGTATCCTGCCTCATGTCCAGGAACCATCTCTGGTTCCCAGCACTGCCCAGGCTCAAAGTGCAAACTGTTAAGAAATCGGAGAAACCACACGGCATGCTGGCAAGCCATGCTCTGTCCAGTGCTTAAGATATTTCTTTTGACATGTAAGTGGATTTAGCGAATGAACTCTCCTCATTTCGCTGTCCATTGGCTAATTTATCCCATGTTTACTTTTTTTCTTTTTCTTTTTTTAAATTTTTTGCTGCTCTGTCAGCTGGCTCGAATTGCTGACAGCAAGGATCATGTCTTTCCCGTGAATGACGGATTTGAAGCGCTACAAGGGATCATAGACTCTGTAAGTATTAATCTTGGGATTGCTTGTGTATATATTTGTACATCTGGAGCAAAGGATTTTATTACTTTTTTCTGCCGAATAATCACCACCACTTTTTTTGTAATTTTTTTTCTTCACTATAGCCCGATGGTGACTTTGACTCTGTTTTTTTTGTACAAGTGTTTCAACTTTGAAATGACCTGGTCACATATCAGAACTGGGCATCAATTAACAGAAACAAATGAGTAAATTACTTTCTCTTCTGTTTTGGCCTTAACCTCTGCCCTGCACAAGGATCTAATTGAAAGTTTCCCAGTACACGGTCTCTCTGGTGTCCCCATTGGCTACAAGAATTACTTTGCTCAATATTCCAGAGATATAAGCAGCAGCTACTGCGAATGTTGCTGCCATCATTTTGCACATGAAATAACTCAGTGTGGGGGAGAGGATTAAGGTCGTATGCTGAGTGAATGGCAGAGCAGCATATAGCTTTCCTGTCCTCCTGGTTTACATTAGTACGCACCCCTTCCTAGAAAGAACAAGGCCTCTGTTCTGCCTCTCCACCTTCTGCATGTTCGGTATCCTTTTGTCTTGGCAGCTCTACCGCACTACTCCTTGATTTATTTATTTTTTTCTGACTGTGTAATATCCCATCCTTCAGCACAGCTCTGTACTATGCCACTGCCTAGATACTTGACTTAAAACTACACCAGAGAGAGCACTAGAAATTATCATTACTTCTCCTCTTCACTAAAGAAGCTGCAGCAGTGAGATGATGGGAAAGAGATAATATTACTGGCTGGACTCGTACAAAGCCAGCTGTCTTCTCTTGGAAGATCTTGATCTCTTAAACAGCCCATTTCTCTTCAAGGCTTTTCCAACTGGGATTTTCTGTGCAGTAGTATTGAGAAGCAGTTAAAGAAACAAAACTTGCCAAGAGGGTTGTGATAGTGCAGACCCTAGTACCAAGAATGGCAGGAGTGTTGGGCCCTGGAGTAAAGCAGAGATTGTAGCAGATGGTAATGCACACCACAGACTAGTGTATGGGCCCCAGCTCTGCCTGCCCCAGTTTAGATTTAGGATTCAAATCGGGTTCACAGCTCCAGTGGCTTTCTGAGCAGTTCCTGTCCAACTTGAAGCCAGAACAGCAAGAGCAGAACTAGGAGACTGTATTCTTCATTATCAAATAACAGAGTGAAAAATATTCCAAGTATCTGCCAGGAAATGGCCTATTTTTGGATCATTTGGGGTTATTTTCCTCCTTTGGTCACTTGTAGCCTGTTACTATTCTAATTACAGTTCCCACGGCTATGAAGAGAGACGGGGGATCCTTTTAGAAATGTGTCCGGAGAGGGGAGGGGAGGGTGTTATCTATTTAGCACGGCCTTCTATGTTGTTGATACAAACCTGGAATAAATGGGCTGGATTCTGCTGTGGGCTAGGAAAGTCAGGTTCACAAAGGGGATCTCGAATTTCTGAGTTTAGAGTAGTTGCATGCTATCCTGACTGCGTAATATCAAGCAAAAGCTGTTCCCTCTGGGACATGCTCTATTTTCCCTAGCACTTTTGCTCGCAGCAAGAATTTGAGCCTATAGCTGTCACTGGTTTTCCTGATATTCTGCAAGCGTGGGGCTACTGCCCCAAATTCTCTTAGGCTTTCAGGTGTTGTGTGTCATCTTGGGGGGGGAAAAAAAACAACAACAAAAAATGAGCTTTAGGTCTCATCCTTTGCGCTGTCTTTGCCAGCTGCCTATCATGAAATCCAGAGGAAGCTCTCTGACTCTTCAGATTTATCACATATAACCATATAGACTTCAGACTTTCAGGGAGTCTCATTCAGAACTAAATCAGTTGATTGCTGCTGAATTTACCATCTGTAACTGAGCAGCGTCTCCAGAAAGTGCAGCACTTCCAGGACCATATTTGCAGTGGGTTTGTGAGTAGAGGACAACAGTGTATCTGCAAGATCAGGGTGGCTTTCCTGTAAGAAATGTATTCTTTTTGGTCACTGGTGCATCAGAGGACGTTCCACCAACATTGCCAGCAGAAGATCCTCCAAATCCAGTGGGAAGACAGACGCACCAAGATTAGCATTCTCCTGCAAGCAAACACAATGAGTATTGAGGCGATGATCATCTGACATCAGTGTCGGGCTGGTCACACCATCTGAATGTCCAACTTCAGACTTCCAAAGCAACTTCTCTTCTCCCAGCTCAACCAAGGCATGTGTTCAAGAGGAAGGCAGAGAAAGTACTTCAGGGACATCCCCAAGGCCAGCCTAAAAAAATACAACCTTGATGTCAACTCGTGCGAGACTGTTGCCCAAGACTGCCTCATATGGAGGAAGAGTTGGCGACAGGGATCTCAGGACTTTGAAACCTCATGAAAACAACGGGAGATGGAAAAGCGGGAGCCGCAGAAACAGCGTCACAGACCAAGTCAAGCATCTAGCACCACCACCCTGCACAGAAACACAGGTCCGAGCTGCAGTAAAATCTGTTGATCCCAGATAGGCCTCGTCAGCCATCTTCAGATGCACATGTGGCAGGCTCACCTTCCACTGCTTGGGTTGCGTCCCGGGCTTGGGATCCTGCTGGTTTGATTGGTGGAGCCCATCCACCAATCGGGATGCAGCAAGAGAAATAAAGTCACGCCCCTTTCCTGAGGGGAGGGGAAGAAGAGCTCCCCTAGCCCTGATTGAAGACTGTAAACTGTCAGGTCAGAGCCTTCAGGGGCGGAGCCTGTAAACTTCAGGGGCGGAGCCTTGGAGTGTATAAAAGGAGCTGCGTGCCTGGCGTGAGGGGCAGATGTGGTGAGGGATTCAAGAAGAGCGGAGCCAAGAAAAGCTGGGGAGCTCTCCCTCCAGCGGACAATAGGCCCAAGGCTCCTGAAGCCGCCACTGGAGGAGCAGCCTTGGGAGCGGCGCTTGAGCTGTTGACGGCACATGGGGACAGCATGGAGAGGCCTAGACTTGGGAGCGGCACGAGACTGCTTGGGCCCATCACGCTGTGCGGTTCGGTGCACGGAGCCCAGGCAAGCAGCGACTCGAGCCTGCAACCCTGGCAGGGCCGGTGGGCCACACAGTGCGCGGGGCAGTGCCTTGGGGGCCTCAGTGAGGTGGCTCGGGCCGCATCGCCCAGCAAGCGGCCAGGTCCCACAGTGCACAGGGCGGCGCATGGGCCCAACCCTGGAAGCCGGGGAGCAGCGGAGGCTGCTGGGGTTAGCCACCCGGCGTGAGAATGAACGGACAGAGCCTGAAGGGCCAGCCTGTGCTAAAAGACCCCTCGGTGCTGAAGCCAGGGCAAGGGGAAATAGTGGTGCTGCAGCCTGAGGCCCAGCAACGGTGATGCAGTAGCTGGAAGGAGCTGAGCCCTTGGTGCCCGGAGCAGGGCACAGTGTGAGGAGGAGCCCAGCGGTGCAGGAGAGGCACTCCAGCAGAGGCGACCCCATCGAGCTACGCCCTGAGCACCGGCACCTGCAGGAGTGCGAGTCATTGGGCCCCACAGGGGAAAGATGTTTGGGGTGGGCAAACCCAGAGAAGGAGCTGACTGCGCAGCCCCCGCATAGTCAAGGCCTTTAGGGGAGGGGCCCCTGGTCCTTCCTGGACTCCCCCCAAGGGACCCCACTGGAAGGAGGACTATCTCTTGCCATGGGTCAGGGACTATATTAAGGATAAGTGTTAAGATTGCTCCTGTTTGTGCCTTCTGTTTTGTAATTGAAATGTTGTATTGTGCCATTCCAGCAGGGCTAATTACCCTAGATGTAGCTTCATACTTATGCATCCACATTTCTTCTGATCTCTGACTGAGCTAGAGTGGGTACCTGCCCATAGCGCCAGTGGATCTTGGATGACTGGCAGCCAGAAACTCACCTTTAATCACATATGCAAGATGGTGCCTTTTGCAGCATGGCAATGGGCAGAAGCTCTGGTTCAGGAGTCACACCAAGGCCACAATCAAAGCAGAGAAAGGGAGACAAAAATGAAACGGTGCAACCTGGGAGGAGCGTAGACTTGGTGCAAAACTCCAAAGTGCACTTGAGAGAGAGGATTTACCACCTCCCTCCCACACAGCTCCCCAGTACACAGTCAAGCTGTTCACACTGGGCTCTATTTTAATAATGCTGACAATCAAGACACGCACTTATATAATAGAAAATCCTCGGCAATGTCTGCAATTCCCTTTAAAGTTGAGGGAGCCAAAGATGCCCAGGACCATGCTATATTGAGCCCTTTTGGGCTTCCTATTCTCTCCCTTCAGTTATGGATGAGATGATCTTTAAGAGAACCAGTTGCCTCCTTGCTCTTGATATCCCTGATAAAACGAAGACCGAAAAGGCCTGTGTAATGAGGATTTTGAGCTTGTAAGGAGGGGAGGGGGGATAGCGGGGAAGGCACCTGGTCTCTTTGAGCTGGAAAGCAATTTTGTAGAAAGTGCTTTATAGCTTTCTTTGTTACTGCAGTTTCCATGGGGAACATCTACAGATCATAACACATCAATTTGGAACAAATGGAGCAAGTCCTTGAGTGAAAACCTGAAACCTGAGTCTACCTGGAGCTCAGAATGTCTTTGTCTGCTTGGAGAGCGTTGCAGGCAGATATGCGGAACAGCATGAAAGTCAGGAGGAGACGACACCACCTCTTCCTGTACGGCCTGTAACCAAAACCAGTCAGCAAAACAGCTCTGGCTCTCCTTGTACAAGCCAAAGGCTTATTTCAGACATGGGAAGGATCGCAGAGAATGAAAACAAACCAACTATACAAATCCTGTGCATGAGCATTAGGGAGGCAGCTGGCAGTACTAGAAGCAGGAAGAGAATAGATTTGCTTGTATCTTTCACTATGTTTGGAAGAGAATTCAACAATTTTTATCCTTGATGGATTGACACCCTAATGTAAAATATCCATGTCTTTCAATCGCCTGCTAATTCATTGTATTTTTCTGTCATCCCATTGTAAGATGTGCTTTTAACTGCTCTCCTCATACTCTGTCTTTTTACACATCTCAACCCTTACATTTGCTCTGCCGGTACGCCATGTATGTTTGCAATAGGAACCTTTAAGGTGGAACACATTTTCTCCCAGTATTCTTTAACAGGGGGAAACCAAGGACAAATTTACTCTGCTGAGTTCACCTTGCAGGTTTATTCCAAGAACCAAAGTCTTTTTTTAAAAAAAAAAGTGTGTCCTGGGATTTCCATGCTGCTCATGGGACTGCCACCAAGTAGGGTTCCCTATTCACTCACTCCCTGGAAATGAGTTCTTCCAAAAATCTAGTTGGTCTAAAAAAACTTTTCAAAAATATAGTTTGTCTGATTAAAAAAAAAAAAAAAATCACCTCTACCACAAGTTCTGGTTTCCTGGAATTGAGGCATTGTAACTATCTGCCTTAGAGTAGTCCCAGCACCGTTCTCAGGCACTTGCTTGGGCATGGTTCTTGGAATATTCCCAGGGCTGCTCAGATGGGTGAGCGGGTGAGGTGAGCTGCTCATCAGCCTTCCAGGATACAGCATGGATGTAAAGTAGACGTACCCTTTCTCTTTCCTCTTCCGTGTGCTTTTGCAGTCAGCTCCCCACGTAGGGCTCTAAAATGGCTCATGCCAACGTTGACAATGCATCTATCAGCATTGTTCATGCAGCTGAGTTGAGAGAGACTTGGTTATGCAGCCTGCAACACAGATTTCCTAAGTATACAAAATTTGGGGGCTGCCCAAACTTTCACGTGATGGTTGGGAAGATCTTTTTCATACATAAAGAGCGACTACCTATCTCACATTTCTAGTTCATTTTCTGTGTGGTCATGCTTTATGATCACTCTTTTCTTCCCACCTCCAAATACATCTCTCCAGTTTTTTTTTTCTTCCTATTCAGCCAATGCTAGCAATGCTGGAGAGGGGAAGTACTGCGTAAACAAAATAAATGAATTATTGCTTTATAATTATCTACAGATTTGGCTTTGCAGCACTTCACAGAAGCTTTAGATAATCAGCACCTCCACTTAGACTGAAGGTCATTTACACTCATATAGACAGACAGTAATTTTCTGCTACTTATCCATGTCCTGTTTACTCATTAAAAGCTCCCAGCTCAATAGAAGCCCAGTTAATAATAATAAAGAAGTCTAGTAGCTGTAGTGAAGAAACCTGGTTTAACATGGCACCTGATGATCTAGGACAAGCCTTAATATTTATAACTGTATCATGCAGCCATACAAATGTGTTATACTTAGCACTGCCCAAACTGGCTACAAATAGTAGCTTAATAAGCTTCACAGCACCCTGTTGCGTGTGCAGCATGAGCAGTATTCCTATGATGCATGCTGGAAGATGGAAGCAGTGAAACTAAACTTTTTTCTTCGAATAGCACCATTGAAGTGAATGGGATTTAACTATGATGTCTGTAGAGTCGGGTTGGAATGAAGTCAAGGCAACAGGACCAAATGCCACTCAGCAGATCCCAGAGTGAATGCGCATTGAAACTCAGCAGGTCGTCACCTGAATGCCGGACTGGATTGGTCATGAGAACAGAATTCAGTGATCAGCCTGGCCCACTGAGTGCACGGCAGGAGTGATTCATAGATGTTTGGCTTGGAAACCAGCTCAATGAGCTCCTATGCTATTTCTTTGCCTTCATGAGCCAAGTTCCTTTGCCGCTCCAGTGTAGGTCAGCAGTGTACAGGTTCCTTGATTGGTATTGCTTTCCATTGTGCAAACAGGGGAGGAAAGAGTTCCTGTTGAAATGATTGCTTAATACTGATAGGACTTTATTAATAACGTTAGGCTTCTAAGAATGTAGGCATTTTATAATTATTAAAAAAATTTAATAAATATTGTGAAGAACATTATACGAAGCCACAAGGGCCAGATTTTTTAAAACTCTTGCCCACTGAAGCTGGCTAAAGTATGATAGTTTTTTAAAACAATTGAATACGGGTTACAGATTAAAACTAATATTTGTTCTGTGCATTTAAAAAATAATAATTTTTTTAAAAATCTTTGGTAAAAATATTTATGCCAAATTTTAAGTTTTTTCATAGTTTCTAGGGTCAGAAGGGACCTTGACAGATCATCAAGTCTGACCCCCTGCCATGGCAGGAAAGAGTACTGGGGTTAAATGACCCCAACAAGGTGTTCATCTAGCCTCCTCTTAAAGACCTCCAGGGTAGGAGCCAGCACCACTTCTTTTGGAAGTTGGTTCCAGACCCTAGCTGCCCCGATGGTGAAGCAGTGCCTCCTGTTGTCTAGCCTGAATCTACCCTCAGGCAGCTTGTCACCGTTATTTCTAGTCACTCTGGTAGTACTCGGGGGAACAGAGATTCCCCCAATGCCTGCTGGTTCCCCCTGACTAGTTTGTAACAGGTCACTAGATCCCCCCTCGGCCTTCTCTTGTGGAGGCTGAACAGGTTCATGCCCTGTAGCCTCTCCTTGTAGGGCCTGCCCTGCTGCCCCCGATCATGCGGGTGGCCCTCCTCTGAACCCTCTCCATGTTGTCCACATCCCTCCTGACGTGCGGCACCCAGAACTGGACTCAGTACTCCGAATGCGGCCTGACCAGTGTCACACAGAGGGGGAGGATCACCTCCTTGGACCCACTTGAGATGCATCTGTGGATGCATGACAAGGTGTGGTTGGCCTTCCTGACCACGTCCCCACACTGTCGGCCCATGTTCATTTTGGCATCAATGATGATTCCAGGATCCTTTTCTGCCTCTGCACTGATGAGAAGGGAGTTCCCCAGCCTGTAGGTGTGCTGCTGGGTCTTCCTCCCCAGGTGCATTACCCTGCACTTGTCAGTGTTGAAATCCATCCTATTCTCATCTGCCCACCCCTGTAACCTACTAGGTCCAACTGCAGCCAGTTCCTCCCTTCTAGTGTACCCACTTCCCCCCACAGGGGGAAGTGTCATCAGCAAATTTGAACAGGGTGCTTTTTACCCCCTCATCCAAGTCGCTGATGAAGACGTTGAACAGTACGGGTCTGAGGACCGAGCCCTGGGGGGACCCCACTGCCCACATCCCTCCAGGTTGAAAATAACCCATCCACCACCACCCTCTGGGTGCAGCCCTCCAGCCAGTTAGCGACCCAGTTTTGATGTCTTATTGTTTCTTTTTCCTCTTCCAACCTCTCTTTCATTTTGCTGCTGAAAAGGATAAAGAAAAAGGAAAAAATGCTAACCAAAGAAAACAAGAATGGTAGAACTTAAAACCAAAACCTAAAGACATTAAGGAACATTTGGGTGGAAGGAAAACAAATGTCCATGTGAAGTCTCCATTTCTGAAAGAGAGTCATTTTCAAGGGGAAAACATTTGGAAAAATATCAACCTCTCAGTTATTTGCTTAGACTAATAACTTCCTACATGAATGGTCAGTGGGGCCAGGCCGCATATGGTACCCAGGCGCATGTAAAGTTGATGCAAGAGTATGGCTGTAAGATGGGTGGGATAGCATTTAGGGAGGTACTTTGTCATGTAACATATTACAGCATCTAGTATTTTTTCCTGAATCCACTTTCAATCCTTCTGATGCTCGTCAGTTGTACTCTTGACTGTAAATCCTGCTCTCACTCTCTCTACCCACTTTTCTCTCTCTGTTTCTCCCTGGCAGTTCCTGTTTCCATCTGGACGGGCCTCATTGCTCTAGCAAAGCTTCTCTTTCTTTTCCCAAGCACTGTCAGCAGCTCACATGGACCTGATTCCTTCTGTCCCTTGGTATCCTTGCAGTCTCTGCCATCACTGCTTCTAAGTACAGTAACCAATAGGCTCTTCAAAAAAAAAAGAAGAAAAAAAAGAGAAACCCAAACTATTCCATAGCTACATCTGCACCTTTTGCAATCAGGTATTTCTGACACACAGATCAGCTTGCAATTGCAGCAAAATCCCAGATTGTCTATTTTCTTAACGTAATTTACTGTATTCTCTGTAATTTTTTCCCTTACAGATGGTTCAGTTTAAGGTTGGGAAAAATATTTTGCTGCTGGATTGAGTCTCAGTACTTGGCTGACACTTGCTGGCCTGTTGGAGCTGGCTAAAACTTGATCTGCTGAAGTGCAGCCTCCTTAAGGAACTGATCCAAAGTGCTGCTAAAGACCCACAACAACTGGTTGCAGCCTGTCCATATGGTGAGGGGGATACTTAGTGCAGACAGTGAAACACTGAGTGTTAGGAGCTGTTTACAAAGAACAGCTTGAACAATGTTAGCACAGCTTGCGAATAGTGACGTTCCCCACCTAGTATATCAAGTTAGATGTAGTCAACTCAATTTTCTGAGGGTTTGTATAGCTTGAAACTCATATTGGTTTGGTTAAATCAGTGTAGAAGTCCCTACATACATATTATTTCATAGAATCATAAACAGTGAGGGTTGGAAGGGACCCTTAGGAGGTCATCTAGTCCAACACCCTTGCTCAAAGCAGGACCATCCGCAACCAGATCATCTCAGCCAAATGTACATGAGTTTAGCTTGATCATAGTCCAAATTGACTTAAATTAAGATGATACAACCCTGCCTAAAGGTGAAATGAATGCATCCATACACCTCTTGATTTCAAGTTGTACTTTTCAGCTCTGCATGTCAACAAGTCATTAACCGGTGGGCTGTCAAAGTTGAAAGGTTTTACCAATATAGTTATGTTAATAGATCTATGGAAAAGCAATTATGTAATTGTCCTGACAAAATTCCTAACGTAAATATGGTGGTAAAATACCCTTGTGCTTATAGAAAGATAGCATGTACCTTTTCTTTATAGCAAATAATATAGTGTATTCTGTGTGGGGAACTCTTTTAAGCGGATACCTGATAGTTCAGAATGAATACCTTTCCCATTATAACTTCTCAGCATTTGCCAGTATAATTCTAAGACTTCACTTATACCTGCAAACTGTTTTACAATACAGAAAAGCTCTTTGGGTCAGATTCTCATTTGCATCAATCTAGCAATTGTAAAGAGATTTAAAAGCGTATGTGATTTGCAGTACAAAGGGCTCTTTTAGGGTATATGAGTAAAGGTTTCCAGAGTCAAGCGTTTTCTAGAGTAGTGTGTACTCCCTGAGAGGAGAGGATGTTGAGATGCTTTATCATACAGCTTCTTTTCTTGTTTCCTGGCTTTCAGATTTTGAAGAAATCCTGCATTGAGATTCTTGCTGCAGAGCCTTCCAGTATCTGCGCAGGCGGTAAGTTTAAAGCCACGTGGACTACTCCTCACTGTTTACCAGAGTAGTTGTCTCTGCCCACCCATTCTTTGTTCCTAAGGAGCCTAGAAATGTTAAACTGACTCAATTTAAATCTTTTTTTTTTTTAAGCTGTGATGACATTTCAATCAAAGATTGCTTTTCAGAATGAAGTATGCTTTTGTTATACATTTTAGTGTCCATTATTTTAATGAAAAAAAAATCCCATTTTTTAATGAAATTACACTGAACAGGATTGTTGCAGCCAACCTTTGGTGCAGCACGAGTTGAATGTGTACGGTACGGGTGATTCTGTGCTTCAGGATTAATGGACACACAAGTGTAGATGAGTGAAATGCTTTACAGTAGTGCCCAGGGAGCTTTGAACTCAAGTCTCCTGTTCCAATATCAGTTCCCCACATTTCTGTAGGAAGCTCCATCCGCCCCAGCATCGCAGCATTCGTGAGCTGCCTGCTACCTAGAGGTATGTAGAAAAAACATTTATAGCTGTGTCTATGTCCGAATTGCTGATTCTCCAAATCAGCATCAAATCTTCAAATTTGGATTCAGCTGAATCGAATCGGAGACAGTGATCCGAATCAATGAATTGAATCACTGTCCCCGATTCAGGCCAAATCCGAATTGAATAGGGCTGCTTTGCATACCCCTAATAGTTAGGATATAGTGCAGGTTTCTAGATACCAGACTTCCAACAGTTGTAAGTGAACAGTGTTTCCAGGTTTGACAAAATCCAGCCCATCACAATGGAGCTTGAAAGCTGGTCCCAGCCTCTTTGAGCTACTCTCTAGATGATTCCAGATCCAGCTGCTTCCCAGGAATTTGGCTCATTGTACAGACTGGATCTCAACTGCTTGTTTAATGCAGTCCAGTTAACAAGGAAGAGGGACCAGGATCAAAGCCAAAATGTGCAGTGCAACACAGTGATTCAGTGGTGAACTCTCCCATTAGCTTTCCATTTCATAACTTTGTAGTTCAAATAAGAAATCAAATTTTAATTAGTTCTTTGTGTTTCCAGTTCAGAACTATTTATTCTACTCATGTTTCCTGAGTTTCCTATTATTGGACATACTGTACATCTGCCTTACAAGCAGTAAATGTATAAGCAAAGCCTAGGTCACCAAACTAAACATTGGCCGATAGCTGAATACAGAACTTATCCTTGGTATTGTGGTTTTTTTACTTAATGCTGAGCTTCTTCTGAATTAGTTTGTCTAATAGTTACTAGTATTTTTTTTCCCCCTCTTGGCTTTCCATTGAGAGACATTTTTTTACTAAGAATGTGGATTGTATAGTCCACTATAGACTGCACAGTCATAGTCTTGTACTTGGACAGAGGACCTTTCATTCAAAAGAACTACAGAATAACTTAGTAAATGATATGCCAATAATATATAAGGATCTCTTCAGCTCTGAAATACAGGTGATTTTAGGTTGGGCATTGCAAAAGTCTTGCCCGAGTATGGTAACAGTTCATAAAAGTTTTGGCTCCATTATGGGTCAATTTATGCATATTTTATACAAGGTTAATGCATACTGACAGGACCCTTCAGTAAATCATTGATCACTGCCATGGACTGTTGTAGTGTCAGGTGGCTCAATAAGTTACTTAAAATCATGTTTCTAATAACCTAAAACACTTTCTTATGTGCTTATCACCATCTCAGTGACTCTTGGAGCATCCATTCATCATATATTTAAGTAAACTTAAGAGGAAGTATAAATTAACTCTGTATCTAAATGAGCAGAAGGAAAGTGTAGGGAGATGTTGCATAATTACTCAGGCTAGGATTTGGCAAGGGAGTAATGCTACCCTGAAAAATGCCTAGGGGTTCTTTACTGACCGTGATTATTTATCTAGGATCTGAAGGTTATTTCTCATTGGCAAGACAACACTAGTGCCATCCTGGGCATTGTTTCAATAATAACATACAGAAACAGCAGCAGAGCTGACTGGGGGGTAACTATTCTGATGTGCAGCAACTTTTAGAGGTTTGGATATTTGTTTTCTTTCCGTAAGACATTGAACATTTTCACCAAAAACAGAACTGAGCCAAAATGTCCTTCCCCATCGCCCCCAGAATCAAAACCTGAACTTTCTTGATTCAGGCAGGAGGCGTATGGTTAAATGACTCCCTTAAGAGGTGGAAAAGCTAGGTTTGTATCCCTGTTCTCTCTGGGGTGTATTAGATAAGCCTGAATCAGGGGTCAGTGCTGTTACCAGTAGATGCACTAGTTGGGTTTCAGGCATCCCAGTTTGAGCAGTGCACCCGATTTCCCCCCTCACCCTCGTGGTTCAGCTGTGAGCAGAACTCTTAGGGGTGTGTGAAACGGGCTGTATTGAGTTTGGGGACAGTGATTCAATATGTTGGTTTGGATCACTGTCCCTGATTCAATTCAGCCAAATCCAAATCTGAAGATTTGATGCTGATTCAGAGAATCAGCGATCCAGCCATAGACACAGCTTTAAGTGTTTCTTCTACATACCTCAAGGTACCAGGCATGGCTCGTGAATGCTGCGATGTGGGGCGGATGAAACAATAGTTGTTAAGTAAGTAAGTTGTTTGTAATAAGTAAGTTGTTAAGTAATAGTGCAGGGCCCCCCCGCATGTTTGGCTGCAAACCCGGAAGTGGACCAGAACTACTCCCAGTCCACTTCTGGGTCCACCACGGAGTGTGCAGGACCCCCCCCCTCCCCCAGCCCTCCAGCTCTACAATTGGCTGTGGGGGGACCTCAGGTGTGCCCCCCCAGACCCAGGAGGCACAGCCAGGGAGGCACTGGAGGGGCTCCCCGGTGAACCTGGAAGTGGACCAGAAGCACTTCTGGTCCACTTCCAGGTCTGCTGCCGAGCACACTGGGGAGCCCCATGTGCTTCTGTGGGATGCTCCATCCACCCCAGCATCGCAGTGTTGACAAGCTGCCTGCTATCTTGAGGTATGTAGAAAAAACATATAAAGCTGTGTCCATCTAAATCAGAGAGACTTGGAAAGATTCAGCAAATCTATTCAGAGGGTTCTGATTTGATTTGGAGTGATTAAAGGGTCTCCTGATTCAAAGTTTTGTAGTTGGTAGGGTCAGAATGGACCTGAGCAGATCATCAAGTCCAACCCCCTGCCATGGCAGGAAAGAATGCTAGGGTCAAACGACCCCGGCGACGTGTCTATCTAGCCTCCTTTTGAAGACCCCCAAGGTAGGAGCACCACTTCCCTTGGAAGCTGGGTCCAGATTCAAGCCACCCTGACTGTGAAGTAGTGCTTCCCGATGTCCAGCCTGAACCTATTCTGGGTAGTTTAGGTCACCCACGATGACCATGTCATCCCCTGACTTAACTGCCTCTGCGAGCTGACCTGAGAACTCCTGGTCCAGCTCTTCAGCCCCTTTTTTGGGCCAAATCGAACCAGGGACCGAAGCTTTGCCCAGCCCAAGAAACTCTCCCTTCTGAAATCTGGTCTCTGTGCTGTTAGATTTTTAATAAACATTGGAACATGATCATTCTTACTGAGACTATTAATTACAATTCCAAGTTAGATCAGCAGAGCACTGTCTGTATGCTGTGCTTTACTGTATTTCAAGTCCTGTATCCCAGGCCTTTAGATCCCTAGGGTCACTCTTAAGGACTTTCCATTCCCCAACCCTCCAGAGCTTAGCACTGTTCCCCCGTTCTTCCTGAATGAATTTGGACAATACACAATGGCCTCCTTGGCTAGATGTGATGGGATGGTCTGCAGCTGACCCTTATTGGCTCTAAGAGAATGGAGCCTGGACTGCAGCCCAGATTCCAGAACAAATGTGCTCCTTGGACAACTCCAGTGCACAAGTCCCTTAGGGGTCAGGGTTGGGGGAAGGGTGGTCTTGGGGGTAGGGGCAGTGTCTCCTGTAATAAATACACAAGGGAAAAAACGCGGTTTGAATCAGCAGAAACTGGCTCAGTTCTGCTGCCAGGAATTTTTGAAAGGCAGAAAGGGCATTTACAACAGAGATCATGCTGTGATGCCCTGATTATGCAAGCATTTTCTCTGAGATAAATCATAAACATTTTTCCCACATGATCCACAGTGATCGAATGACAAAGAAGGAAGGTGACAACAGGCAGGGAGAGGTGGTGCCTGGCGTCTGTCTGAACATCTCCCCTGCTGTGGCTGAAGATGTCAGTTCAATCTCAGAACTTCTTTCAATATTTTCTATCCCAGTTTTGGGCTCCCAGGGCTGCCATCTTTTTCTATAATCTTTCTTTCCTTACAGGACAAATTACTGATCGGCAATTTTGGGATGTACCTGGCAGCTTAATGTTGTAATACTTGCATGATAAATTGCATATTATTTCAATTACCTCTGCTTGCACTAAAAGCAGTGAGAAGGTTTTCTCCCTTGTTGCCCTTAGCAAGAAGCTGTAAATCACCATTGTGATTTTCTGCTTCCAGAAAAAGGTTTCTGGGAGCGCAGGCCAGAATAGCTCTTGTTTCACCTTTTTGAAGGCTACAGTATGCTCTCCTCCCCATAATGGCTGTGGCTAGGAGGTGGTCAGAATTTCCAGTTAATCACTGCTTCATCTCCACTGGTTGCAGCAACTCTGGAAACTATTGTAGACAAGGCTCCAGGAGACTGGTAGTACTTTAACTACACCATCCAGCTGTATTTGCTCAAGCCTGGGGTGTCTAGCACATCACTTAAAGGCTAGGAACAGATATTTAAAAAGCCTGAGCCTGAATTGATTCAATCTTTGTAGGTTAGTTTAACCTGGCTAGGCTAAATCAATTTTATAACCGGACAGACATCCCAGAAATGCAGACAGATGCCTGCAGTGGCTCGGGCTAGAAGCTGGGGGGGTGCTACAGCAGCCCTCCCTTCCCTTACACAAAGCTGAGCTGAGGGGAGTATGACCAGGCCCGGACAAGATGCTCTGATTATTCTCCTCCTGAGCAGCCAAGCTCAGTGTTTATCAACCCATTAAGAAAACAAAGCCTGGAAGATGGTCTACCAAAAGATTTGTGGCCACCCTCCTTGGTAGTGTTATAAAATGAGATGGACGCAAGAACACTGGGGCTTCTTTGCTTGCTTCTGGGAAAGTGATACTTGAAGCCAATCAAGATTGGCGAAGTGAAAGGTTTTTCTTCCTCTGAAAATGACAATTTTGTCAATAACACAAGGCTGTATGAAAACGATGACCAATTTTGGTTTTCTTTCATGAAGTGTTCAAGGAACAGGTGTAAAGAAATGAACAAAAGGTTTTGTTTTGATTTTCAGTGACAAAAAGTTGAAAGAGAACGGGAGTTTTCATTCCATTTCGAAAGGATGATACGAAGCTAAAATCTCTCTGTTCTATGTGGCCCAACGCTTCCAAAACTGAAAATTTCAGAGGAAGAGATTTCAAATAAAGTCCTTTTGCCATAGAAACCTAGGTCAAATAACTCCTGGCATCTTTTCTTTTAGAATCGTTCCAAGTTGTGGTGAGAGGGAATGGATTTCGACATGCCCGTAATGTTGACAGAGTCCTCTGCAGCTTCAAGATCAATGACACGGTTACTTTCAGTAAGTCATTTTTTTTCTGGTAACTCCCTTGCTTTACCGGAGGACACTTGCCTCCAGCCCATCTCACTGTTTAGTTCCCCTGATTTCTAAGCTGATTTTTAGAAGGGGCGTTCTGAATGACCCAGTGCAATGTGCAACTGAGGGTTAGTGTCTGTACTGCAGTCAGGTGAGAGAGCCTTACTTCTTCTATACTCATTTGCGGGGTGCTTACTAATGATTCATTAAGTTGCAGTCAAAGGAAAATGGGATGTGATGGAAAGAGCCAAGTGAATGCAGAATGCTACAAGCCAATGTAAAAAGCTGTCTAGGTTTTCCCTGTGGCTGTTAGCCTTCCCTGTGCCTTGACAGAAGCAGATCTGGCTGTCAGGGGCATTCTATAGCCAGTACTTCAAAACACTCTAAAAACTAGACCCAGACACATTTACTAATTCAGCACTTCTTACTTATTATATGAGGGGTAAGGGTAAAAAAAAAAAAAAAAAGCTGTGTATAGGTTGAAAAATGAATCTGTTAATGCCAGGCTGCAAAAGCCTTTCTGTGTTTCCATCAGAAATCAGAAAATATTGAGTAGAAAGCCACAAAAACTTTTCACTTGTTGGTTGCCAAGAATTGAAATTTACTCTGATTTGAGGCTGTTGCTTTTTCTTTTCTTTTTTTTTCCATTGAAAACATGAGAATTTTTAACGAGAAGGGGTGTTTCTTTGTAAACATTTCTACCCAGTTAGAGGCCTTTTTTCTATTATAAAAGGTTGATGGAAAAATTTCAGCCTACTACATTCTGTTCCAGTACTCTATTCTTGGCCATCCCCAGGCCTAGAAACCCTTTGGGGGAACAAGCCTTCGGTGTCTTTTGACTTGCTGAAGGAGGTTGAGCATGTGAATGTGTTCAGCAGGATTTAAATTTGGGGACCACCTAGGGGATGATTCTCAAAGCGCGTGGGAGAGAATTAAAGAAAATATTGGCTTTTAAATTATACCCTAATGTTTGTGGTTCCAGAGTATCGTTTGAAATATGGTTAAACAAGCATGGCAATTTTTTCTTACAGTGCAGCTGTTTTAGTATAAACCATGTCCCATGCTATTAGAGTTATGGCTCTTAATTCAAGTGGTGTTTACTGAAATGTCTTGGCTGAGAAACCTGTAGGCACTTGGGGTCTCAAAATGAAGCCTGATTCCTGCTTTGTCTCCTGGTTACAAGGCTTTCTGGTTGGTGGGTTGCTGACTACGGCAGTTAGTAGAGAGAGAGCATTTATGAAAAGCCACAAAGACAAAGCAGACAACACACAAGTGCAACATTGTTTGTACATCTCAAGCCCCAAGGATTCTCAAGTTGACTGTATCTCCATCTGTCCCCAAGTGACTTCCCTCATGTCAGCTAGAGAGTCTCTGACAAACCTAAGAGTAAAACTTGGTATCTGATGTCCAGCTCTGTCTTTAACCTCAAGACAGAGGTTAAAGACCTTCTAAAACCATCTTTAGAAATATTTCATTGAGCAAGAACTATGGTGAAAGTTCAGCAGCATTTTCTCATTACAGTAAGACAGCACAGCGCATCTGTCATGTAAACTAAAATCTCTGTAGTGAATCTGCTATAAATAAGAGTGATAAAATTAGAGCAGTGACATGAGTTGATTTCTGAGTCATTTTTATGCACTGCATCAGTCAGTCCTTTCTGTAGAGAGCTTGTATCTCATAGAGTTTCAAGTTGCTGTCCAATAGACTGACCTAGCACTGCTCCTCTGGCCTCTGGGGCAAAAGGTTGGGCACCTCTGGCTTCATCCATTGATGAGATGCAACCATTTCTGGGAAGAGTACTTAGCTCTTGGCCAGTCCCCAGTGTTGCATGTCGATAAATGAGGAATGCTTTGTCCAAGTGAAACAACAGGGAGAATTTTAGGTTGACTCCATGTAGTTACCCAGCTGGATTCTAGCCAGGTCATTTGAGAAGACATTTCTATTCTAGCAAACAAAGCTCTGGGGTCTTTAATCACCAGGAGCGGCCAGGCCCTCATGTTGTCATGTACATAGCAGCCACTCTCTAACTCTATATGTGGGACAGCTCCGCAGGAAAAGGCTGGTGTGACTGTAGCTCTATACAGTCCCTGGGCTCAATAGAGTGGGCATTCCCAGGACTTAGCACTCCAGAGTGCAAAGCAGATGCTGAAGTCTGCACTGCTGTATCTTCACTGCTATTGTCACCCCTGCTAGCTAGATTAGGTTGGCACAGGTGTGCTGCCTTACACCCCCTTGCTTGTGGACTTTCTGGGCTCAAGTTTCAAACACAATACAGAGAGGGGAAGGCCTACCCTACAACGTACTTTGTGGTTTTTCCCCTTGAACCTGGGTTCAGGTCCAACCTCTTTTTCTGAACCTATACGCCTATTCCTAGGAGATTTTTACCAGTAGGTGATTGCCCTCACAACACCTTTGTGAAGAAGGTGAGTTTTATTCCCATTTCACAGTGGGGAAATGAGGCATAGTGTGGAGCTAATTGCTTAATGTCAAGAAAGCCTGTGGCAGACTAGTGCCATAAGCACTAGACCATTGTCATTGTCTACCAAGTCTCATTATTATTTTCTTTACCCCCCCACTTTTTCTCTCCAGTGGAGACTAGAGAATCCTGTTAGCACCAGTCATTACTGACTCCCTCTGCCAATAGTTGGGATATTTATCTCTGTATTGCAAAAAGAGATATTAGCTGTGATGCACCATCTGTGTTTTTAACCAGCCTCTTCTTCATAATCACTTCCCAGCTCATTATGCTCAGGCTCAGCTAATGCCAGGCATTCTAGGAAACATCCAAAAGCATTCATGGAGCTGAGTAATGTCATCAGTCAGCTTGATGCTATTCAGTGTGTCCTGCCCTAACATCTGGCTTATACAATGGGAGGAACTATAGCAGATGAAGGTTACCTCACTCACAAACACTGTGACCTGGTAATCACAGGTGGGGGGAAATGAGAAAAGTTTCTTCCACTGCTTTTGTGTGCTTAATGTATGCAGGTGTCTGAGTGCTTATAATGGTGCCTGTCATCATCATTTTGAAGCGGCTCCAGAAAAAATAGCTTCAATTCCTACAACAACGAAGGAGCTTTACGTGTCTGACTTCTCCTTCTAGTGCCCATCAAGTTCTTATGGGAAGTGAGGAAAAAACCTCACCTATTATCCACACAACTGGTATAATAGCCAGAAAGGATGTTCTCTAGTGGGCACTATGAATCAGCCCTGACCTGGAGGGAATTCCTCTAGGAGTAATGAAAAGGAGTCATTCAGTTTGCAAGGCCCTGTCAGTCCCACAACCGAGCCGTTCATGCCTGTTTGTCACTAATTATTTCAATGCGGACATTGCGGGCTGGACCAGTACCTATCTTAAGTTCTTTATTGCACAGTCCTAGCCTGAACTGGCTGGTGGACCTAGAGGTAGGTCATACACCCCTATTGCTGAGCCTCACTGGAGATAAAATGCTGTGTCCCTCACTTGTGAGCCCCCGGAAATGACAGGCTGAGTCCCCAGGTTATCCGTTGTAATCTCTGTACCCCTTGTATTTCTTTTGCAGCGACTTCAGCAGCTTCTGGTTCTGGGGCCAAATACTTTGGTATAAATCAGTACAACTCCCCTGACTTCCAGCTGAAGCAGTTGGCACCAAGAGAAAATGTTATCCCCTTACTATCCTGTTTCACTGGAAGTGCTGCAGCTCCAGCCTGCATTCTTGCTATGTCTTTTTGACATTTGGCTGTAACAAGCTCAGAATCAGAGTTAATTCAATTAGGGAGTAATGGAAACCTTATGGAGACTGGGTAACTCAGCTATTTTGTTTGCTTCGGACTTCTCAACTTCTGATTGTATCAGGGAGGGGAGGGTATTTTCAAAGGCCACATTAAGCCAGCAGTTACTAAAACCTTAGATAAACCCAGATAAGACTCAAAACAAGACAGACAGGACTCACTGAAGTTTTTAAAGTTACAGAGAATAGATTTTTTTCACTGGGATTTTTGGCAAAAGGAAGGTGACAGGTAAGGGGAGAGAGTCAGCTCATAATATTAATAGTTACAGGGTTAAAAAAAGAGAGAAAGAGAGGAGAAACATCTGCTAAGATCATTCTGTTTGGAGCTGAATTACAATCAGCTGTATGTTCACCAGCAGGATTTTTCTTTAGCCAGCAAGGCCTGGTTAGAAATGCCTTCAGACTATATGGGGTCAAATATATTTATCTATCCAGGTCCTAATTGCGGTCCACCTGAATCACTTGCATTACTAATATAGTCTTCTGTTCCTATTGTTTCAATATTGCCAAGAAACTCCAAGATTAGAGACTCATTTTTGAGCAGTGTACATAGTGGTAGTCCTTGTCCCAAACAATTTACCACCTGAATAGACGGACAAAGGACAGGAGAGGAAAAAGAAGGGAAGCAATACCACAGTAGCATAGTGAGTCAGAGGCAGAGCTAGGAAAGCAATCCTGGACTCCTGAGTTTGAATGCAAGACTCAAGCTACTGGCCTGAACTTGATTAAACAACATGAGCTAGCCTGACTTAGCTACTCAGAGGCACCAAAAGCAGGGCTGCAGGAAATATCTAGGGCAGAGGAGTGATATTTTGTTGCCACAGATGCACAACTAAGGGAGAAAGAAGGAAAACCAGGCCAGAACATGTGTGCATGTACCAATTTTCAACAGGGAGTGAGGTTTATCAGCCAAACTACACAGCAGCATCTCTGTTAACTCCCCACCCAGCGCCTTCTACGATTCACCTTCCTTCCTTTCTCAATCCTTCCTCCTTGCCTTCATGCCTTGTTTCCTCTGGCTCCATCGCTCTTACGTTTTCTCTCTGCCTTTAGCCACTGCTAGCGTGGGAGCCTTCTGCTGTTCTCCTCTTCAGAACCCGTCTTCTAATCTGGGTTTGCTTCACTGAATCATCGTCTCTCTTCAGGCCTGTCCTGGACCCTTGCCAGTCTTTTCTTGCTTTTATCTCTTATTCCTTTCTGCTGTAGCATTATTAGATCTGTAGCTACGTGTGTGCAAATTGCACAAAGTATTTGGGGATGTGTGGTGCATGAGATCTGCTGGAGGAAATAGGGTTGCTTTGCTCAGGGCAGACAGAGCATGGACTAATGCACCCATCACAACAAGCATTCAGGATTGCCAACCTCACTGTGTCAAAAATCATGGGACGGACTCTTAAAAATCAAGAGATTTGGGAAGTAAATCATAAGATGCTATCTTGAGTGTGTGTGGTTCAGGCGACATTATTTGTGGAAGGGGCGGGGGTTGCCACATACCCTGGCAACATGTGGGGTATTCTAGGTGAGGAGCGAGGGGGCAGAAGCAAGGCTGAGAGGGCTGTGGCTTGGGAGTGAGAGGCAGACACATACACATATATGCATGCACACAGACAGCAAGTCACCTGTGGCTCGGTTACATGACTCGCCCAGCCCCAGGGCCCCATTCACCCCAGTCCCTGCCCCACTTCCTCCCTCTCTGGGGGGTGGGTGCTGATCAAGGCCCCGGCTCCCCTGTCAGAGTTCATTTGGCTTGGAAATCAGGAGTCGCACGATTTTTTCATGAGAGTTGGCATTACTGAGCATTGGGAAGGCAGTATGCTCTGGTCGAGAGGCCACTGGAAGGGAACCCAGAGACCTGGATTCTGTTTCAGAATTGGCTGCTCATTGCTGCTTGCCTTTGAGCCACCCTACCT